>JAGQAX010000009.1:44000146-44257646 GCA_019142605.1 Cephalopholis sonnerati
CGTGTCGTCGTCAGACTGCTGGAGAGGAAACATCCAAAACACATTTAGGTTTGTTTCACTTCAGATTTCTGCTCAGTGATTAATGAAACAACGACACAAGGCCTCGTCTGCATCTTTAAAACATTTCAGAAAACTTGACACAAATAAAATAATTGTCTTAATGTGACAGAGTTTCAGTCAGCTTTATTAGCTAAATGTTGTGTTTTAATTTGAATCTAAAATGTTTTATAATTTTACATCAAAGATTTTTAAAGGCAGTTTTCTGACGTTGAGTCATAATCTGCACCTCATCACATCCTCCAAACTGTCTGTTTATATCCTGAGGTTTGTTCACACGTCACTCACAGCCTGATCTGTGAAACATTTGATCATAAAACATGGTGAACATTTATTTTGTGGTGTTTATGGAGAGATAAGACAGACATCAAACCTCCCTCTGCTTCATACAGGAGGTGGTGACAGAGACATGAGCTGCTGTTTTACTGCGTTTGAATCGCTGATGTTTTATATGTTTTATTTGTTGCATTTTAACGCGTTCTGATTGGCTGCTGCCTCGCACAGGTCAGTGTCACTGAGACTTCCTGGTTTAATAAAATAAAAAACACGAGTCAGCAGAATGAAACTAATATTTTGAACCTGACTGTCTCAATAATCAGATTTATTTTATATAAAACGAACCAAATTAATTAGATCATACCTTATTTACATATTTAAACATAACATTTCAGAAAACTTGTGATATGAAAATAATAATTGTCTCAACGAGAATAACTAACAGAGGACGTCTGATGATATCTGACTGTGTTCATGTTTGAATGTTCAGTGTGAAGAGACGTCACTGTGACACTGCAGGTTATTAATGAAACACACAACAAGGGTTATCAATCAATCAATCAATCAATCAATCAATCAATCAATCAATCAATAAGTAACAAAACTTTAATAAATCACATCATAAACACGACAAACAATTTCAGACTTTTTCATTGGAATAAAACCGTTTTTATTTGTCACAAAATAATAATAATTGATAATAAACATATTGATCAGAGGAGTGAAGGACGGTCATTCAACAAGTTTAAAGTGATCACATGATCAATCACAGCCAATCAGAGACAAGGATTTCACCTGTGTCTTCAGCCTGTCCTCCATCACATGTCACAGACCTGACATCAGTGTGAGAGGACGATTAACCCCTTGTTGACGCTGTCACTTTAGCATCTGTTTACAGACACACAGTTTTCCTCATTTCTCCCTCAGACGAACACTCTGCTGTCAGCCATGTTGTCTCTCACATGAAAAGTATTCAGCAGCTCTCAAATGGGGCCAGTGATTTAAAGACCAGTGTGAATGTACCTTTAGTTATAAAATATAAACGCCTCCACAGCACAAACAAACACGTTCAATTAACAACAGCAGAAAATATGGAAAACATCTTCATCTTCATCATATGACATGACAGGAAATGAATTATTATATATATAAATAAAGACAATATTCACGTTGTTTAATTTACAAAACTCACACAACAAAATACAAATAAACAAGCAAAGAACACCTTTAACACAAATTATGATAATAATAATAATAATAATACAAAAATAAATTTGAGCAGTCCCTCCATTTTCTCTCTTTTAGCTTCTTTTACCTGACAGAGGAAATCATGTCAGCTCCATCTTCAATAATACTGCTAATATTTATAATAATAATAATAATAATAATAATAATATAATAATAATGTTCAATGATGTAAGAGTCAGAAACTCTGTCATTTTAAATACTTTTGTCTCAATGTTAAAGATAATTCTGGATTAAAATAAAGTTTGAGACACATCGGCTTGATTTTCTTTCAAAAACATGAGCAGACGGTGACGAGCAGCAAAACAGGAAATGACCTAAAAACACTCTGTAACATCATTTTAATTTCAATAATGATCATAAATATAATTTTCCTGGAGCTTTTTTCTTTTCCTCCAGTTTTTATAAAATATAATTTTCTGGATCTGAATTTTTCAGCGCTCTGCGGGACATTTCTCACCGAGCTGCTCGTCATCTTTTCCCACGTTTGAGGAAGAACTCAGACCAGTTTTCTCTCAGCGTTCAAAGGGTTAAATATTTGTGAGACGTGTCTGAGAGCAGCAGAAGAAGAGTGACGTCACTCAGGTGTTAAAGGGTTAAAGGAGGAAACATGACAGCAGCTGCTCAGAGACAAAAAAACTCCTCGCCATGTCTTAGACACCTTAAAGTCATTAACTTCAGACACACAGTCAGCACAGCTCACCTGCAGGAAAGACTCACAGTCCAGGTGAGTCCAGATCAGACCAGGTGAGTCCAGGTGAGTCCAGGTGAGAGTCCAGGTGAGTCCAGGTGAGAGTCCAGGTGAGAGTCCAGGTGAGTCCAGGTGAGTCCAGGTGAGAGTCCAGGTGAGTCCAGGTGAGTCCAGGTGAGAGTCCAGGTGAGTCCAGGTGAGTCCAGGTGAGTCCAGGTGTCTGTGTCCTCTGCCTGAACACAGTTCCTGCCTCGGGTCCAGTGGTCCTAAACATTTCACAATTGTCCATCAGTCCTGTTGAAGTGTTGAGAACCACTGGACCCAAGAGGACGAGCCGCAGAGTGAGACGCTGTGAGACGTGTCCTCAGGTATTTACAGCCTCGTCCTCCTCCCAGACTGGTCCTCTGTTACCTGTCTGACAGGTGAGGACACACCTGAGCTGTGGTCACATGACTCGCCTCACCTGTTCCACCTGTTAGCAGCTCACCTCTTCAGCCTTCAGGTTCATACACCTGTCTGTCTGTCTCACCTGTCTGTCTGTCTTCATTTGAACCTTTAGTCTCTGTAACTCTTGACACCTGAATATTTCACATCTCATATTTTCTTTAATAATCAAATCAAAACAGTTTAAACTTGTTGAGTTAAAGGAAACTTTTAATGATGAAACTCTGAAGGTGTTTGAATGAAACAGTGAAGCGTGATGAGTCTTCCTCTTCAGCTTCATCACTGTGATTTGATCACTTTGATATTCTCTCTCTCAGTCTGCTTCAGGGACACGCCACAGATGGCTCTACCTTTCCTTTGTCCTTCTTCAAGGACATAAAGGGGACTGTCCTTCATGTGATGAGAGTTTGTCTTGGACCACAGGTGACAGTGTCTCACGGGGCCCCTGAGACGCAGCACAACGATCAGCTCTGAGTGTTTCACATGAAAACAGACAAACGAGGACATTCATCATAAAAGGACATTTAAACTCAGTTTAAACAAAGATTAACTGATTCATTTAAAGTGATGAACTGATGAATCCAAACCTCAGGTAGTAACTCTGCTCGTGTCACTTTCAGGCCTCAGACGTCACCAACAGTCAGAGCCTTCAACTCCCAACAGACACCAATTGACTGTAATCAGCATCTGTCAGTCTCCTCAGGAGCTGACCTCACTGTGGGTGTCGTCTGTGCCGGGTCTGGCCCACAGCTGGCCCACAGCTGGCCCACAGCATCTGCACTTCAGGTGTGACTGGTCTTAGAAATCTAACAAACATCACTTTCATTAAAACTCCATCAGATTTCAGCAGATTTAGTTTGTAACAGACATTTGATTTAACATCAGTTTGGCCTGATGAGTGGTCTCTGGGTGAGTTTCTGTCGGTGTGAAGAGGAGAACAAAGAGATGAAGGTGAGAGCAGAAACAGAGGAACAGGTTGAACAGAGAGAAACTGTGGAACGACAGGAATGAAGAAGAAGAAGAAGGACGTCATTCTGCAGCTGGGTGTGTGTGTGTGTGTGTGTGTGTGTGTGTGTGTGTGTGTGTGTGTGTGTGTGTGTGTGTGCAGTAATTAAAGAGACATTTAAAACAAATAGAAATGAATAAATGACACCTCACTCAGCATCATTAACCCTTTAAACTCTGAGCTGACTGGTTTGATTTCTTTGAAAGACACGAGGTGGGAAAGGCAACCAGCAACCTGGCAACAAACGTCCCACACACTGATAAAAAACATGATATGTATTAAAAGGTTAGTGAAAATGTGAGGACAGATATATTTCATTTAAATGATGTCACACATTATTTTCCAACAGTCACTTTCAGGTTGTTTCTGTCTTTGTTTTTGTTTTTTACTTTCCTTTTTTGTTCTGATGTCTTTTTGTCACTTCCTGTGATTTCCTCACGTTGTTCATCACCTTCGTCCCAAGCTCTGAAACAAACCAAGCCGGCGTGCTCAGATATCGAAGGGTTAAAGAGTCACCTCTTAAGCTGCTGTCTGTGGGTCAGTGTTTCAGACTTTATCACCTGTGATTTACAGATTCAGATGATAAGACGATGAAATGCACAGCAGGCAGAGAGTCAGTGAGACATCTGAGCCTTTAATGAGTCTGCAGTTTGATGATGTTAACTCTCTGTGCAGGACTCACTGATCTGATGACGCTGCTCAGTTTGGTTCATTTATTCTCTTTATTCACATCAGAGGGGACAAGTCCAACTGAGGACACAGTGAGGACACAGTGAGGACACAGTGAGGACGGATACAGGAGGACAAGAGAAGAGGAAGTCTCCACCCAGTATGAAACCAGGCCGACAGCTTTCTGATCTGAGGTCAGAGGAAACATGAAACTGAACCGACGACACCTGATGATGGAAACAACAGTTTGTCGTCGAGCTTCTAGAAGTGAAGTCAGAACTTTATTTATTCAAGGAGAACTGAGTCAACATGAAACAGTCTGACAGCAACATCCTGAGGTCACATTCAGCGGCTCCAAATATCTGAGAACAGTCACAACATGATGAAACAGGCCATAAAACTGACTCAGAGAAACGTCTGTCAGGATCACACACAGCTACATGAACAGAGCACAGTGCTCAATAAAGAGAATCTGCTGTAAACGACGGAGACACAACAACAACAACAATAAAATGTAGAAAATGAAAACAGTAAAAAACAATCAACACTGAAACAAGCAGATCATCCAGCAACACCTGAGCCCATCTAACACACACACACACACACACACCTGTCTGACTGAAACACAGCTGAGCTCTGAGCTGATCTGACGAGTTTCACCATGAGATGAGTTTGAGTTTTAAAAGAGAAGTGAGACAGAAGGGAAACTTTCCCAGCAGTGCCTCAGAAACAAAATGTGATTATCATGGAAAAATGACACGTGCTGACTGACAGGAAATAAAAGTACTGAGTGAGTGAAAAGTCTCAGATCTGAAAGTTAAACCTGTCGTCGAGGGTTGAACTGTGGAGAAGAACAGTCAGAACCTTCGTCATGTATTTCACCTCAAATCTGCATCTTCACTGAAAACTCCAGGTCCTCTGAGGGTCAGATTAAAGTTTACCTGGAATGTGATTTCCTACATTTTAAAGGTTTTTCTTAATTAACTAAAAAAAACTAAAAACACTTGCCCGTGCAGCTAGCTATGTTAGCTAGCTCCACCCCCTGGGCTCACATGTACTCACGTGTTCTCTGTTCCTTCCTCGGTGGTCCACGGTGGAAATTCAGGAAATTCGCAAGTTGAAATTCAGGAAATTCGCAAGTTGAAATCGACGTGAAATGAACGCAACGCTTGACAAATGAAACCCTCACACACACTCATCTCCTGTGTGGCGTACCTCAGGCGGGGTTTGAACCCGCGTTGATCATGCACCTCTGCGTTGGCGAGCAGCGTCCTTCTCCACTGGACCATCTGCGGCGCTGATGAAGTGTGTGAAGCAGAGAGACAAAGAAGACGAGAGTGAAGCTGCAGAGAGCTGCTGTGGTGTCTGTGACAGTGGAGTGTTTCATGTCTCATCACAGACTCATGTCCTGCTGTCCCTGTCCCTCATGGTCTGATGTGGAGGACTCCTGTTTTACACTCAGCTTCAGAAAACGATCATGTGACTTTGTTTTTTTAAACAGGTGATGAAAGGAAGGATTTAAATGCAGGTCTGTTACCAAACCTGCTGAAGAAGACCTTTGTCTCCATGTGTGTCTCCTGACAGCTGGGACATTTTGGACAGGTCCATCATATCAGACTGATGGAGATGAAGCTCAGTCCTTTAGATGAAAACCATGAGTCCACTGAGGACTGTGTGTTGGACTTCTTCATGCAGGACACTTCACTGTCTTCACACAGAGTCCGTCTGTCGTGATTCACCTCAGAGACACTCTGATCTCTGCGTCTTCAAGGTCGATGTCACTAATGTTGGTCTGATAATGAAGCAAACCTGAGTGAATGTGCAGAGGTGTGGGTATCAGAGTGTGTGCAGCACAAAGCTCCAACAAACCACAGGACAACATGTGAACATGAGCTGAGTCCAGACTGATGCTGACAAAGTGAAGTGGAGACGTGTCAGGTCTGAATACAGCTGATCAATGACATGTTCAGCCCTCCACTGACGGTCAGGGCCTCCACAAACTCATCCATTCATTAGTGTCAATACCTCAGTTCAGCCACTAGATGGAGACACAGACCATGTGTTCATATGGAGGCTGAAGGTCAGCTGGAGGTCGGCAGACTGCACTTTATCTCTGAAAGTCTTCACTCAGGTGCAAACAGACCGGACACACATAGTTTGGACAGCAGACGTCACATGTGTCAGCTCAGTGATATTCATCATCTTGGTGTGATGTGAACTGAACGCACAACATTTCCTGTTTCAACTCATTTTGAACCAAAATATTTGACGACGCTCCTGAAACCAGCAGAACGACGTCAGAACACTTTGACTGTTGGCTTTAAAACTAAAGATACAAAAACACCCAGCTGATCACACGTGACATCATCACCTCAGGGTGTCAGCAGGAGTGTGAGGAGCTGTGTCCTCCTGGTGGCGCAGTGAGAATGTCAGCTGCTCTGAGGAAACAGAGGCTGAAGGTTTGAATCCCCAGTTTGCTGAAAACAAGTCTTTGACCAGAAACCAGCAGGTTGATGTTTTTTAGTCTCCAACACTTTAACAGTCTTGAATATTGTCAGTTTGGTGACGTCCCTCGGTGTCTCCGTCCTCTGAGGCTGGTTTGGCTTTCTGCTCTTGGAGCTGGTGGGCGGAGTTTGAGAGCTCGTCAGGAAACTACCTGCACCTGTAGATCTCCAACTGACGTTTCATCGTCTGCTACTCTGCTCCCTTACAAACTAACATTCCTCAGTGTGACATCTCAAACATCCAACATGTTCAACTCAAGACAGAACTTCAGTCAGGTCATAATTCATCTGTCAAAACCTGCAGTGACCTCCAGCACCAGCTGCTTTCCTCCGTAGCTCAGTGGTCAGGTGGAGGGCTGTTAACGCTGAGGTTGAGGGTTCAAATCCTGCAAGTGAATCAGTCTTTAAATCGTCCACTTTTGACACAGTTGATTTAGATTAATCTCAGATGTCGTCATGTGAAACACGTGTCACAGAAGGTCGTGAACACCACATGTCTCTGAGGGTAGATTTAGACCCGTCCCTCTGAACACATCCGTTAAGTGAAAGCTCATCCTGTTCCAATGTCCTGCTGGGAGTCCTTTGGTCCTGACACTCATGTGGCTGTCACTCGACAGGCTCCACCCACACACACACTGCTACAGACCGAGTGCCCCCCCCTCTTCATGGCAGTGACCCCCCCCCCAGCAGAACAAAGCACCATGCTACACCATAAAAACTGCTCAGAGCTCAGGGCCTCTGACCCCTGTCTGAGCCATCATGTGTGGGACGTGCTGGTCTCACAACCTGCAGGACTCAAAGGATCCTCCGCCAACGCCATGTTCCTGAACAGTTTTTATGTAGTCACATGGAGCATTGTCGTGATGGAGGGGGGGGTCTGTAGCAGTGTTTGGGTGGATGCAGTGTGTCAGGTGTCGTCTACATGAGAGTCAGGACCAAAGATTTCCCAGCAGAACATTGTAACAACATGATGTTTGTTATTGACTTCACCTGTCTGATGAAGGTCAGGGCCTCCAGAAACTCATCCATTCATTAGTGTCAGTGCCACTAGAGGCTGAATCCCTCCTCCTGGCTCCCTCCTCTTGGCACTAGATGGAGACACAGACCATGTGTTCATGTGGCTGCACCTCCTTCAGCATCACATGAAGACGAGCTGAGAGTCCAGCCAGAGTCATTACTGGAGGTGTGATGGGAGCAGACACAGTCAGACACAGTGATGCTTCTGATGTGTAAAGTCACCTTCATGTCTGATGTTTCTTCATCTGATGAGACGCAGACGGTTGTGCAGGAAGCATCAAGGAACTCAATCAGTGTCCCGACAGCAGGGACGCTCCAGCTCCAGAGGGACTAATGGACGGATTTAAAGTAGAGTTGTTGGTGTCCTTTATTGGACAGTGGACATTGAAGAGACAAACAGGACATGTGGGGACAGAGAAAAGAGTGTGACATGCAACAAAGGAGGATGACTGAAATCAGAGCAGCTGATGGAGAGACAAAGAGTGCAGGTGGGATTTGAACCATCAACCTGGAGACGGTAAAGCTGTGTCTCTAGCAGCTGAGCTGTCAGGACAGTCCGTCTCACTTTGTCTTCAGGGTGTTCAAAGAGCTGCTGAAGCTCCTCAGTCAGCACTTCAACATGTTAGAGGAGCCTCCTGCCTCCCAAAGGAGCCTGGAACCTCCCAGAGGAGCCTGGAGCCTCCTCAGTGACACTGAAACCTCCTAAAGGAGCCTCCACAGCAGCTCTCTGCAGCTTCACTCTCGTCTTCTTTCAATTTTTTCATTTTTTTTCAATGTAATAATCTTTATTGTCATGACTGTAGATTAACAATATTGCCAAAGCCATTACAAATTTACAAATAATGCACAATAATAAACGTAATATATATATATATACATATACACACATACACATATATATAACAGATCATTTAAACATATAATACACATCA
The DNA here is from genome assembly GCA_019142605.1 of Cephalopholis sonnerati. NCBI lineage: Eukaryota > Metazoa > Chordata > Actinopteri > Perciformes > Serranidae > Cephalopholis > Cephalopholis sonnerati. Next base: position 44,008,988 of record JAGQAX010000009.1, read on the forward strand.
ATAAAAGTGAAAAGATCAGTATTGCCAAAGCCATGACAACAATTGCTGATCAACATTTGACATGGGAGGAGTCACAGTTTGATGCAGTCGAGACATATATTGTTTCTGTCTCTCTCTGCTTCACACACTTCATCAGCGTCACAGATGGTCCAGTGGAGAAGGACGCTGATCCCCAACGCAGAGGTGCATGATCAACATGGGTTCGAACCGCCTGAGGTACACTACACAGCAGCGTGTGTGATGAGTGTGTGTGAGGGTTTCATTTGTCAAGCGTTGCGTTTGTTTTGCATCAATCTCAACTTGTGAATTTCCTGAATTTCCACCAAGGATGGAACAGAGAACACGTGAGTACATGTGAGCCCAGGGGGTGGAGCTAGTTAACACAGCTAGCTGCACGGGCAAGTGTTTTTAGTTTTAGTTAACCCGGCTCATCAGCCGTGACAAAAATGGGACACACACGGTGTCAACTGAAAGTTCACAAAGTTATCGTTAACAAGAGATAACTGTAAAAACACAGTTAAGTTATGAGGTGTGTAAATGTGTGTGTCAGTGTGTCGGCAGGTGAATGGGTGAATAGGTGAATGGGTGAGTGAGTGACGTGTGCAGGGTGAAACACGAACTGAAAACCAGAACGGAGCCACCTGAACCAAAACATGATGCTGGCTGAGGGGAAGAGGACGAACTGACGGCACAGCCAGGCTGAAGCAGGCTGCCACAGGGAGACCCCACGTACTCAGCTCCGCCCACCACGACCTGTAAGACACATACAGACAGACAGACAGACAGACAGACAGACAGGCCCTGCTGAGGCAGGAGGCCGTCACAGTACAAATGTACATTTCCAAGGTTTACGTGTCTTCCTGTGCACTGTGAGACGCTCCTTCATTGTGTGTTTGTCTCTGAGGAGGACAGAGATCAGCTGTTATCCTGAGCCTGCTGACGTCACAGGAAACGCCTTCATGTGTCCAGTTTAAATCATCTGTGGAGCCCAGTGATCCCAGCACGTCTCTGTCTGTTACTGTCTGTCCCCTTCATACAGTCCAGAGCACTCACAGCTTTAACCTCAGTAAACACCACAGCAAAGAAAGAGTCCATCAGTGTGTTTGATGTCACTGTGTCATCACTACTGAGCATCATTCATGTGTTCATCACTTTAAAGCTGTCACAGTGACTCAGTGCACAGAGCAGTGTAATAAAAGTCTGAAGGAGCAGGAAATGGAAAGTACCTCAAACTGTCCCTGAGCACAGTGCTTGGGTTAAAACACATCTTGTCACCTGTCAGTCAGCTGATTGACAGCTGTCAGACGCCATGATGACAGATGACGGCCCACTCAATCAGCTGATGACCAGTCAGAGTCTCAACAAAGATTCCAACAACAGAACAACAAAGAACAACACTGGCAGAGAAACTGTTAATCTACAGTCAGGCCAATAAAGCTTATTAAACTGAAATTGAAATGAAAATGTCATGTCACAGTTGTCAGTAACGCGTCAGGATCTACAGTCAACACAGTAAAAGGTGAAGCTCTGCTGCTGTGACCTGTGACCTGCTAACAGCAGCAGAGCTCCCAGGGTTCACCTCCGTCTGTGGAGAGCTCAGCAAACAAGAAGGTCAAAGTTCAGGGAGTAAAGTCGAAGCCTATGAGCTGCTGTCCTCACTGTGTCAGTCTGTCAGAGCAGCTGCTGAACGTTACAGGACAAAACTGTGATTCAGAACTCAGATACTGATTCATATCCTCCTCCTTCTTCTTCTTCTCTCTCCTCCTCCTCTCTTTTCCTTCCTCCTCCCTCTGCTCCTCCTCCTCTTCCTCCCTCTGCTCCTCCTCCCTCTGCTCCTCCTCCTCCTTCCTTACACAGAGCTGTTTCTTCTCTCCTCCCCCGACAGTCTGGAATCTGATTGGCTCAGAGCCGCCTGAGACGTCCCTCCTACAGTTTACAGTAGTTTGACCTTTGACCTCCTTCCCTCCTCTTCCTCAGTCTCTGTTGGTTACACACACACACACACACACACACACACAGATGTATGGCAGCTCATTAGTGTCAGACACATTTAGTGAGACGTTCACTGACCACACGTCCAGTTTGTGTTCAGTCAGTCTGACTCTGATCAGATGATGAAGAAAGATGGGGGGGGGAGTGTCCTCTGTAACAGTCCAGGTCACTGCACGTTATACTCAAACATAAAAACACACTCTGTGACACACACTTGATGTATCAGGGCACACCATTAAAATCAGGTTTAATTTAATACGAATATTTGTTGTTGTTTTTTTTCCCAAGTTTTAAAATGTGAATGAGGCTCAGTGTGACATCAGCATGACATCAGTGTGACATCAGTGTGACATCAGCATTCATGTAACATACAGTAAACAAACTAACAGCGCTGACAACAGATCAGAAATGTGCAACGACATTTTGTGACAACACCAAAAACCAAAAATTTAAAAAAAGTTCACAAATATAAACCAGTAAAAACACTCTAAAAACACAGTCTCTGTGTTTGCTGGGCGTTGCCTCCTGGCTCCTTCCTCCTGGTTCCTTCCTCCTGGCTCCTTCCTCCTGGCTCCCTCCTCCTGGCTCCTTCCTCCTGGTTCCCTCCTCCTGGCTCCTTCCTCCTGGTTCCCTCCTCCTGGCTCCTTCCTCCTGGCTCCCTCCTCCTGGCTCCTTCCTCCTGGCTCCTTCCTCCTGGCTCCTTCCTCCTGGCTCCTTCCTCCTGGCTCCCTCCTCCTGGCTCCTTCCTCCTGGCTCCTTCCTCCTGGCTCCTTCCTCCTGGCTCCCTCCTCCTGGCTCCTTCCTCCTGGTTCCCTCCTCCTGGCTCCTTCCTCCTGGCTCCCTCCTCCTGGCTCCTTCCTCCTGGTTCCCTCCTCCTGGCTCCTTCCTCCTGGTTCCCTCCTCCTGGCTCCTTCCTCCTGGCTCCCTCCTCCTGGCTCCTTCCTCCTGGCTCCTTCCTCCTGGCTCCTTCCTCCTGGCTCCCTCCTCCTGGCTCCCTCCTCCTGGCTCCCTCCTCCTGGTTCCTTCCTCCTGGCTCCTTCCTCCTGGCTCCCTCCTCCTGGCTCCTTCCTCCTGGCTCCCTCCTCCTGGCTCCCTCCTCCTGGCTCCCTCCTCCTGGCTCCCTCCTCCTGGTTCCTTCCTCCTGGCTCCCTCCTCCTGGCTCCCTCCTCCTGGCTCCCTCCTCCTGGTTCCTTCCTCCTGGCTCCTTCCTCCTGGCTCCCTCCTCCTGGCTCCTTCCTCCTGGTTCCTTCCTCCTGGCTCCTTCCTCCTGGCTCCCTCCTCCTGGCTCCCTCCTCCTGGTTCCCTCCTCCTGGCTCCTTCCTCCTGGCTCCTTCCTCCTGGCTCCTTCCTCCTGGCTCCCTCCTCCTGGCTCCCTCCTCCTGGCTCCTTCCTCCTGGCTCCTTCCTCCTGGCTCCCTCCTCCTGGCTCCCTCCTCCTGGCTCCCTCCTCCTGGCTCCAGCCCACCTCAGCCCTGGTTTCACTGAAGCCTTCAGCTCCTCTTCCTCACACTACATTGAACTGCTTCAAACCATTAAACCCAGTTCCCTGGGAGTGTTTGCATGCTGGTCCTACGTCAAACTTCCTGACAGACATAAAGCTGTTCCTGTTACAGATCAGTGTTTCTCTGACGCTGCTGGCTGTGGAGGAGCTGCTGATTATGAACACATGAATGTCTCTATGTAGCGTCAGTGTTTGGTTTGTCCCCTCTGGGCTGCTGTAGAAACATGGCGGTGCAACATGGTGACCTCTGTAGACGAGGACCTGCTGCCTGTGGAGATATGAACCATCAGATCATGATCTGACACACAGCAGAGTTTGTCTTTAGAAAGAAAGTGTTTATACAGGTTTTCTTTTTGTCACTAAAGAGCTTCCATACACACACACACACACACACACACACACACACACACACACACACACACACACACACACACACACACACAGAGCCGCCCACAGGAATGACTGAACAAACATCAGTCCTGCAGCAGAGTGTGTCAGTAGCTCTCTGGTCGTCTCTCAGGTCAGTCCCAGCTGTTTGTCTCTGTCTTTAAATTGGAGTTTATCAAACTCGTCCTCTCGTGTGTGTGTGTGTGTGTGTGTGTGTGTGTGTGTGTGTCTGCACAGATGCATGATGGGAGACTTTGCTGTTTGTAACGGGGATGAGGAGACGCTGTGTGTTTGTGTGCAGCTGCAGACGGAAAGTTGGACTGAAGAGTTTATAATGATTAACATGTTATATGAGGACACGGTGTCTCCGCGTGTCCCCGCAGCAGCAGGGCTGAATCACAGTAACTTTATTGATACGTGGTGTGGAGACGAGTGGACACATGGTGATGTGTCACATCTGTACAGAGACATCTGCATGAAAGAGACACTGTGAAGGGTTCAGGTACTCAGGGACACGTCAACACGCTGCATCACAGCTTCTGCCCCTGTCTCTGCCTCTGTCCCTGTCCCTGTCTTTGTCTCTGTCTCTGCTCTGTCTCTGTCTCTGTCTCTGTCCCTGCTCTGTCTCTGTCTCTGTCCCTGTCTGTCAATTTCAGTTTCAATGTAATAATCTTTATTGTCATGACTGTAGATTAACAACATTGCCAAAGCCATTACAAATTTACAAATAATGCACAATAATAAACGTAAGTATAGAAAGAAAAAAAAAAAGAATATATATATATATATATACACACATACACATATATATAACAGATAATGTAAACATATAATATACATCAATAAAACTGAAAAGAACAATGTTGCCATGACAACAGTTGCTGATCAACATTTGCCATGGGTGGAGTCACAGTTTGATGCAGTGGAGACATATATTGTTGGATGCTGGAGGAGGCTGAGGACATGAAGCTGCAGAGGGCCATGTTTACTTTCTCGGGGATTTGGCCAACAAGGGGCTTTAACTCTGTCAGCTTGGGCACCAGTATACACCAGTATAGGCCAGTTATTTGAAGGGTTATCAGAGAAATATTTGGAGACTGAAATGTAGATAGTTGTTGACCAGGTTGTGAAAATGTTGAGAGAGAGCAGTGAGTATGATAATGAAACATTCCCCATATAAATGAGCTCTTTGTGATGAGGTATTAGCCACCACCTAACGATGCTCTGCCAACCACCTGAAGCACCCTAAACACTTAAAGGCAGCATACTGGCTCAGTGTGGTTAAAACAGACTGGAGTGCTTGTGCTGCTCATTTTGTGTCCTACCATTAGTCTGTCCCTCCTCTGTCTCTGTCCTTGTCTCTGTCTCAGCTCTGTCTCATGTGTGGTGACACACAGAGTGACAGGTGTGCAGTTTTACAGGTGTCTGTCTCGTTTCTGTTGTTTGGAGTTAAAGATCAAACAGTCTGAGCTGCAGCTGAACACAGAGACACTGTGTGTGTGTGTGTGTGTGTGTGTGTGTGTGTGTGTGTGTGTGTGTGTGTGTGTGTGTGTGTGTGTGTGAGGACAGTTTGACATCAACTGAAGACAGTGGGTAAAATAAACTTCAGCTCTGTGTGTTGTTAGTCAGCAGAGTACAGTAAGTCAGGTACCTGTACTTCTCCACATGTTGCTGTGTGTGTGACGTCTCATAGCATCAAACATGTCACTGAAGCCTTCATTAAGGACATGTCCTCCTCATGTGGACAGGAGACATCGTCCTGTCTCCTCTAAAACAGTTTGACTGTTACAACTCTGACTCCAGATCAGTGTGGACGATGTGTGAAACGTAAATAACAACTGAATGCAGTGATTCATAAATGACCTTTGACCTTTATTCATTTGAATACAGTCCAATTATATTTATATATGTTTAGTTGTGACAGGAGCAACAACAGAGGGAGAAACACCTGGGTGTCACCTTCCACAGGTGAACAGGTAAACTGGTGAACAGGTAACAGAGTGAAAGCAGCGCCCTCTGAAGGCTCAGCTGTTCAGGATGGACACTTTGATACAAACTGTGAGGACAAACAGTCCAACAGTTTCAGATTTCACGTCCACATCCCATAATATCATCAACAGATTCCGAGGGACAAGGCTGAATGTCTGTGACCTTTGACCCCTCAGACGTCACTGCACTAACATGACTGTATAAAGGATATTACTGCAGGCTCAGGAACACTGTGGAAAACCACTGTCAGTAAACACATCACTGCATCTACCAATCACAGCTCAGACTCTAGCAGGCTCCGCCCACTTCTCTGGGCCCGAGCTCATCTGAGATGGACGTCCTGTCCTCTGGGACTAGCAGCTGCGATGGATGGAGGTGCATCATGGGTAACTTCCTGTCTGTGATGGATGCAGGTGCATCATGGGTAACTTCCTGAATGCTGACAGGTCCATCCAGGTTTTGGAGCAACATGTGCTGCCATCCAGACACCGTCTCTTTCAGGGACGTCCTGTCTTCTTCCAGCGAGACACTGAGACACAGTGTGGACGTGTCCCAACAGCGTGTCTCCATAGAGACACAGTCAGGTCACTGCAGTCTGTTTGTATTTACATTTCACACAGCGTCCAGACTTTACAGAATCAGAGTCGTTACATCATCATGATTAATGTCAGAGTTGTCCACATACTTTTGGCCACTCCCCCTGTTTCCTGCAGTCACAACAAAACAAACAAACAAACAAACATAATTTCATCAATAAATCAGAAACAACTGATCATTAAACACACTGCTATTTTTTCCTTCAAGTGTCTCCAGGTGTCCTCAAGTGTCTCCAGGTGTCCTCAAGAGTCTCCAGGTGTCTCCAGGTGTCCTCAAGTGTCTCCAGGGGGGTATTCCAGAAAGCGGGTTTTGTGAAAACTCAGAGTAAGTTAACCCTGAGATAAGGGAAACTCTGACTTATCCGTTCCAGAAAGAGAGGTAAATGAAACTCTGAGTCCATCACCATGGTAACAGACCCTGTGAACATAACCTGCTGGCTGGCAGGTTTTCTTTAAGAAACCCTGAGTTCACCCTGTCTCCTCCCTCCTGCCGAGCCTGAAGCAAGCTGTCATGGGTTGTCCATATGTAGGAAATCTGATCGACGCTGGGAGAGGATCTTCAGACCCCGTTTAGATGTGCTGTCATTCCCCAACGAATATCTACGCTACGCTACCGTTTGTCATTAGAGTCAGTCATTGACCTCAACAACATTCTCCGGCCACACATATCAAATCTGACACACCGTGGACGTGCGCTCTCATCACAGCAAATGTTGGGCATCAAGCTACGTTTTTTTGCGAACGGTAGCTTTTTATGTGATATTGGTGATACAGAACATGTGTGTATATATATCTACACACACACACACACACACACACATATGTATATATATATATATATATATATATATAAAGTGTAACATGTACACACACACACACACCTATATGTGTGTGTGTGTGTGTACATGTTCCACTTGTGTCTAAGGGAGTGGTGATGGCGGCCCTCCACCTGTTTTGCAGGCCTCTGCCTTCCTTCTGTTGGCTGAGTAGAACTCAAATGTTATTCAGCAGGATATTAGGCAAGAGGACATAAAAGCTCAAACTGTATTTTTGGGGGGTTAAATTACTAGTGTCCTACAGGACATGATGAAACAGCCCCTGAATGACAGGTTATTGAAGCTACTTTGTGAATCAAACTAAAGAAAGGTCCAATCATGGCCCAGTGAAATATGCTTCACCTGTTTGAATGATGTTTTTAGATTTTATTTTAAGCTGCTCCCAGGTGTGTTTTTCTCCTGTCAGATTGCACCTACATGAAAATCTGATTTGATTCAAAGCCACTTTTTCACCTGTATGCTACGATTTTAATGAAGTGTGGTTACATGTTAAATGAATGGACTGGTGCGTTCAAACGTACGCTTTGACTCGGGCAGCAGTTTCCTCCCATGATGCCTCTCTCTCCTTGGCAGCTGCAGCGTGTCACTTTGTTAAAGAAATATATGCTCATATTCTCTGTAGGCGTTCATGAGCACCTCCAATTCCACAGGTGTAAAATAAGTTGGTGGCTTTTTCTCTCTGGTTGCCATGGTGACTCGACGTATCGGGGCTCCATTGATGATGGCTTTTTATTGCGGTTGTGCACGCGCGTAACCCGAGGTGAACATACTCAGAGTTGATTGAACTAATTCAGATCAGCTGTTCTGGAACCAGATACTCAGAGTTTCCCATCTCAGGGTGAGTCAGCTCAGAGTTCAGGATTAGACTCAGAGTTTGTTGAACCTCCTACCTGGAATACCCCCCAGGTGTCCTCAGGTGTCTCCAGGTGTCCTCAGGTGTCCTCAGGTGTCTCCAGGTGTCCCCGGGTGTCCTCAGGAGTCTCCAGGTGTCCTCAGGTGTCTCCAGGTGTCTCCAGGTGTCCTCAGGTGTCTCCAGGTGTCCTCAGGTGTCTCCAGGTGTCTCCAGGTGAGCAGTAACTGAACATCTCATTGAGTTCATTATTGATTATTTCTCTTCAGCTTGTTTTATTTGAGTCAAATATAAATTTACTGATGCTCCCTCTGTCCATCTGTCTGTCTGTCTGTCTGTCTGTCCATCTGTCTGTCTGTCCATCGGTCTGTCCATCTGTCTGTCTGTCTGTCTGTCCGTCCATCTCTGTCTCTCAGTCATGTTGTCCTTGGCCTCCCTCTCTCTCCGTCTCCGAGTCGCTGGTTGCCAAGGAAGCAGGCGCTCCGTGGCAACCGTCATCTCTGGCAACAAGACGTCCAAGTAAGTCAGTCCACATCCCAGTGTCTCCCAGTGTGTCCCAGTGTCTCCCAGTGTGTCCCAGAGTGTCCCAGTGTGTCCCAGTGTCTCCCAGTGAAACCAGTCTGGATGGGACCAGTATGAAAGCTGTGTGAGCAGCAGGATGAACTGATCCTGGGTCTGTGTTTGAGCAGGATGGTGAGGCAGCGTCTGAAGAAGGAGGTGGAGGAGATGAAGAACGTCTTCTCAGGGTTCAGACCTGGTCTGGTGGTCCTTCAGGTGAGACGTGCACCTGTCCTCCTGCACTAAGGGGACGTCCACTCACTCACTGATAGCTCTGTGTGATGTGACTGTAGCAGCTGAGAGCAGGTGTGTGTGTGTGTGTGTGTGTGTGTGTGTGTGTGTGTTTACTGCAGCTGCTCCTCCTCTCAGAAACTCTCTGATAAGTCAAACTGACCTGAGCCTGATCCAGGTGTCTCCTCCCCCTGACTCCTCCCCCTCTCACTGCTCTAACACCTGTCACAGTACTTTGGTCTTTGTCACGTGTTTACTGTCACATTTCACTCTGAGTCTCACATCTGATCACCTCCCAATATTTCTACTGTTTTACTCCCCAAAACACAGACAGATCCCTGATGAGTGAAAACCTGCTGGAAGAGACCAGGTCCTCACTGTTAATGTGATCTGGTTCTGATCTGCTCAGACTGAGGTCAGATAGAAACATTAGAATTAAAGTATTTCTGAACCTGCAGAGTTACTTCAGTCAGGATCAGTCAGGCTCAGTCATGTTGAGCTGTGGGGGCACCGTCTGTTTGACCTGCTGCAGTCAAACATCAGCACTGGTCCCAGTTTGAGACCCCAGTCCTCCAGAGGCTCTGAGAGCACAGGGATCTTTTCTAGTTTTTTTTTTTCATCTGTTAAATCAGTGAAAATCGTGGTAGGAGGCCCCGGGGCCGACCCAGAACACACCGGAGGGATCATAGATCTCATCTGGTCTGGGAACACCTCGGGGTCCTCCAGGAGGAGCTGGAGAGTGTTGATGAGGAGAGGGACGTCTGGAGGACTCTGCTCAGTCTGCTGTCCCTCAGACCTGACCTCAGATATGATTTTTTCTAGGTGTTTGTTGTTGTAAAACTCATTTTGGCCACAAGAGGGCACCACCGCACACTCCAGTGTTTGTTTTGTTGACAAAGACGAGACGATGACGAGCTAACAATAGATCCTGATGATAAAATCTAAGATGAATTCTATGTTTAATTTTGGTTGGTGAGGCCTGATGTGATGTAATGATCTTCAGATGCAGTCTGAGCGACAGGCTGGTAAACTCCAGGAAATAGTCTGCACCAGGATGTTTCACAGTCAGAGCAGAGCAGCGAGTTTGAGCTGTAATTCAGTATCATTTTGTCCCTCAGGGCTTCTGTAGGTGAAACTGTTGATGGAGGAATGTTGGACTGAAGAATCACATCAGACTGAGACTAAAGTCTGTTTGTGAAGAAGAGTTAACAACACGGTGTAGCTGTTGTATTGTTCTGCTCCTCTGTCCTCGTCCTCGTCACCTCAGAGACAACATCTGTCCTTTAACTGCCTCCATTTATCTGAACATTCACATTATTAAAACAACACATGAGTCATCATTAATGTTGATGCATCATATTTATTTTCCATCTGATGGTTTGATGTGTTTCAGGTGGGAGACAGAGACGACTCCAACCTTTACATCAGCACCAAACTGAAGGCTGCAGCCGAGGTGACCACCTCTGGACTCTGAGTGTGTGCTCATGTCCAACACCTTCATCTGTCCACACCTTCCTCTGTCCAACACCTTCATCTGTCCAACACCTTCATCTGTCCACACCTTCATCTGTCCAACACCTTCATCTGTCCACACCTTCCTCTGTCCAACACCTTCATCTGTCCAACACCTTCATCTGTCCACACCTTCATCTGTCCAACACCTTCATCTGTCCACACCTTCATCTGTCCACACCTTCCTCTGTCCAACACCTTCATCTGTCCAACACCTTCATCTGTCCACACCTTCCTCTGTCCAACACCTTCATCTGTCCAACACCTTCATCTGTCCACACCTTCCTCTGTCCAACACCTTCATCTGTCCAACACCTTCATCTGTCCACACCTTCCTCTGTCCAACACCTTCATCTGTCCAACACCTTCATCTGTCCACACCTTCCTCTGTCCAACACCTTCATCTGTCCAACACCTTCATCTGTCCACACCTTCATCTGTCCAACACCTTCATCTGTCCACACCTTCATCTGTCCAACACCTTCATCTGTCCAACACCTTCATCTGTCCACACCTTCCTCTGTCCAACACCTTCATCTGTCCAACACCTTCATCTGTCCAACACCTTCATCTGTCCAACACCTTTATCTGTCCACACCTTCATCTGTCCACACCTTCATCCAACCATCATCATCCTCACTGTGACCTCGTCACATGTCCACGTTTGGTCATGGACTCTCCACGTCCACATATGACGTCCAAGGTACCCTGGGTGTGTTGGTTGTTGACGTTCTGGGACGCCGTGTCAACTTCAGCCTGTTACATGCATTGTCAGTGGCTGTTGGACCCTTCCACCATCTTAACTTACGTTGTTGTCCTGACGTGTTTCGCCCTGACGCCGCTGGGCGCCGTGACACGCCGATTTAATTACGCCGATGGTGTCTGTCTGTGTCTGACACCAGACGTCTCTGACCAACAGTCTGAATACAACGACTCTGAGTGAGAAGAAGGTTGAATCTAATAACAACCGCAGTATGTGTGTACAGCCTCTGATCCGTCACCACCAACACTAAACACTTTATTTTACACACTGACACTCACCACAGCATCAAATGTGGATTCATCCGCCGCTGAAAATAGTCCCCAACAAAGTCACTGTTTCCTGTTAGTCTGATAAAAACTATGGCGAGCAGCTGTTTGAGGACATGAACAACAACAACAACAACAATGATAACATTTTCAGTTTCTGGTCTGCAGATTGGGATCGATGCGAAACACCTCAGACTGCCGAACACGTCCACACAGGACGAGGTGAGTGCTGCACCTACACCTGCACCTCCATCACTGGCACAGATGGTGGCGCTGTACCTCTCTACAAACCATAGATGTCACATTTGTACGTTGTTATGTTGCAGAAACGTTTAAACTTTACGTTTGAACAACGCTGTGGTTAACGTGCGGTGATGTTTGACACCACCTGGTTGTGTTTGGAGAAGATCATGTTTTGTGGCAGGAAACTCGGCCATGACTCGTTAAAACTCAACTAGTTTGGTTGTTAGTTGGTGTTGATCAGTCGTCTCACCTGGTGTCACACCTCCACCCTCTCCTCCACCTCCTGATGACGTCAGCTCAGACACTACGTCACTTTAGAAACACTCATATGATGCGTATGAAACGTACAAACGTATCTGAGGTTTGCAGAAACGTACAGCGTGTCCTCAGGAGACGGAGCTGTCCTCTGACCACTTCCTGTCTCCTTCGGTCCTGCAGGTCCTGCAGAACATCCTGTCTGTCAATGAGAACCTGTCCGTCCACGGTCTGATCGTCCAGCTTCCTCTGGACTCTGTGAACTCCATGGACACTGAACGCATCACCAACGCCGTGTCTCCAGAGAAAGACGTGGACGGGTGAGTCAAACAGGAAGTCCTCACCTGGTTATTGTATTAGTTTCATTCTTTAATTTTCCTGTGGCTTCGTGTGTGTGTGTGTGTGTGTGTGTGCGTGTAGTCTGAGCTGTATTAATGCAGGGAAGTTGTCTCGAGGTGATCTGAACGACTGTTTCATCCCCTGTACACCCAACGGCTGCATGGAGCTCATCAGACAGACAGGTCACACACACACACACACACACACACACACACACACACACACACACACACAGCTCGTTATACTTTAAAACATGCTGCGTCGTTATCATGTCAGAAAGACTCAACTACCATGACATTACTGATCAGCAGGAGGAGAGCTCGTTAAGTTAGCAGTTAGCAGTTAGCAGCTAGTTATCATCACCTCTAAGCAGCCGGTGAACACAACCAGCAGCTCGCAGAGGTTGCATTGATTTATATTGTGAAGCCTTCAGGTTCTATTCGGTAAAAATGAGTACTGGGTGAAGGTAAAGTGTAACGCTCTCGTGCTGTGTTCAAAGTACTGTGAAATGTAAAGTAAGATGTAGCTTTTGGTGAGAAACTAAATAAATCCAGCTCGCCCTACGGCACCACACGTGCTGGATCCACCACTGCTGCAGCATGCTGTAGGTTTCCCTCAGTATCACAGTGATCCAGTCTCAGGTGAGAACAACACAGGTGGGAACAAGTCACTGTTTTGCAAGTCACAGGTAAGTCTCAAGTCTTTGTACACAAATTCCAAGTCAAGTCCCAAGTCCCAAACTTAGACCTCTGAGTCCTACACGTCATACTGAGCTCTTCAACAGATGTCATGCCATTGTCACAACAGAGTCAGGATATATTTACATTTACAAAATGAATGAGTGCTTTATAAAAGTTGTGCTTGTTGAAACAAGTTTGTTAAAATGAGTTTGTTGAAATCAGTTTGTTAAAACAAGTGCGACTGAACTAAATCATCAAACAGCAGTGCTGACGTTTGTGTGTTTCAGTCCTGTCTCGTATTGAACTCGTCTCAAGTTGGAAAAAAGTCTCTGAATGTCTCTTCTCAAACTGACTTTGGGGGAAAATAATCAAAGGTTCAAAGGTTCATCTTAAATCACGAGTCACTGGTGTTCAAGTCCAGTTGCAAGTCTTGTACACGTTAGGCCGCCATGATGTCACCTCACCTGTGACTTCCTGTTCCTGCGTAGGCGTGTCTGTGGCGGGGAAACACGCAGTGGTGATTGGTCGCAGTAAGATCGTTGGAGCGCCGATGCACGACCTGCTGCTGTGGAACCACGCCACCGTGACCACCTGTCACTCCAAGACCCCCGACCTACCTCAACAGGTGACATCACTCACCTCAACAGGTGACATCACTTATCTGTCACCTGATGATTATTGATCTGGTTATTGATCCAAATTTATATCAAATCTGACCTGTCAGTGTCCTGAAGACATGCAGCAGCTGGTGAGATGATGTGTTTCCTGTCCGACTGATGATGTGTTTCCTGTCTGACTGATGATGTGTTTCCTGTCCGACTGATGATGTGTTTCCTGTCTGACTGATGATGTGTTTCCTGTCCGACTGATGATGTGTTTCCTGTCTGACTGATGATGCGTTTCCTGTCTGACTGATGATGTGTTTCCTGTCCGACTGATGATGTGTTTCCTGTCTGACTGATGATGCGTTTCCTGTCTGACTGATGATGTGTTTCCTGTCCGACTGATGATGTGTTTCCTGTCTGACTGATGATGCGTTTCCTGTCTGACTGCAGGTGGGCCGGGCTGACATCCTGGTGGTGGGTGCGGGGCGAGCAGAGATGGTGAGGGGAGAGTGGGTGAAGGAGGGCGCCGTGGTCATCGACTGTGGAATCAACCATGTTCCAGGTACACGGATACTTTACAACACACCTGCACACAGGGAGACGTTCAGGTACTTTTACTTCACCAGGGTATTTCTACTTCCTGTTTCTGTCTCTGTCTCAGAGGTAAATGTTTCGGCTGTCACTCATCAGACAGATTCAGATTATTGACATAGAATATATTTTTATTTGATCCATCACAACATGACGTAAACATGACCTCTGTGACCTCTGTGACCTCTGAGTCGTCCTCTCTGACAGATGAGACGAAGGCGAGCGGTAAACGTATCGTCGGAGACGTCCACTACGACTCAGCCTATCAGAGAGCAGGATTCATCACACCTGTTCCAGGAGGGGTGGGGCCGATGACGGTGGCCATGTTGATGGAGGTGATTTTATTGATCTGTTTAGTTTGTAGCAGCAGCGCCTCTCAGACTCTGATGAGCTTTGACTCATGACGTCCTGCAGGCTCTTGATTGGTCAAAGTTTATCCAATCAAACCTCAGCGTTCTCTCAGGGTTCTTTGGTTCTTTAAAGACGAGCTTTTCTTTTAAACATTTACATTTCAACAACATGACACAAACACAGGATATAAAAACAAAAAGTTCACGTACATGAAGAATCTGTTTTATAAACTGAGGCTTTGTGTTCTGATGATGTCACGGTAACTGTGATGGTCACACGTTTCAGAACACGGTGCAGAGCGCTCAGCGGTTCCTCCTCAAGAACCACAGGAGGTGAAACTACGAAGGTAAAACTGAACCTGAGATCACCAGAAATAAGAATAAGTTTTAATCTTTATTTGACTCACTCATCGTGTTAAACATCTTCATGTGTCAGAACACATCTTCTTCTTCTTCAGATGTTTTTTTTCTTCCTCTCTGATCACATACGGTTGAGTCTGTTGGTGATGTCATCGTGTCGTCCTGTTGTGTTGTTGTAGAGTCAGAGCGCCTGTCAGTCAGAGTTCAGGGTAACGATGTTCTCTGCAGCAGGATGAAGAGTAAACAGTCCTCGACCTTTAAACTCGGCTGGTTGTTCGGAGGCCGTCGTCATGGAAACTGCAGCAGAGACATCCCATCTGTTTCCTGCTGATGTCAACAGGAAGTGATCAAACACCTGATCAGCGTATCGATTATTGACTCATCAGAGTGTTTATGGATCAATAAAGTTTATAATCTATTAAAGTTTACTTGTTTATCAGCTGTGTGTCTGTAAACGTCCTGACGATCAATAAAGTTTCAGTTTCAACATTTGATTTATATCTTTATGTTGAGTTTTTATTTGATGAGATGAAGAGCTCAAAACAACATTAAAAACATGTTTGACATAAAGAGAGAAAATTAAATAAATAAATAAATATACACATATATAATCACATATCATATGTTTTATAGATTTACTGTGAATGAGAATAAAGGTGGAGCTGATTTTTGTCACATTGTTTCGTATAAATAAAGTTTATCATTATATCAAAGTCTCCTCCTCCTCCTGTCTGAAGATAATCAGATGTTTGATTGACAGCTGTGTGATGTCATCAGAGCCTCAGTCATTAATTAAGCTGATTGACGAGTGTGACGGTGGCTTTAATTGAGTCGTGAAATAAGTGAGCGACTCGGTGCCGTCACGTCTCATTTCTCTCATCTCTGTACAAACTGTAATAACTCTGATGTCAGCTGCTCTCTCTGTATCTCTCCTCTGATTGTTCATAATCAAATATATATTTTTCTACACATGTTCTGATTCAACTCAGATCATATTTCACATCATCATTATTCACATCTTTCTTCTTCTTGATTCTGCAGGTCACATGATGCAAACACTCGTCGGCTCTTTGTGATGAAGAAAATAATAAATCTTTAAATCTTCTCCTTTATTGTCTTTATCATGAAACTCATCAAACACGTCAGAGAGGCAGCTGAGAGTCGTCTTCATCATGTTATCAACATATGAACACGTCCCTGCAGCTCATTTTACAACGTTAAAGTAAACTGATGAAATAAGAACAAAGTGAAGGAACGTCTCCTGATCGTGTCTGTAATCACCTGCCCGGTTCTTCATGTCCTTCATGTCCTCCGTGTTCCTGTCTGATCGTCTCGTCTTCCTGTGAGGCTGTCTCACTCTGTTAAAGTGTCCTCACTGAATCCAGCTGCAGTCGTCCTGCAGTCGTCTCCGTCCTGCTGCTGCTTCACTCAACACAAAACTGTTAACACAAATCACACTGTAAAGATTCAATCATTTAATTTAGAGATGAAACGTGTTCATAAATAAACAAGTTAATAATCAAAGAAGCTTCAGTTTATCAATGATTCAACAGATAGAATGATTTGTTCTCACTGATGATGTCATCAGGTGTTCTCAGTCCTGGTCATTCTCAGAGAGCGACGCTCTTTTTTGTTCTGACATCATCAGTACAAACAGTGACGTCACGCCTGTCAGAGATTGTTCTGTTTTACTTTAACGAGTCAAAACCTTCGTCAGCCCAGTCTCACTGCGAAGTCGTCGAAAACAGACGCTTGGTCAGTGACTTCCTGCGTCAGACCCTGACAAAAAAAAGCCGTCTTTTCACGTCAGCACAGTTTAACAACGCTCAGCAGCATCAGGGGACACGTGGAGGGACGAGAACAAAAGTTAACATGGCGACAGTCCCAATAAGGCAGGCAGGAGGGAGGGAGGGGCGGTGGGCGGGTCCAACAACCACAGACTGTCACTCAGGAGGCCGGTGTTTACCTAACGTCACCACGTGTGTGTGTGTGTTTGTGTGTGTGTGTGTGTGTGTGTGTGTGTGTGTGTCAGCTGAGAAAAGCTACGTCAACATATTGTAAATAAATCACCACATAGACAGATATTGTTTTTTAGGAGGCTTAAATCAACACTCGCTGCAGCGTTTGCTGCGTCGTCACGAAGGTTTCCTGTCCTGATGTTGCGGCTCAGTTCCGGCGCTCTGACAGCTGCTTCCTGCAGACGCATTAAAAAGTTGCTGATCCACAAGAACTCAGGAAGCTGATCATCAGTCAGTCACTCTGACCAATCAGACGACAGAACGTCTGTCTTCTTCTGTGGTGGAGGAAGATCACAGCCAGGCCACAGATTTTATACTTGACCTTCAGCCGGATGTTGTACAGCAGCTACATCATGTCTGTCGTCATGGAGACACAGAGAACTTTATTCAAACAGTTTGTATGAACAGACCGAGCTCTTCCTGTTTACAATTTAACAACACGTCTTTGAGCTGAGACGCCATTGTCGCTGTTGGTCTCCGTCCTCGTGTCCTCGTCCTCAGGCGTGGTCTCTGCAGCCCGGCGGCTCTCTGAGGACGCAGTCTGACTCGCTCAGCTGTTCTCTGGTCAGCTGATCCACTGCGGCGTTCAGGGCGGCTCGGACCAGAGAGCGCGCCGTCTGAAGCAGCCGCCGCTCGCTGTGGTCGCAGTCGAGGAGGAGCAGGAGGAGGTGGTTCTGGTTCTCCTCCTCCTCCTCCTCCTCGTCTTCATCCTCCTGACTGATGTCGTCTGGAGGAACCAGCTCGATGTGGATGTAGGGTCCGTTTGTCTGATGGGGCTGCGAGGTGATGTCATCCGTATCCTCGTCACAGTGAAGCTCAGAGGCCTTCGGCGGCGATGATGATGAGGAGGAGGCTGACAGCTGATCTTCCTCTGCAGGTGAATCTTCAGGAGGAGCGTTGGCGGCGTCTGCGGGACATTCATCGACCTCAGTGTGGATCGTCTCAGACCCTCCAGCGTCCGTCACATCCTCCTCTGTGACATCACAAACCAGCTGTTCTTCATCTGCAGCTCCTTCCTCTGTCAGCTGAGTCATCTCAGCCGTCACCGTGACGACCTGCCAACCCCCAGCAGTCACGTCGCCATGGAGCTCCTTGAGTTCGTCTACGTGAGCTTCAGGTGAACACAAACTGTCCTCACGCTTTGTCTCGTCCTCCATGGTTTCCACGGCGACACCAGACAATCTGCTCTTCGACCCTCTGGTGAAAAACTTTTGCATTTTTTTTCGGAAGGTCAGCGGCGTTTGTTCGCCGTCTGTCTCCACAGACTCCGCCCTCTGCTCGTGAGTTGGTTTGGACGAAGTCAGGAGCCTTGTGAAGGTCGTCCATGTCGTCACGTTGACCCTCCTCTTCCTCTCAGTGACCTTCTCACTGTCTCCCTCAGTGTCATTCATCACCACGGCGTCTGTCTGCTGCAGCGCCCCCTCTGGTGGAGCAGGACTGTGCAGCTTCGCTGATCCTCTGATGGCGTCCTTCTTCTTCTTCCTGTTACAGACTGCTGAGAATCTTCTCCACCACCTGCGTCTGCTGGACTTCCTGTTTCTGATGTCATCATCCTCACCTGCAGCCTCACAGCGCCCCCTGCTGCTCCCTTCGTCCACTGCTCCTTCCTCCATGTTGCCAGTGGCGGCGCTCTCTGTCGTGTCTCTGTTGGCGGCAGCCTCGGCTCTGTCCTCCGTCACGCTCCTGCTGCGGGTCTTTCCCAGCAGCAGCCTCGGAGGACCCGTCAGCTTCCTCTTTAAACCCACTTTCTCCGCCCGCTGGACGTCCTCTCCATCCTGCGACGCCATGATTCGTCTCCACGGTGAAGCTAAACGCTTTTTAAACTTCCTGGAGGTGTTGATGATGATGTCATGCTGATGATTCAACAGCTGGAAGCTGCAAAACAAAAAACAGATGGCGCTCATGTTGATTATGATAAACTGATGTTTTACAGCTCCGACATCTGGATGTGATGTCATGCTGCCATTAAAGGGACAGTTCAGGGATTCTGATTGGAGGTTAAACGAGGTGCTGATCCACAGTCAGTGTGTTTCCTACAGCAGGGGTCAGTGTGGAGCAGCAGACACTGAGGCTCAGCGGTGTCCTGCTGTGGGCGGGGCCAGGAACAAAACGTGTTTTAAAAAGAATCAATATCAGTGTGAGAGTGTTTTCACTGCTTTGGCTTTCTGTCAGACAGCTCATCAGCTCCCAGTTATGTTCTGTTCAGGACCAGACTCCACTGATAAAACCAGTGATTTAACACCAGTGATCACAGGAGCTGCTGGTCTAATGCTGCCTCCACCAGTTAGTGTTACTGTGGTGAATCTGAATTAACTCTTTAAACACCACAGAGACACAGTGACACTAACTGGTGGAGGCAGCAGTAGACCAGCAGCTCCTGTGATCACTGGTGTTAAATCACTGGTTTTAGCAGAGAGATATAACAGCTTCAGTTTCCTGTTGGACATCACTGACTGACATTAAAGCTGTGAAAATACTCTCAATGTATCTCACATTTAAACCCATACTGATACTGTAAAATCAGTTTAGCTGCTGACTCCGCCCACAGCAGCAGATGACTGAGCTTCCATGTTGGTCTCCAGCCTGCTTCTCCAAGCTGACGTCTGCTGCAGGCGACAAACACCTCACACAGCCCTGACTCAAAACATTTGAAGTGTCCCTTTAAAACACTTTAATATTTTCCATGAAGACGCTCACAGTCAGTGTGGACAAACACGTCCACGTCCTCTGAGCCCAGCAGACGCTTCACATTCTCACTTCTCTGTGTGCAAACGGACTGAAACTGTTTCTGATTATGTCTCAAACATTAACGAATGACCTTTGTTTTTCATATCATATCATATGTGTTTAAATATCAAAATAAATCATCTAATTAAATACGCACTGACTTTCATACATTTCCTGAAGACAAATCTGAACGTTGGAAAAGTCTGTTTCAGAATTCTTGTTTCATTTTGATGACACGTTTGAGTCAGAGGTTTTTACAGTTTGATCTCTCCATGAATCACATGACACCGTCCTGAGCTCTGAGCTCGTCCACAGCTGCTCTGACACTGTTCCTGATGTCACTGTGACACCTGAGGAGAAGCTCCTGTTGGCCGCTGAAAACACCTGGAAACCTTTAAACCTCAGAGCTGCTGCTCAGTGGACAGATTCAAAGCACCATATTTAATGAAGCACTCAGCTGCTCTTGTTAATTACTTCATCTCTCTTTGTTCTGATTTCTCCTTGAACCAGTGTCGTCTATGTTTTATCTCTTCGCTGTGTTTGTGTCTGCGGCTGAACTGTGAGACACTTGTGTATGAAAGGAGGTGTATAAATAAAAGTCAGCTCATTCATTCATTCATTCATCAGTCAGGCTGTTGAAACATGAACACACTCTTCTGTAAAAACCTTCAGAAAATAAACAAGAATCAAACTGACTGAGGTGCAGAGAAAAAAGCTTGTTCTGATAAAACAACCTCTAAAAAGCTGTGATCACAGACCAGCAGAGAGACATGAGGATGAACTGACGCTGACAGATTTCACCATGAAACTTCAGCTGATCACTGACATGAAGAAAATACGTTTTTGTTTTACAAGTTTTCTGAAGTTTAATGTTTAAATATATAAATAAGACATGATCAAACTGAACCTGCGCTGCACTAAGATAAAGCTAACTGTGTGTTGTGGACGGTTTCTGACAGACGACATGTTGCTGACACAGACAGACACCTCAAAGTGTTTTCACCTGAAAAGTCTCGTCATAAAAATGTTCACACAAATATATTTCAATCAGTTTCAGAGGAAACCTGCAGATTAGATCATAAACACTGAGGATGAGATCACTGATCTCAGATCAGAGACGTCATGTGATTATCAGACTTTATAAACTCAAGTGTTAAAGGAGACGAATCAGATCAGCTGATCACAGAAACACGTCTGATGGACTCAGCCTCACGAAGTCAAACATGAATCTGGTTTCATGAAACTTCTGTGATCCAGAGTCCATTTAACGAAGGATGATGTCATCAGACAGCAGGTAGACGCTGTGAGCTGATTGGTTCAGAGTTGAGTAAAAGATGAGATCTCACCTGAATGAGGACCGCGTCCCTCCTGCGTGATGATGAGCAGATGTGACTCTCGACACAAGAAGAAGAAACACTGAGCTGATCTCTCTGCCTCTCCTCCGCTGCCGTAACGCCCCAGTTTCCATAGCAACCGCCCTGATTGGCGTTTTGTTTTACAGACGTTGCTCCTTCAATGTGATGGTGGGAAGGCGGGGGAGGGGGTGATGTCCCCCGGGGGAGACGAACAGGAAACAAGATTTGGTTTTATTTCACATAATGAGTTTCTACAACATGTGACGCGTCTATCTTTAGACCGCCGCATCATCAGAGGGAGAACACGCCGCTCAGCGCCACGACACAACCCACAGGGTCGCTGAGACACCACGCTGACAAAGGTAACATCTGTAAGGTCAGTCACATGACCACAGAGAGACAAGGAGACACAACCAAGAGACACAATGAGGAGACACAACGAGAAGACACAAGGAGGAGACACAGGGAGGAGACACAATGAGGAGACACAACGAGAAGACACAAGGAGGAGACACAAGGAGGAGACACAATGAGGAGACACAACGAGAAGACACAAGGAGGAGACACAAGGAGGAGACACAATGAGGAGACACAACGAGAAGACACAAGGAGGAGACACAAGGAGGAGACACAATGAGGAGACACAACGAGAAGACACAAGGAGGAGACACAGGGAGGAGACACAATGAGGAGACACAACGAGAAGACACAAGGAGAAGACACAAGGAGGAGACACAATGAGGAGACACAACGAGAAGACACAAGGAGGAGACACAGGGAGGAGACACAATGAGGAGACACAACGAGAAGACACAAGGAGGAGACACAACAAGGAGACACAATGAGGAGACACAATGAGGAGACACAACGAGAAGACACAAGGAGGAGACACAGGGAGGAGACACAAGGAGGAGACACAACCAGGAGACACAATGAGGAGACACAAGGAGGAGACACAATGAGGAGACACAACGAGGAGACACGATGAGGAGACACAACGAGAAGACACAACCAGGAGACACAATGAGGAGACACAACGAGAAGACACAAGGAGGAGACACAGGGAGGAGACACAAGGAGGAGACACAAGGAGGAGACACAACCAGGAGACACAACCAGGAGACACAATGAGGAGACACAACGAGAAGACACAAGGAGGAGACACAGGGAGGAGACACAAGGAGGAGACACAAGGAGGAGACACAATGAGGAGACACAAGGAGGAGACACAATGAGGAGACACAACCAGGAGACACAAAGAGGAGACACAGGGAGGAGACACAACGAGGAGACACAGGGAGGAGACACAAGGAGGAGACACAGGGAGGAGACACAACCAGGAGACACAGGGAGGAGACACAACGAGGAGACACAATGAGGAGACACAACCAGGAGACACAACCAGGAGACACAGGGAGGAGACACAACGAGGAGACACAACGAGGAGACACAATGAGGAGATACAACGAGGAGACACATCAAGGAGACACAACCAGGAGACACAACCAGGAGACACAACGAGAAGACACAAGGAGGAGACACAGGGAGGAGACACAAGGAGGAGACACAGGGAGGAGACACAGGGAGGAGACACAGGGAGGAGACACAAGGAGGAGACACAACAAGGAGACACAAGGTGGAGACACAACGAGGAGACACAATGAGGAGACACAACCAGGAGACACAACCAGGAGACACAGGGAGGAGACACAACGAGGAGACACAGGGAGGAGACACAGGGAGGAGACACAAGGAGGAGACACAAGGAGGAGACACAATGAGGAGACACAACGAGGAGACACAATGAGGAGACACAACGAGGAGACACAACGAGGAGACACAATGAGGAGACACAATGAGGAGACACAGGGAGGAGACACAATGAGGAGATACAACGAGGAGACACAACGAGGAGACACAATGAGGAGACACAGGGAGGAGACACAATGAGGAGACACAAGGAGGAGACACAAGGAGGAGACACAGGGAGGAGACACAAGGAGGAGACACAACGAGGAGACACAACAAGGAGACACAAGGTGGAGACACAACGAGGAGACACAATGAGGAGACACAATGAGGAGACACAACCAGGAGACACAACCAGGAGACACAGGGAGGAGACACAACCAGGAGACACAATGAGGAGACACAACGAGGAGACACAATGAGGAGACACAGGGAGGAGACACAATGAGGAGACACAAGGAGGAGACACAATGAGGAGACACAGGGAGGAGACACAAGGAGGAGACACAAGGAGGAGACACAACGAGAAGACACAAGGAGGAGACACAGGGAGGAGACACAACCAGGAGACACAACCAGGAGACACAGGGAGGAGACACAGGGAGGAGACACAAGGAGGAGACACAAGGAGGAGACACAATGAGGAGACACAACGAGAAGACACAAGGAGGAGACACAGGGAGGAGACACAAGGAGGAGACACAAGGAGGAGACACAATGAGGAGACACAACGAGGAGACACAATGAGGAGACACAACGAGGAGACACAATGAGGAGATACAACGAGGAGACACAACGAGGAGACACAATGAGGAGACACAGGGAGGAGACACAATGAGGAGACACAAGGAGGAGACACAAGGAGGAGACACAGGGAGGAGACACAAGGAGGAGACACAACGAGGAGACACATCAAGGAGACACAACGAGGAGACACAACAAGGAGACACAAGGAGGAGACACAATGAGGAGACACAAGGAGGAGACACAATGAGGAGACACAAGGAGGAGACACAATGAGGAGACATGTCAAGGAAACAAAAAACACACCATGAGACAAACTGAACAGTGTCACAGAGAGAGTGCACACACACACACACACACACACACACACACACACACACACACACACACACACACACACACACACAGACACTAACAGAGTGACATCATCTCTAACGTCGGTCACATGACTGTGAAGAGACAAAAAAAAGGAAACAGGAAACATCTTGAGGCGATGTCACTGCTGGAAACTCACTGATGGGTTATTGTAACACGTCCAGGCTTGGAGGCAAAGACACTCTGGAAACACAGTGATGTTCCCTGATGGCACTGTCCCCGCTGGAAAAACAGCAACAGGCTGCCACAAAAAACATCAACATGTGGTGGCAAAAGAGCAGCGTGAAAAACAACGTCCCCGTAAATCTAATGCTTTTTGAGGCACTGTCCCCACTGGAAACACAGCAGTGGGTTTCTAAAAGAGAGCCACGTTCAACGGCAAAAATGTCACTGAAAACACCGTCACGTCTCCATAAGGACAACTGATTTTCATGGCACTACCCCCGCTGGAAAAACAGCAACAGGCTGCTAAAAACATCCAGACTTGGTGGCAAAAATGCTGCTGGAAACACAGTGATGTCACTCTACAAAACAATCACTGTTCATGGCACAAATCGCTGGAAAAACAGCGACAGGCTGCTAAAAGACAAAAAGCAGCTTGAAACACAACAGTGTCTCCCTCAATCAATATCAATATCAATAAATGGCACTGACCCTGCTGGAAAAACACTGACAGGTTGGTAAAACACACACACACCTGTGTTTGGTGACAAAACAGCAGCTTAAACAGTGAAGTCTCTGTAAATGATGTCTGTAGTGGACTGTCGTGGTCTGTATTGATCTGATGTATTGATCAGTGATCAGTTATTGATCAGCAGCAGCAGGCTCTGAGCTCTGTGATGTCATCGTGTCGTCTATTTTTAAAGGTGTGAAGAAGAAGCTCAGCAGCTTTTGTTTCTATAGCGATGGAGGGTAAAAATACATCCATGTGTCCCTAAGCAACAGCACAGCGACCAATCAGATCAGCCGACAGGTGAGAGCAGAGAGACAGCTCCATGTTCAGAGAGACAGGCTCTGTGTTGATCTATTGGTTATTGATCAGTGATTCATTCAACACTGGAGACTTCCTGATGTTTGATGATGTGAGGGGTTAAATATAAACATCATCTGATGATGATGATGATGATGATGATGATCACCTGAGCTGATCTGAGAGCAGCTGGAGGATCTGTGGATATAATTCATCTATAAAGACGCCTGATGATTCAGTGAGACGTCACACATTCATTCATTCACTCAGATGTAGGTTTTATTGTGATCAGCATGTCAGATTATACTTTTTAAAATAAACCGTTTTAATAACAATAGTAATAATAATGATAATGTGACTTCATATTTCTAACAGTGTCACAGTTCCAGCTCTGTTCTATTCATACTTTCTTTTAAATTTATCATAATAAAATATAAAAACTGTTAAAATAAATTAATGTGAATAAAGTTTTAATATTTGAATAAAAAGTTTAAACAATAAACCTTCACAGAGTCACAGAGGTGTGAGGATGAAGTGACTGAGGACTGAAGGACTGCTGTCAGTGTGGACACTCAGTTTCCCAGAATGCTCTGCTCAGCTCTCTGCTGACACCTGCTGGACACCGTCTGCTACTGCAGACACACAGGAAACAGGAAACAGTTTAACTTCCTGTTCATCAGCAGAGACCCAGGGTGCTCTTCATGTCATTGTGTCTCCTCATGTCCTTCACTCACGTCTCTTCCTCGTGTCCTAGCTCCTCCCAGCAAGGTGGAGCTAGGACACGAGGAGACATGAGGATGGAGGAGACGTGAGGACACGAGGAGACATGAGGATGGAGGAGACGTGAGGACAGAGGAGACATGAGGATGGAGGAGGCGTGATAGTGGACGAGACATGAGGACGGAGGGAACGTGAGGACAGAGGAGATGAAGCTGCCAAATGAGAGGCCTTTGGTTCCATCACATCAGTCGTACGCTGCGTCAGTGACACGTGTGCAGGTGTGGTTTTTAGACGTCACATCACCTCTGTGTAGGACACACCTGTGAGGCCTCCTCATTTCCTCACCTCCTTATCTCCTCAAGGTGCATTTAAGTAATTGGAAGATCCTCCATGACGGAGGAGAGGGAACAGTTGAGGGAGGAGGGAGGAGGCAAACATTAGAAACTGACTGACTGTCCTGTGAAGACCATGATGTTGTGTTGAAAGGTCCGGGGGAAGCCGTCAGGATCAAAGGACGATGTCTGAAAAAGATTCATGTGATTTTTATAAATGTTAAATGTGCAGCGTTGGTTCAGAGTCACAGCGTGTGATAGAAACGTCGGCAGTTTGAGTCTGAACGTTCAACACGTCAATAATCAGTCAGTGAAAATGGATCAATAATATACTGTCTGAAAAATACAATTTTACTTTGAAAGGATGAGACAGGAAGGGATGTTTGTGTCTCTGTTTTAAATCAGATAACTTCACAGTTTCCTCTGTCGTGACAGAATCATCACGCAGCTGCAGGTCGTATCTGTCATGTCGTCTGCCGTCGGCTCTCTGACACTGAAGGGTTGATTTTATTTACAAAATAAAAGCCTTCAGCTGAGCAGGAACCTTTAAATCAACAGTGAGACGATCGATCGGATCAATGAGTTTAAATCTGATCTGCGATCTGATTGGTGGAAAAAGACATTTATTTACAAAACTTTATTGTCCCATCAATGAAAAACAGACGTCTATGTACAAAACAACACAAACTTCCTGTTTAGATTTTTCTTTTACAGTGAAACACAGAATGAAGACGACGTCACGACTGTCAGACATTCACCCATCAATAATCAACAACATGTCTACTCCTTATCAATGAACGCTGGTCATGTGACGCCAGCAGAGAATTTAAGGGACCATAACACTGATCACTCTTTCAAAATAAGATGTTAACATCTTATGAGACTTGTTTCATCCCAACTCATCAAACATCAGCGCTCCATCAGAGGACACAAAACATGACGTGCTCGCTCGTGGTCAGGAGGTCAGGGACGGCGTGTGAATCTACACTCCTTACATGCATCGTGTCTTTTCAAAATAAACTTACATGTTTCACAGGAAGTTTTTAGACGCAGACAGTCTCTTTCAAAATATGTCAGTAAGACACGTCAGATTCACGTGGTGAGGTTTAGAAAAAAACATCAGGGTTTGGCTTTAAATGAGTACGCCTGTTACTACAGTCACGTCACGTGACATACAGTCATGGAAAAAATGATTAGACCACCCTTGTTTTCTTCAATTCCTGGTTCATTTCAATGCCTGGTACCAGTAAAGGTATATTACCTGAAGAATACAATGAACATGACAAAAACGCAGCTGATTCCATAATACTTTATGTTCTATTTGACATGCTTAAGCTTAATTGTATTCCCAGGG
Organism: Cephalopholis sonnerati; assembly: GCA_019142605.1. Lineage (NCBI taxonomy): Eukaryota > Metazoa > Chordata > Actinopteri > Perciformes > Serranidae > Cephalopholis > Cephalopholis sonnerati. The sequence goes on from JAGQAX010000009.1 coordinate 44,036,235, forward strand.
TATATACGAATTATGTGAAGCCACAAAGGCAGCCACTGCTGGAAATTGGCATGAGTGAGAGACAGGTAGCCAAAAAACTGAAGATCTCCAAGACAGCCGTTCATTACACCAAGAAAAAGCAAGCCGAACATGGTACTACAGAATTGCTAGCTGGTCGAGGCAGGAAACGTCTTTCTACCCCATGAGAGGACCGTGCACTCATCCGTTCCTGTGTCAAGAATCGTCGTCAGACCTCCAGGGACCTTAAAAATGAGTGGGCACTGTCGAGAAATATGACTTGTTCAGCAAGGACAGTTCGAAACCGACTTCTTGAAGCTGGTCTGAAGTCACACAGAGCACAGAAGAAGCCCTTCATCAACGAAAGGCAGAGGAAGGCCCGCTTACACTTTGCTAGGGATCACAAGGATTGGACTGTTGATGATTGGGCTAAGGTTCTCTTCAGTGATGAATCCAGTTTTGAGTTGATGCCCACTCCAGCCAACTTACTGGTTAGGAGGAAGCCTGGAGAAGCCTACAAACCAGACTGTCTTGCCCCTACAGTAAAACATGGGGGTGGATCGGTGATGATCTGAGGTTGTTTCAGTATGGGTGGAACAGGGCAAATGCAATTGTGTGAAGGGCGAATGAACCAGGTCACGTACAGGGCTACTCTTGAAAACAGTCTTCTTCCATCAGCTGATAAACTCTTTCCTGCCTCGAATGACTGGATTTTCCAACAAGACAATGCCCCTTGCCACACGGCAAGGTCAGTTAAAGCCTGGATGGAGAACCAGAACATTCTAACCATGCCTTGGCCTGCTCAATCACCAGATCTAAATCCAACTGAAAACCTGTTGAACATCATCAAACTCAAAATGGAGAACCACAAGCCCCAAAACAAAGCAGATTTGTTTGAATTTTTGCAACAGGAATGGGCTGCTGTGACCGCGGAACAATGTCAGAAGCTGGTGGAGAGCACGCCAAGACGCATGGCTGCAGTCATCAAAAACAATGGTTATGCAATCAAGTACTAACTCCTGCGTGTGTCATGTGACTAACAGACAGAAAAGAAAACATGAAATGCCTAAAAGCACTGTTTTTGGCAGTGCAATGCCACAGCTGCTGATGTAAGAACTGAAGTGATTTTGGTTTTTATCAAGAAAACCATGGAACATGGCTGATATCAGCTCTTACATTAAACTCTTATGAGCTGTTTTTGTTGTTATCATTATATTTGTCCAAACAAATGTACCTTTAGTTGTACCAGGCATTAAAATGAATAAGAAATTGAAGAAAACAAGGGTGGTCTAATAATTTTTTCCATGACTGTATGCTACTACGGTAGCACACAGATACAGACACATCGTCGTCTCATTGGCAGCTGGATCATACGTCAACATCGCCGCCATCTTGGAGAGATCGATACGCTCCTATAAACAAACAACAGCTGCAGGTTTCTGGATAAAGAGTTCTGTAACGTTCAGATTTCTCTGCTGATTTCAGTGAGTCGTTTTATATCCATATGCAGTTACAACATGTTTTGCATCGTGTCTTTTCAAAATAAACTTCCATGTTTCACAGGAAGTGTCCTGTTTGTGCTCATCAGATGCTGGAAGTCTCTTTCAAAATAAACTAACGTTGGTAAAACACCTGGTTTTAACATTTGTTTCCTTCAGTTTAGGGAACAAAAGCACCTGCTGGTTAGACTGGGCAAATTCTCACACACACACACACACACACACACACACACACACACACACACACACACACACACACACACCTCCTAAACATGCATTAAATGGAGGGATGTCAGAGTGAGAGGCTGCTGCCCATGGACAGGCGCCACGAGCAGTTGGGGGTTCAGTGGGCACCTCTCCAGCTACCAGTCTACACTCTATGCTTGGTCTGAACAGGGACCTGAACCAGTGACCCTCCAGTTCCAGACCCAGGTCCCTGTGGACTGATGTGCTGTCTCCCTGCAGCTCTCTCACACACACACACACACACACACACACACAGCGGCCGGGTGTCTTACTGCTGCCGGCCAAACAGCTAACTTCCTGTTTAGCGCTCTGCTAACTTGATGATGACAAAACCATTTAACCCTGCGACTCTCCAGATGTTGTCAGACTGAGAGGTGGAGGAACTACAGCACGTTGACACGGACGTTATTAAAGTAACTCCACACGGGGGACGAACGGCGGGCTCACAGGTGAAAGTCCACCTCCAGCTCCACCCCCGCCTGACCTGCACGGACCGTCTCGCTCTGTACGCTACGGCAGCTGTCGCCTGTCAGTGTGTTTCATAACGGCTCCTGTGTGCGTAGGTATCAGACGCTGACGTCACTGAGCGGTGGCGTGTGATGAGTTGGAACGAGAGCGCTCATTCGGACGTATAAAGCAAACAGTGTTATGATCCTCTGATGGAGGCGGAGCTTGTGTTCTTCTTCTTCTTCTTCTTTAAGGTTCTACAAAAGAAACAATCAGGTGAAAACATGAGTTACAAAAAGCTGGTAAACTGTCGATGATTCTTCTTGTCTCAGATTGTCAGCGAGCGTTAAGTTACCGATGAAACGACACAGACGACCATCGAACCACCACAGGAAGGCACTGCTGCGTCTTTTCACAATAAAACCTGTCAGGGTCTAAAGACACGACGACACACTGATGGTAGCTTTACATTAAAGGAACAGTCCCACATTTTGTCTCGTCCTCTCGTCCTGTGTCGTCCTCAGAGTCACTGAGGCGTTCACTGTCCGCTGGTGAGTGTGGAAGATCAGGATTCAACGTTTCAGTGTGTGCAGAGTCGACTTCACAGAATCAAACAGGAACCAAAGAAAGTGATCAGCAGGATGAGATGAACTGAAGGTGATCAGTTATCGATCAGTATTGATTAATCTGCTGACTGTTTTTGATGAATGGGGTCGTCAGCGGTGAAATGTCCAGAGTGTCCTCAAACGCCTCGTTCAGTTTCAGTTTCAGTAGAAAAACAGAAAATATTCACATCAAACCAGAGAATTTATTTTCTTAAAAAATATTCGGCGATTAATTTTCTGTCGATCGATTCAGAAGTTTACGAACTGAAACGTGTAAAAAAGCAACAGTCGGACCGTCGCAGCTGATGATCACATGACTCACACACACACACCTGCACAGGTACCGGACCAGCAGACAGCAGCAGAGACACAGACGACAACACAAAGCTCAGAGTCCAGTCTGAGTCCAGAGAGAGCGTCTGCTGGTTCCGCCCACAGAACCGCCGTGTGCTCCGTCACGCCACCTGGGGGCAACGCATCACTCCACGGGGACGCCGTCCACGCTCTCCTGGGAGATCTCAGAGTCCAGGGAGTAGCAGGAGCTGCCGTTGTCCTGAGTGTCCCTGTTGACCTCCTCAGAGAGTGTGGCGGCGCCGGAGGAGGCCCCGCCCCCTCCCCCGGGCTCTGCGGCGCCCTCGCAGAAGTGGGCGGAGGCCTGGAAGAGCTGGCTGCAGAGGCGGTTGTAGCGGTGGTAGCGGGATGGTTTGCCGGTGTGGGTGTACATGTGCTCCTGCAGCTGGCTCTTGTGGGCGAAGCGCAGGCTGCAGACGGCGCAGGCGATCTTCCGTTTACGTGAGTGCAGGACGGCGGGGGTGGGGCTGCTCCCCCCTCCTCCCCCCCGGCTCCTCCTCAGCTCCGCGGCCAGCTGGTTGGCGAGCGCCTGGCTCTGTCTCAGCGCCTCCTCCAGACACCCTGCGTCCAGCTGCTCCTGGGCCCCCGCTGGCCCCTCCTCCACACCGGTGTCCAGCTCGCCGCCCTGTGGCAGCCCCTCCATCAGGCGGGCGGGGTCGAGGGCGTGGCTGAACAGGTGCTCCCGCAGGTCCTCGGGGGAGGAGCAGCGCTCTCCACAGCGGGGACACAGCAGGACGAGGGGCCGGTCTTTGAACAGGAGGCTCTGACTGGGACTGCTGCCCTGAGATGGAGACCCCGCCCCCTGCCCCTCCTCCGCCTCACCTTCCTCCCCCTCCTCCTCCTCCACCCGCTCCTGCTTGATCCGGGTCGAGATGTCCGAGTCGTCTCCAGACGCCACGGAGCAAACGTTGCGTTGTGTTGAGGCCTGGCGGTCTGATGGGATCCCCTCCAGTCCCACGGCGAGGGACAGCTGGGAGTGGGACCGCGCCCCTCGGCGTCCATCCTCGGGGGCGCCGCGGGACACCGCCGTGGTCTTGGGGACTCCAGGCGCGTCCTTGTTGGCCAACTGGGAGGAGATCTGGATGCCGTACAGGTTGGACATGCGCACCATGTCTGCAGCGGCGTCGGCGGCGCCCTCGCCGGGTTTCCGGCATAGCTGGTAAGCGTGCAGGAACTTGATGCCGTCCTGCAGCCGGCTCTGGTCCACGGGCTGTTTGGGACACATGCCGGTGTACATGATGTGCAGCAGGTAGCTGAAGACGTCCGGCTGGATGTCCGTGGGCTGGATCTTTATGCACTCGCTGAGGACAGACAGAGACAACATATCAACATGTGTCAGGGCGCTCGGCTGGTCTGAGACACACGGGACGTTCGTCCAGCTGAGACACTCAGCCCTCACATTCATTTCCAGTCAGCCAATCAGAAACAAGCAAACACTCAGGTCTGTATTTCTGCTGTCGTCATGACGACACATAAACCTGCTGAAACATGTGTCTCCATGTTTGATGAGTCTCTGCTCAGTCTGACCAACGCACCACATCTCATCAGCTCATTCTTCAGTCCTGGAGGACGTTTGTGCCAAACTTAAAGAAATTCCCTGAAGATGTCCTCGAGAAATCGTGTCCACATGAGTGGGACAGACAGAAGTACTTATGTAAGTACATATGGACAACAAGGACCAGGACCAGGACGGTCACGGCTACCGTCAGCACAGAGGCATAAAAACTGTGCTGCAGGTCAGAAACTTTGTCAGTGACTGAAGTTTGTTGTTAAACAGGAAGTGTCTGATCTGAAGGTTCAAAACTATCAAGAATGTTCGAGTCATAAATGAACGTCTTTAAAGTCGAGTCAGTTTGTTCGTATTCATTATGATTATTATTATTTTCTCCTTTCATATTTCATAATTAATAAACCATGAACCAAACCATCAGCTCAGGTGTGTGTGTGTTCCTCACCTGGACTGGTGGATGAAGATCATCTTGAAGTAGTTGGAGAAGGCGGCGAGGACGGCGCGGTGAGCTTTGAAGTAGACGTTTCCGATGGCGACGGTGCAGTCACACAGGAAGCCGAACTCTCTCTGAACGTTGAGCTGCTGCAGCAGGAAGAGGCTGTGAGACGACACCTCCATGACCCACTCTGCAACACACACACACACACACACACACACACACACACACACACACATTAACACAGCAGCACATTAATAATCCTCCAGGACTGTAACATGCTCATGTTTAACCCAAACAATGTGTCATGTGACTGCAGTTGCTTCAGATCCAGGTCGCAACACGTTCTCACCACAAACCAACCGCACCAGAGTTCCTTTGGAACCAGACTGAGACCAGGTAGTTCAGACCCAGTGATCTGATTGGTCAACGACACATTTAGGATGAGCTCACCTGGCTCATCACTAACGATGTTACGCTGCCATTTCCATGGCAACATGACAGCCAGAGCAAACATCAGAGGCTACAGGACAGATGGCTGAGTTAATGTTGATCTGTATGATGGACTGAGACTGACGGACGACTGGGAGAGGACGAGGCTGCTGGTTTGGTTCATACTGGACACACACACCTGCTCTGTATGTGTGTGTGTGTGTGTGTGTGTGTGTGTGTGTGTGTGTGTGTGTGTGTGTGAGAGAGAGCTCACTGAGCAGTTTTGTGTTTATATAGAAGGTATTTATTTAGTTTGGGAACCTGCAGGTTTCTTAAACTGATTTAGCTCCTGTCGGCTGATGAACTCAACAGACACAGAAACATGTCTGCAGCCGTCGCTGAGCGTCGACCTGCAGCTGCAGCAGTTTCATCACACCAGGAGTCGACTGACGGGACTGATTCTTCTCCAGGTATTAGTCAGAGCTGTGTGTTTCCATGGAAACAGAGATAAACTCTGGCAAAAAGTTGTTTTGTTTTGAGAGCTAACCGCCGCTCAGCATGAGCACATCTGGTTATATATTTCATGTGATGGTGACAGTTGTGTCATCACAACGTTACACTGGAGGTGACGTCACTGCAGTGATGCGTACAGACCTCAGCGCTGACGTGTCACACATGAAATCTGTAAATATATAACAGCGTCCACAAACACAGATATGTTAACACGTAAAGATATTTAGCAAATATAAATCACATTCCACAAACTAAAACAGGACTCAGTGAACAAAGTGTCAATCTGTCAGCGCAGACACACTCAGATTAAATCTGGACTCATTCATGTGTTCATCTGAAATATGTTTTACATTTATCTGTAAATGAATCAAAGGTTTCATCGTCTGTAACATCTGTCTGTGTTTCTGAAAATAATTCATATTTAATTATTTATAATATAGAATATTTTTAATGAATAAGTTGTTCATATTTCTTTGTATCAGCAGCAGCAGCTTCATGTACAGATGACACACACACACACACACACACACACACACACACACACACACACACAGGTCATATGGATACAGATGTGTCTGTACCTGTCTGTCCTCCACAGTCACGTGATCATTGACCTCACAGCGTCTCCAGCTGACTCCACCTGGACAGGTGAGCTGACCTCTGACCTCAGTGAAGGTCACCTGAGCTCACACACACACACACACACACACACACACACACACACACACACACACACACACCGTCCCTGATCCCGACAAACCGGAAACCGGACTTCCTCGACACCAAACCACAACACAGCTCAGGCGCGTGCACGTGGCGTCGCGCCCGTCAGGCTGCAGCCTCCTCCATCCTCCTCTGTCTCATTCAAATTCAGCAACACGCACGTCCTCATTCACCTACACGCACCGCAGGCGCGTGCGCGCACGCACATCCAGCCCGTGCACACAGCCTCTGTCTGTCTGTGTCGTGCACGCGCGCCGTGCCCGGCGGCCGTTAATCGGTGTCTTACCGCAGAAATGTGCAGATTGTCTTCAGGTTGTGGAGCCGATTTGTTGCTGCAGATGATCTCGCAGAAAGCCGCGTCACGTCTCGCGAGAGGAGGGGTCAAAGGGGCTGGTCACGTGATCCGGCTGTGTCACCTACCAACATGTAATTAATAATCAATAACGGAAATATTGAGCCGTTTGAATCCGTTTACATCAAATAAATATGGAAATAATTCACCAGTTTCATTATTATACTGAAAATATAATAAAATATAAGCAGCTGGAAGAAAAATAATGACGACTAAATACATTTTTATTATTATTATTATTATTGTTATTATTATTATTTTTATTGTTATTATTTTTATTGTTATTATTATGTCAGTTCAGCTGCAATAAAAACATTTTTGACTCTTTGTTTCTGATCAAATCTGGACTGTCTGAAAGTGATCAGGTTAATGATGAGACGCTGTTGCCATGACGACAGCTGGTGTGTCAGCAGGTCATCAGTCTGATCAGCTGATCTCAACAAAGCGTCAAAGTGTCAGTGACATCAGAGACAGACTGATGGTTCCGCTGCCCCAGTGCATGCTGGGACAGCAGGTCACAGTCAATGTTGGACAAAAGGAAAAATCAACTCACAGAAAACAACTGAGATAAAAACACGTTTCACTGAAGTTTGTTTACGACAGATAAACAGGAAGTTGATTTAATCAGAGAGAAAAATCATCATGTGAAATAAAGTGTCTGACTCTCCGTCTGTCTGGACGCTGCGTGAGACATAAATAAAATCAGAACAGCCGAGTCCAGTCCTGTCTCCTGTCCCTGTGTGACATCATCACCTCAGTCAGTGTTTGGGAGCTGAGGACACCAACTGTTGGAGTTTATCTGACTTCAGTAGCCCCTTTTACACTGCCAGATTTTCTGTGAATGTTCGGCCGATTTGCTGGCAAGCTGCAAGCGTTTGGATTGGCGATTGGCGAGTTGATCCGAGGTGCCCAATTTTCCGCCTCGTAGGGTAGTCATATCGGCGGAACGGCTTTGATCTAAACAGAGCGAGGCGGCTTTCCGCCTCGGGAGGGTCTGTTGATGACTTGTGGGAGGGGCTGTTGATGACCTGTGGGAGGGGCTGTTGATGACTTGTGGGAGGGGCTGTTGATGACGCCGCACGTTTGACCCACTGGTGTGGACTTCAAACCAGGAAACAGCTGATAGCAGGAATGAGTATCTAGCAGCACTAAGGAGACGCAAAGTAGAAGATGAGCAACTGGGGAGATAAAGAATTGCGCGCCCTCCTTGCCCTCGCTAACAAGGAGGCCATTAACCGTCAGATGACGGGAACGTGAAGGACGGGCTGATGTACGAGAGAATCGCTGAAGGACTGACCAGCTGCGGCTTTCCTCAGTACGTCACCGTTTACGTCACACGCTGAGCTACACGTTCTGTTACTAGCTCCGCCCCCCATTGCCCCGAAAAAGGCACATTCTGTATAAACAAAAGAAGGCAGGCGGCATTTTGCTGCACTCCCCGATTTTGTTTTTATACTGCCAATGCTGAAAGAGGGATTGGGCTTTGCTGCTAATTTGTGCAATTCCTGTGTAAAAATGTCTAGTGTCTCAACAGTCCCATGATGCACCTCTCTGGGGTCGATGCTTCATCATGTCCCACACATGTCCAGTGTGAGACAGGTGTGGACTGCAGACAGGTCAGTCTGTACCTACACTCTGTCTCTACGGAGACACGCTGTTGGGACACGTCCACACTGTGTCTCAGTGTCTCGCTGGAGTAAGCAGGGACGTCCCTGAAAGAGACGGCGTCTGGATGGCAGCACATGTTTCTCCAAAACCTGGATGGGCCTGTCAGCAGACAGGAAGTTACCCATGATGCCATGGGCACTAACACACCTCCATAATAGAGCTGGGCAATACAACTTAAAAGTCATATCATTATGTTGTATACAAGATAAACATTTTGAGTTAAATGAAGTAGAATCACTGGTGCTTTTATTTTGAAGCACCTGACTCGTCTCAGGCAGGAAGTGTCGTGTTTGGCCTACAGTTAGCTGTTATCACTGTGAGCTGGAACTTAATATGTTAATATCTGGGAGTCACAGTGGTGCTCCATGGTCACAACATATGACTCAGTAGTCGCAGTGGTGCTCCATGGTCACAACATATGACTCAGTAGTCGCAGTGGTGCTCCATGGTCACAACATATGACTCAGTAGTCGCAGTGGTGCTCCATGGTCACAACATATGACTCAGTAGTCGCAGTGGTGCTCCATGGTCAAAACATATGACGCAGCAGTCGCAGTGGTGCTCCATGGTCACAACATATGACTCAGTAGTCGCAGTGGTACTCCATGGTCACAACATATGACTCAGTAGTCGCAGTGGTGCTCCATGGTCACAACATATGACTCAGTAGTCGCAGTGGTGCTCCATTGTCACAACGTATGACTCAATAGTCGCAGTGGTGCTCCATGGTCACAACACATGACTCAGTAGTCGCAGTGGTGCTCCATTGTCACAACACATGACTCAGTAGTCGCAGTGGTGCTCCATTGTCACAACGTATGACTCAGTAGTCGCAGTGGTGCTCCATGGTCACAACATATGACTCAGTAGTCGCAGTGGTGCTCCATGGTCACAACGTATGACTCAATAGTCGCAGTGGTGCTCCATGGTCACAACATATGACTCAGTAGTCGCAGTGGTGCTCCATGGTCACAACGTATGACTCAGTAGTCGCAGTGGTGCTCCATGGTCACAACGTATGACTCAGTAGTCGCAGTGGTGCTCCATGGTCACAACATATGACTCAATAGTCGCAGTGGTGCTCCATGGTCACAACGTATGACTCAATAGTCGCAGTGGTGCTCCATGGTCACAACGTATGACTCAGTAGTCGCAGTGGTGCTCCATGGTCACAACGTATGACGCAGCAGTCGCAGTGGTGCTCCATGGTCACAACGTATGACTCAGTAGTCGCAGTGGTGCTCCATTGTCATAACGTATGACTCAGCAGTCGCAGTGGTGCTCCATTGTCACAACGTATGACTCAGTAGTCGCAGTGGTGCTCCATGGTCACAACGTATGACTCAGTAGTCGCAGTGGTGCTCCATGGTCACAACGTATGACTCAGTAGTCGCAGTGGTGCTCCATGGTCACAACGTATGACTCAATAGTCGCAGTGGTGCTCCATGGTCACAACGTATGACTCAATAGTCGCAGTGGTGCTCCATGGTCACAACGTATGACTCAGTAGTCGCAGTGGTGCTCCATGGTCACAACATATGACTCAGTAGTCGCAGTGGTGCTCCATGGTCACAACATATGACTCAGCAGTCGCAGTGGTGCTCCATGGTCACAACATATGACTCAGCAGTCGCAGTGGTGCTCCATGGTCACAACATATGACTCAGCAGTCGCAGTGGTGCTCCATTGTCATAACATATGACTCAGTAGTCACAGTCTGTAGCTCTGCAGGTACAAAAACACTCTCCATCTACTCACACTGCCGGTGCTTTTATTTTGAAGCACCTGGCTCGTCTCAGGCAGGAAGTGTTGTGTTTGGCCTACAGTTAGCTGTTAGCAGTTAGCAGGAAGTTAAACTGTCAGTGCCGTTAAACGTGATGATTTATTACCTGTCAGCTGTGAAACAAACTAACATCTCTCCAGTTTATTAATAACATCTGTCATTGAGCTGTGATTGGTAGATGCAGTGATGTGTTTACTGACAGTGGTTTTCTACAGCGTTCCTGAGCCCATGCAGTAATATCCTTTATACAGTCATGTTAACGCAGTGACGTCTGAGGGGTCAAAGGTCACAGACATTCAGCCTTGTCCCCCTGAATCTGTTGATGATATTATGGGATGTAGGCGTGAAATCTAAAACTGCTGGCCCAGACTCACCCGTGTCAAGTTAGACAGAAAAATAAAAGCCAACACATCCGGTCACGTTTTTCAAAATAATATTTTATATAAGGTCAGATCCATAAATACACCATTTTAAATTTCTGACTATCATAGAATATGAATTCATTTTATATACGACGAGATGTCCTTAAATTCACGTTATCATAAGTTTTTAAAAACTTGTTTTTACAATGGTCGTTGAAACTTCCTGTGTTTTATTTTTAATATTTATTTTATTTTTCATTTGCGACTGCACAAAGTTTTAAAAACAGAATTTCCAGAGAGCCTCACAGAAGGAACAGAAAGATAACTCAAATATTGATAAGCACAAGTAAGGAAATAAAAAAAATAAAATAATAATAATAATAATAATAATAAAATGTATGAAATCCAGAGACAGAGAAGAACAGGAAACTGTTCTGTGGCACAAACATGTTTTATTCAACACTGAAAAAAATATAATGAGTGACAGATGAAGATTAAACAACCTGATGAGAGAGAAAATGTTTTATTGAAGAATACAGATTTTTTTTTTGAAGCAGAAGAAGTTAAAACTAAATGTCATTATAACAAAAAAAAGGTAAAAGTACTCTATATAGTTACAACATGAAAAAAAATCTGATTTTAAAACATAAAAAGGAACATTTTAGTGTATTTATTAAAATATCAAAGGGTTCAGCTGAAGAGAATTATGAAACAAACAGAAACGTGTGATAAATTGTCAGTAAACAAATATGCCAGAGAAGCAAAAATAAAAATATGTAATGAGTTTGTCAAACCACCAAAACATGTTGATTAGATAACCACCCCGACAAATCTAAATGAATGAAAAAAGAGCAGTGAATAAATAAGCAGTGTTCTTTGAAATGAAGAAGGACCTGCTGTGAAGCTGCGGCCTCTCGTTAAGAGCTGAGCCTGTAGCACGGTAACGTGCATGACCCCGGAGCCAAATAACAAAGTCAGTCTGAAGCCTCTTTTACACAGGAATGCGCAAATTTGCAGGAAAGCCCAATCCCTCTTCTTTCAGCATTGGCAGTATAAAAACAAAATCAGAGAGTGCAGCAAATTGCCGCCTTCCTTCTTTTGTTTATACAGAATGTGCCTTTTTCGGGGCAATGGGGGGCGGAGCTAGTAACAGAACGTGCAGCTCAGCGTGTGACGTAAACAGTGACGTACCGAGGAAAGCCGCAGCTGGTCAGTCCTTCGGCGATTCTCTCGTACATCGGCCCGTCCTTCACGGTTCCCGTCATCTGACGGTTAATAGCCTCCTCGTTAGCGAGGGCAAGGAGGGCACGCAATTCTTTATCTCCCCAGTTGCTCATCTTCTGCTTTGCGTCTCCTTAGTGCTGCTAGATACTCATTCCTGCTATCAGCTGTTTCCTGGTTTGAAGTCCACGCCAGTGGGTCGAACGTGCGGCGTCATCAACAGACCCTCCCGAGGCGGAAAGCCGCCTCGCTCTGTTTATACTAAAACCGTTCCGCCAATATGACTACCCTATGAGGCGGAAAATTGGGCGCCTCGGATCAACTCGCCAATCTGGCTCTGTGTGTGTAAACGCTCACAGCCTGCCGGCAAATCGGCCGAACATTCACGGAAAGTCTGGCAGTGTAAAAGGGGCTTAAGTCAGTACGTTTACATGCAGGCAGTAGTGGAGCTAAGCTCATAGCTCGGCTAATCAGTCAAGTCAGACTTCTCGTCTTGTCTGAGTATACATGCAGAAGGGAGAATTGAATTTCTGACCAAGTACGTCTGACTCCGCCTCCATAGGTGGCGCTGTGTCCTTTTTAATATAGTGCGTATTGAACTAGTTCCAATGACCTGAAGAGGAATAATAAATTAAATTTCTGGTTTTCCTACCATCCATAAACTTCAACATGTTTAGCTCCTTTAGCTGTCGGAGCATGAATGTAGTTTCCTCGTCCGTCCAGAAGTGCGTCTTCTGCTTCTCGGTCGCCATGGTGTTTGTTTGTTTGTTTTTCTGGGAGTGAACTGCTGCTACGTCATCTCCTTCTTCTTCAGGGTGAAAGGCCGCGAAAGAAAAAGTGGTGCATGTGCAGAACGCCGAGTCTGACTCCAGTCGGACTAAGTGGATACATGCAGCAATAGTTTGATTTACAATCCAATTATCTAGGTGTGTTAGTCGAGCTACAGATAGTCCAGTTTCAGTTGGACTAAGCCAATAATTTGATTCTCTCAAACTGCATGTAAACGTACTGAGTGACGCTGCGCGCGCTGAGGTTAATAGTTACATAGTTTTTATATAGAGGGGGAGGAGTTATGTTAAAGGCCCATTTTGAAAACACACACCTGCCCATACCTGTTAATAAAATATTAATATTATTATAATATACTAAATATATATTTTTTCTAAATCTAACTACCTGCCCAACGACTCACGACACTGTTTGTGCACGTGGAGATAAACGTACATACGAGGTGTTTTACCAATGTTGTGAGTTTATTTTAAAAATAACGATCAGAAACTGAACATTTCCTGTGAAAAGGTATAATATGTATTTTGAAAAGACACAGTGCATGTAACAGGTGTTAACTGACAGGGTGTCCCACAAGTCAACAGGAGGGTACCTGGCGTGTCACATGTCAACCTGAAAGTCCACCCACGCCCGCCATATTTGACGGGATAGTTGGAACAACAGTTTAACAGTCTGACTCCACAGTTCAGATTCTTTTCTCATGTTTTCAATAAATATTTTTATCACGTGTTTAGAGAGAAATCAGTGATTTTGTTTCATCCAGACTTTAATTAACTTTGAGAGGCTGGTCTGAGTTTATTTTATTTTGAAGGTCAGCATTTCGGGCGGAAGTCTTTTATTTTGTGTGTCGGTGTTGACGGAGCGGCAGTCTGTGCGGAAGTTCTTTCATCCTGCAGGAGGAGGAGGAGAAGAGGCTTCTCCTTCGTCTCAACTGTCCGCCTCAACACAACAATCCTCCGGAGAGGAACCGTCCGGACCGCCGGGGCACATCCGCACACCCGCCGCCGACAGCAGCAGCCTCTCTGCCGGCCTCCGGTACCCACGGTGAGTCGACGGGTCTGTGCCCGGCCCGCAGAGCCGCCTGGCTGGGAAAACGAAAAAAAAAACCTCCCCGCGGCCTGCTGCTCTCGGTGCTAGCTGAGTGCGGGTGGCAGTGCGGGGGTGGCGGGACTGTTTGCGGGAGAGATATCACTGAGCACCGTCACCACGCAGCATTCACAGCTACTACATCCGGTCTGAGCTGTCAAAATAAAGGACGTACAATTCACATGAACAGTTTAGCCTGTATAGAGAAGCTTTGACTCAGCACTCAGACCGTGTTCACTGTCTTATTCCACATGTATGTTACCGTGTGTCCAACCACACAGGTCGCACCGCCATCTCTTCATCTGTTTCAGTCCTCACCGAGTCTTGTCACTTTTATTTTGGAGCTGCACCCGCAGTAACTTCCGGTCTGTTCGGTGCTAGCTGCCGTTAGCTCGACGTAGCTAACCGCTGTAATCTCCATTTTAGCTCCTGAGAGCAGCCGGCCTCTCCCTTCTCTCCGCTGTAACACGGTATGTTCTTCACGGTGCTCACTCTCCCGGCCTCTCCCGGCTCCGTGTCCGCTCTGTAGAGGCGGTTTCTCGGTCAAAGTCCCCCCGCAGAGCCGCGGTGGTCCCGCGGGGGCGGACGGTGAGCCGAGCTCAGTTACAGTAAACTGACTGCAGGAGACCTTATTTTATCTTCGTCTGATTTTACTCCTCAGGCTGCTTTAATCTGAACACTGTTCACTTTTATATATTTTAATACTTTAAACCAGCGGCTGCTGTTAGCTGTGACCTGGGTGGGACCTCTGGTTTGACTGGTGTCACACTTTAAACCAGTTATTTCTGTGGAGCCCAGCTGTAACTGTAACCTCACTGTAAAAACCGTTACCTGTTAAACTGTAGTCTATAGTAACTGTGGTAATCTAACTGCAGTCTGACTGTAAAAACAACTGTTGTACAGCTGTAAGTGTAATAATAATCCTGTACTGCAGTAACAGTACTCGTACCACACTGTGAAAATACTACAAGTATAAGATCTGCACTCAGAGCCTTCCTGAGTTGACGTGTGTGATCAGCAGAGTGTAGGTAAAGTGTGTTTCTGTTCTGTCTGATGTTCAGGGTGAATATTAATGTGTCATTGTCCTGCTGTAGATGGATGCAGCCTCCTTCATATCCTGTTGGGCTGTCTCATCTACACACATGCATCAGACTCTCTCAGATGGTCCTGTGTTTGTCCTGAGAGGACACACATCTGTGAACAGTCAGAAAAAAACAGCCTGTTTGCAGCTTGGTGGTGATGTCGTTTACAGCTGAGTTTATTCAGCAACACGTCACTTTGTCACAGACATGGACACATCTGGAGATACATGGTCTTCACTGGACAGACAGGAGCTGACGCTGTCAGACAGTATTTCCCTCTGAGGTGATGAAGGAGGAGCAGATCATAAGAATACTCCAGTGAAGTACAAGTACCTTGAATTGTACCCACAGTACTTGAGTAAATGTACTTAGTTACATTCTGCTGCTGATAATATGAAGCTCCTGTCAGACGGCGACGTGTCGACTGAGCGTGATCAATTCAAACTGATTTATTGATTAATGTAAAGCTGTGTGTGTAAAACTGTTTCTCTGTGATGGAAACAGAACGATACACTGACAGTGACGAACAGACCGTCATGGCCGACACCTGATCCACTGAGTCTGAGCCTGACTCCACCACAGTGGGCTCAATCAGTGTCAGTGAGATGGAGAGTTTGCAGCAGCAGTGACAGCTGATAGTCTTCACACACTGTGTGTGTGTGTGGTCTGTTTTCTTACAGGATGTCACACACCAACACACACTGTCATTCATCTTTTTCCTCCATCACACATCACTCAGCTCAGACACGTGCACACTCGCTGATGTTGTGTTTAGACTAAAAATCAAGTATCCATGCAGCCTGCTGTCAGAGACATTTATAAGATCCAACACAGTTCAGAAACGAGGAGTGAAACCATGAAACAGATCAGAGCAGTGTGACAGACTGTGTGTGTGTGTGTGTGTGACACTCAGTCAGGTTTATCTTCTGCTCAGATGACTGATCCAGTCGTTCAGAGTCACACAGAGACTCTGAACGACTGAAGTCAGATCTCTTAATTATTCAGGTCTGATGTTGATGAGTCATAGCAGGACTGCGAGCGGGGCCGGCCTCGCTGAGCACAACCAGCCCAGCGTTATGAAATACTCTGCAACGCCATAAAAGTTGACCACAGAGAAACCTCACAGCAGAAAGAATGCAGCCGTTTAATTTCTCTCTTCATGTCTTCCTCTGATGTCTGCAGGGCGATGGCGAGGCCGAGCCACAGCGATCATGTTCTCCAGCAGCTCAACAACCAGCGGGAGTGGGGCTTCCTGTGCGACTGCCTCATCGCCATCGGTGACATCTACTTCAGGGCGCATAAGGCCGTCCTGGCGGCCTGCAGCTCCTACTTCAGGATGATGTTCATCCGGGACCAGCAGGGGGCGGGGCGTCTCGACCTCAGCAACATGCAGATCAGCGCCGAGTGCTTCGACCTCATCCTGCAGCTCATGTACCTCGGACGCATCGTGGTGGGCAGCTACGAGTTTGAGGAGCTCAAGGCCTCCATGGCGTACCTGCAGATGTACTACATCCCCGACTCGCTGGAGGATCTCAGAGACATCAGAAGCTCCAACCTCACGCCGTCATCCTCGGCGTCCTCCTCCTCCAGTTCCTCCACCGGCCCCGCTGGTGGGAAAATGATGTTTGGAGTGCGCATGTACGAGCAGCAGAGGCCTGCTGCGCCTGACGTGGAGCACTTACCAAAAGCTGTCAACAGCAGCGCCGGGCGCCCTGCTGTCCCAGCGACCGTCAGCAGACCGGTGGTGGCTGAGGAGGTGGTCACCACGCCTTTGATAGTGGCGCCGCCGGTGGTGGATGGTGTTGCTGATCAGCCGTGTGACTTGAGAAAGAGGCCCAGCGGCAGGAGTTCGGCTCTCAAAGACCGTCCTCGGTTCGGCCGCACCTACACCTGCGATGACTGCGGCTTCGTCTTCAGCTGCGAGAAACTTCTAATCGAACACATCCTGACGTGCACCAACAGGAAGGCCTTCCATCAGCCCAGAGGAACCATTGAAGCTGACAACGACTCCAGTAAAGCTGAGAGCTCCACCTCCGAGAGCATCGAGGAGCACAGGGTCGTCTGTAAAGGCGAGGAGGACTGGGCCGACGCCAAGGCTGACTCTGACCTCACCATCAGGTCGGTGGCAGCGGGGACAGAGGGCGAGCCGGGGTCGACCAGGAGCATTTCCATCAAGACAGAGCCAGAAGAAAGCATGTTCCCTGAGATAGAGGTGGTCCGTGTGGGTGAGCACGCCAACAGAGACTGTAGAGCACGTTTCAGTGATGCCACACGGAAAGACTCACGGACGGAGAAAACTGGAACAGACCGTGAACCGGAGCCTGGCGTCTCAGGTCTGGATAACAGCAGTGAGCCTTTTGAAGGTCACATGTCCAGCAGTGACGATTCAGGAATCCCGGCGAAGCTTCGTAAGGTCAAAGACGAAAAGCAGGATGCCGACTGCGCCCCCTGTGAACTGTGTGGCGCTGTGTTAGCGGAGGAGGACAAGTCGTCCCACTACCTGTCCAACCACATGGGTCATATATGTGCCTGTGGGAGGTGTGGCCAGGTGCTCATCAAAGGCCGCCAGCTCCAGGAGCATGCAGAGCGCTGTGGCGAATCCCAAGGCGGCGAATCAGAGGAGGACGAAGCGTCCCTGCTGGAGGAGCAGCAGGGGATGGAGGAAGGCCTGCTGGAGGCGGGCGACCTGGCCTGCCCTCACTGCGGTTTGCTGTTCCAGAACGAGAGCCTGGCGCTGGAGCATGCCCTGTCCTGCCATGACCAGGAGCTGTTCCGCCCGGTGCTGCTGGAGGAGGGCGGCGAACCGGATCACCGACGCAAACACTTCTGCAGTATCTGCGGCAAAGGCTTCTATCAGCGCTGCCACCTCCGGGAGCACTACACCGTCCACACCAAGGAGAAGCAGTTTACCTGTCAGACCTGCGGGAAGCAGTTCCTGCGGGAGCGCCAGCTCAGGCTGCACACCGACATGCACAAAGGCATGGCGCGCTACGTGTGCCCCGTCTGCGACCAGGGAACCTTCCTCAAACACGATCACGTCCGACACATGATCTCCCACCTGTCGGCCGGGGAAACCATCTGCCAGGTGTGTTTCCAGATCTTCCCCGGCGGAGAACAGCTGGAGAAACACATGGACGTCCACCTGTACATCTGCGGCGTCTGCGGAGAGAAGTTCCGCCTCCGTAAAGACATGAGGAGCCATTATAACTCCAAACACACCAAGAGACTATAGAACCCTCCAGAGCGCCCTCTGCATTTCTACCATAGTTTGTTACTAAGAAAAGCCATAAATGTGAGAACAAATGTATGCACTTGAACACCAAAAAACTTTTAATCTGCACTTTTAAAGTATATGCATAACCTAACGGGGCGTTCACACTGCGAGCAGCGAGGATGATGATGAAGCAGCTTCTTACTCTGACACAGAGACGTTACGTTCATCACAGTGTGACAATCAGGATTATAAAGTCAGAATCAGCTGGTGTTGTTGAAACAATCAGGAAGGAGCAGCCTCAGAGCTCACCAGATGTTTATGATATTCAGATGATGTGTCACAGTGACAGAGTCTGAAATGATTCTTCGAGCTGTCCACAAACCCAAAGACATCAAACTTGAGATGTTCTGATCAGAGGAGTCAGAACTGTTAACGCTGAGTCAACAGGAAGTGTCAGCACGAGAATGTACCAAAGTGAAGAGGCAGACGGACGCATCAGATGAACTCTGGATTTCAGACACTTTGACACTTGACTGATTTTTTTCTGTTGTTGTTTCTGGACTCGTCTCCACAGGTCAATGACAGAGCTCCCACCATGTTGGGTTCATGAAGGCGTTGCTCACAGTGTGAACGCCGCTCAGATCGGCAGCAAACTCCAAAAGAATCCAAACTTGACGCCTCCTCAGGAAACAATCACGTACTCTCCTGTTTGTTTAGTTCAATACAGATTTAGAACTCTATTACAGCTAATATGATGCTATTATACTGAACCATCAGGCCTCAAGTCCACCAGAGGGTTGTTGTTATCCGCCGAATACGCCGGGCGCTCCTCAGGAGGCAGCCGGGAGCTTCCGAGTGCTGTGGAGGGGTTTCTGCACCTGAGATGCTTTGGTTGTGTCTGGTCGCTATGATTTAGAATACAGGGTTCCCACTGTCATGGAAAACCTGGAAAAGTCAAGGAATTAAAGATTATAATTTCTGAAATTAGTTTAATTAGTTAATATCAGTATTTGTTTTGGAAAAGTTCTGGAATTTTGTTGTCCTATCCTCTGGGGATAACCTTCAACAAAGTGAAACATAACAGCAAATTAAATTCCTGTAGCTGTCAACGTGACGCAGCTCCAACATGTGATATCATGTTGTCAACGGTTCATTCTGGTCATTCTCTCCCAGGGTCTGTCGCTCTCTTCAGTACGCCTGCTCGCTGAGATTATGTTTGAACTGAGTTTGACTCTGATGTGTGAAAATGCAGAGCAAGAAAAAAATATCTTTATCATGGGTCCTTGAAAAGTCCTGGAAAACTTTTGTAATGTTGTCCATGACAGTGGGAATATTCACAGAAGTAAACATTTCGGCAGAAGATAGATCCTCGCAGGACGGAGACGCCGCTCTGTGAACGTTCATGACAAGAAACACCATAGACACAGTTTGTAAACTGGCGATGTAGTGATACGGATTTTTTCGACTGACACTTTCACATTTTTTATTTTAAAAACAAGCCTATAACCCTCGGCGCCGTCCTGTTGTCTTCTCTGGAGCTGTGAAAGACATCCACACTGTGACGTGTTTCACCCTTCAGACAGCGTGACGCAGTTGTTCTTCTTCTCTGTGTTTATTGATGGCACATAAACCAAATTTAAAGGTACATGTGGCTCCGCCCACTGTGTCGGTGTGCCGATGCTGCCGTTGTTAAGTCACTGACAGCAGTCTGGCTTCGCTTTATCAGCTGTCATTTTAATTATCGGAGTAATCAGCCTGATTTATTCGGTGCATCCCTCATATGAACACATTTCTCCTCCACTGTCGTCGTTCAGCACTTCACACGTCAGATGTGACAGTTTGTCCTCGTGGTCGATGTCCCTCCTCCGCTGTGATTGGACAGTTGGGTAAAAAGTGACGTTTTTACCCAGAGTTGAACATTTCTCAAGTCTCAGAAAAAAAAGGCCGTGTTCAGCGCCTGGTCACACTGCTGGCGTTTGTTGCGCACCGTAAACACGTGACACTCCCATTGCAGAGAATTTTAAGGTCTCAGGAAAAAACCCTTTGGTGGACACGGGCTGATCAGGTGTGTAGAGCGGCAGCGGTGCGTCTGCATGTGATGATCAGAGACACAAGTCGTACCTGAGAAGACGGCGAGTTGTGTTTGGAGTGAGCTGTCGGGGGGTCAGAGCGCTGCGGCGCCTCGAGCTCTGACTCAGCGTTTTCTAGCTTCGATGTCCAGAATGCTAACGTCACGCTGAGTCCTTCGTGCTGTAGTTAGAGAACACGCTCGCTGGAAAACGGTTCTGCTTCCTGTTTGTTTCGTGAGTTTGAGACACGCTGATTCAGACTGTCCTCTCGTCTCAGTTAGTGCTCGGCTTTACTGTCACGATGACATGCTGTCCAACGTGCTCTGTGATTGGTGCCTTTACTGTAACAGTGGTGCACACTAGCTCTCACAGTGATGCATGCTGGGGGACGGACGGGCACCGTGAGACTGTCCCCCGTTTCAAAGTGAATATTTAAACTTCAGATTGTGGAAAGTTGAACAGTAAAACACTAGAGGCGCTCGGCCGATTGGAGCCGACGTGTCAGCTGGGCGGAGCTGATTCTGATCGAGCCTGCGGCGTTTCCTGCGGGTCGATCAGACGCTGGTTGGTAGGAGTTGTTTTGAACGCAGCGGTCAGACTCAGCTGATGACCCTTCACAGGAAGTGGTCTCAGAATAATCCTGGAACAGTTTTATAATGGTGATCTGATCTCAGTCGACCTAAACTACACGGAGAACTCTGCAGGTTCAAGCTTAACGCAGCCTGCAGTGCGCTTTGCATGCTGGGACGTGGCGGAGTGAAATATGGCAGCAAACCAGAGAAACAATCAAGTCTGACTTGGACTAAAAACTAAGTACGTTGCCTTGTTGATTTTTGGAGCTTCTTCTTCCTGTTTGCTGTCACGCTCCCGCCCCAGACTCATCTAACCAATGAGAGGAGAGAACACTCCCACCTGACTTTTACTGATGCGTTTCAGTTCATTCTGATTTATGTTTCTGTGCGAAAAGAATCCAAACACGAGTTCACCGATCCAGATCAGAGCAAGCAGCCCGCTCTCATCCAAACGCCTCACATACCGCTGTGTGGTCAGTGGCTGGTCACGTCTACATGTGATGCGTTAGGTGTCCTCCTGCGTCTGTTGGTGATGCTCAGGGACGCCATGTCAGTTTACTTAAATAAACTTCTGTTTTCACAGGAAGATGGTTAGAAAATAATGTTAACGCCGGTAAAACACGTCGTTCATTTCCTGGTGCAGCTAAAGCACGTGCTTCGGTTTAGGCTTAGAAAAAAACATCTGTTGATTGGCTGCCATGAGAGGTGCCTTTTTACATCAGTGTGACGCTGAAATCACCGACATGACGGCAGAATGTGAGGAGTCGGGATGAGAACGGGCTGAACAGACTCAGCGTAGGTTTGAAAACAGGACGTCACGCTTCCACCTCATCTGTTGCCTTATGATTCGTGTAAAGTTGTTTTTCACTGCAGTTATGTTCCGGCTGTTCAGGGCCGTTCTGTACGCCACACAGCACACCTCCAGAACCAGACCTGAACAAAACCAGTTCAGAGGCCCCTCGTCCAGTTTCACACTGACTGGAACCAGTTTAAAACCAAACCAAGCTGAGTTTCTGCTGCCGTCCATCTTTAACCTGACTCACCTGGACGTCAGTCGGTCTGTAGACGAGCATCACGCCGTCACGTCTTCAGAGTCAGATTGTTAAATCGTGGACGTGTTCACGGCGGTGGATTCAGGAGGTTCTGATGGACAGAAACGTTTCACCTTTAAATGATGTCATCACCTGGTCAGCTGTGTGCTCTGAGGTGTCGTCATGTGTTCAGGTGTTTTTGTTGCTCTGAAACTTTTCTCACTGATGTTCAGTTTGAACTCCAGCCTTTCTCAAGCTCTTAATAAACCAAGTGAATTTCTGTTTGTCACCTGACGTCTGTGGCTCTTCCCTCAGCCTCACAGTGTCTCTGAGTCAAACCTGCGTCCTCCCTCAGGGCTGCAGCTAGCATGTGTTAGCATGCTAACTGCTAGCTGCTAACTTATTCAGTTAATTGAAGCCTCTTTCCCACTGAACACAAAAACACTAACACTCATTAACATCTGGTTTTTGTATTTAACAGGAAAGGTCACTGTCTGCAGTCAGTCTCAGGTCACATGACCCTGCAGTGGTCACGGGGTTTTATCAGCTCCGATTGGCAGTGATGGAAATGCGACACTTGAGTGGACGCACTAATTTAAGTCCCCTTGCTGACGTGATGTAAACACAGGCTGCATCAAAACACGTCTGTCTCTGTCTGAGCAGCTCAAACATCGGTCAGATTTAATCAAGTTTACAGTCAGATGTAAAAAAGAATTACCATCGTAACATGTTCATTGACCCCCATGCTGCTTTCTGCTGTTTACTGACCTGTAAATGACGCTAAATGAATGTTATTGACATGTGATGTCGTTGTTTATAAAGAGCTGCTGACATGTATGTTATATGTCACACCAGAGGCTGACACTGTGTTACAGGTCATGCCTCTTGATTTTGTGATGTCATCATGCTGCCGTCGTTTGGCTCTGTGTAAAAATACATCTTAATGGCTCTAACGCCGTCTCTGTGTGAGGCGTTTACACTTTTAGTGCGTCTGTATCAACACAAGGCGTCAGTGTCGCCGACACACCACAGGTGAACTTTGTCAGAGACTGCGGGGTTAAAAATAGAAGCCAATCAAACAGAGCGACGACCCGGTCCTCCTCTGACGGGATTAAATCCAGCTGAGCTGCAATCAGACAGAAACCTCGTTAAGATGACGGAGCGACCACGTTTAAACATTCAGTCACCTGTTCAGCGTCTGAGATCAAACTCTGACCTGAGATCAGAGGATCTGAAGATGGTTCCCTCCTCACGGCCATCTTAGATCTGATCCCTGAGGTGACGAGCCAACAGCAGAATGATTTCAGGACTGATTTCAGGACTGAAGCGTCTGACTTTGTGCTTCGCAGCTCAGATTAGAGGCAGATTAACATCTGATGGATTATTGAGTCATAAAAGTCAGGACATGAAATCCTTTCACCTGGTTTCTGGGGACACTGCGAGTCAGCTGACGTGTTGTGGACAGTCAGCGTTCTCTGTGGTTAATCATTGTGACAGCGTTTCAGCTTCATCCAAACAAACAGCGTCTGTAAAGTTTAAAGTCTGATGAACTCTGATGTTGATGATGTTGAGTCTGCTCAGACCAGAGGTGAGACGTCAGCGTCCACACACAACCCTGAACCTCACAGTGTCTCAGTGTGTCCTCGGCTGCAGCAGAGATGGTGTCCAGGTGGTGTGTGCTGGTGCTGCTGGTGTGTGGCGTGGTCGGAGCTCAGACTCCCACAGACGGACCTGAAGAAGAGGCGGGAGGAGGTCTGATTTCAAATCCTGAGAAAACCACAGAAGAAGATCTGAGGGTGCTGGTGCAGCAGCTGATGGCCCGAGTGGACAAACTGGAGAAGGAGAGTGAAGACAGAGGTCAGTCTGCTGACGGGACGCTGCGACGGCGTCACGCACACAAAACATCCAGTTAATGTCTGTGAGGTCGTTCTCCATAACATCTGTCGTTCCTCTGTTTTTAACAATAATTTCGTCCACATGACCTTCATCTTACAAAATGTCTCCGCCCACATACAGTAATCGAGTATTTTTGGAGTACCTGTACTTTACTGGAGTTTTTACTCCTCAGTCAACTTTAACTTTTACTGCACGTCCTAAATAACGTAAACTTTGACTTCAACACGTTTCCCCTCAGCGTCTGAGTTAGCTTAGGAGAGAGGGAAGGAAGGAAGGAAGGAGGGAGAGAAGGAAAGAAGGAGGGAGGAAGGGACGGACAAATAAAGGAAAACTGTATTTTGTTCTTTAAGTTGTGAGACTTTGTTTTTCTTCAGGTGTAACGTACATTAGATGATGTCATCAAACATTAACCTGAGATGGCGCCGCCAGTGTCCAGACCAACCTTGAAAACTGCACATAGGTGTTTTGACAAGTGTCAGACACCACGACCGTGTGCTGCCCTTGACACGCTGACACGTCCTTACAGGGCCACCGTACTGAGAATAAACCTGCTCTGAGTTGACCTTTGTCTGCTCAGTACTCAGGAGTGTGACAACCTGGAGCTACTGGAGGCACTTAGCATGGGTTAGCAGGAGTTAGCATGTCTTAGCATGGGTTAGCAGGAGTTAGCATGGGTTAGCATTAATAAGCAGGGGTTAGAAGGGGTTAGGGTGAGTTAGCAGTGGTTAGCAGGGCATAGCATGAGTTAGTATGGGCTAGCATTAGTTAGCATTAGTTAGCAGGAGTTAGCATGGGTTAGCAGGAGTTAGCATGGGTTAGTATGGGCTGGTAAGAGTAAGTATGGTTTAGCAAGGGTGAGCGGTAGTTAGCAGGGATTAGCATAAGTTAGGATGGGCTAATATAAGTGAGCAGGAGTAAGTTCGGGTTAGCATGAGTTAGTATGTGCTAACATGAGTTAGCATAGTTAGTATGTGTTAGCAGGAATTGCAGAGGGTTAGTAAGGGTTAACATGAGTTAGCATACGTGTCAGTTTCCTGTCTGTATTATAAACGTGTGTGTTCCAGCAGGTAAAGCTCAGGTGGCGTTCTCGGCCTCCCTCGTCACCTCTGAGCTGTGGACTCATCAGGGGCCTTACGTCAACGATATGACGCTGCCGTTTAAGAAAGTGACGACAAACATCGGAAACGCATATGACCCAGACACAGGTACGTGTCACCTGTTCAGGTGAGCGTCTTCAGTTCTGTTGAGACTCTGAATCTGAATCTTTGTCTGCAGGAGTCTTCACAGCCCCCGTCAAGGGACTCTACTACATCCGCTTCACTGGCTGTGTTGGAAACTCAGGGTCCCTGAATGCAGCGCTGATGAAGAATGACGTTAACATGTTCGCCATCTACGACACCAGGGGCGTCCACGGCAGCGGCTCCAACGGCATGGCGCTGGTCCTGGAGGAGGGGGACCGACTGTCCGTCACTCTCTGGGCCACGCAGAGCATCTTCGATCAGAGCAGGCTCAGCACCTTCAGCGGCTTCCTGGTCTTCCCCATGTAGGCCGAGACACCGGAGAGACGAGTCCTGATCCAGGTCCTGAGCCCAGAGACAGATCCACATCAGATACAAACCCAGAGACGGTGTGAGACACTTTGAGTCTTCACGTCACTGTGAGGCGTTCAGGGCTCAGTGCTGTGACAAATAAAGTCTGTACCAAACACTGTGATGTCATGTCTCCAGTGGTGTGAGCAGCAGGTGAGACGCTGACGTGTTGTGTGTCTGAAGTCTGTAGTTCTTTGTGTCCACATGTTCCTCACGTGTCGCTGCGTCGTCCGTCTCACTGTGACGTGTCACATGACTCAGGAAACACTGAGGTAAACAGGATTCATTTCCAAACAGCTGTAATGAGCCTCTTCCTTCCTGCGCTCAGATTTACAGACAGACAGTGAACTCCACACCGTCTGAGACTGTCTCTGAGGAAGGTTGAAGGACGGACGTGTCCTGAGGAGACAGAGTCCAAACTGGACACGCTTATTCTACTGAAACTATAAATGACTGTTAGAATGAGTAAAGACGTGAGACGGCTCTGACCTGAGGGCCATGTTGTCCACTGTCATGTCTCCGTGTGATCATGTGACCAGATGATGTGTGCACGACAGCGTGCACTGGGCCCATCATGACTGCAGAAGATAAGAAGCTTTATTGTCAGTGCAGCTTGTACAATGAAATTCTGTCCGGCACATCTCTTGCAGCAGCTACAGCGCCCCCGTCAGGAAATATGATGTCATAATATTTACAGCTGACACAGGCTGTGACAAGAGAGCAAGGCAGTGATGTGTGTGTGTGTGTGCGCGCGCGCGTGCGTGTGCGTGTGTGTGTGTGGGGGGGGGGTCAGTTAAAGTTTAACAAGTGAAAGAACTTTAAATTTTGACTGAAAAAAAAACAGATTTATTGAACTTTAAATATTTAAACTGACACATGATGACGTCACAGGTCAGAGAGATGATCATAATAATAACAATAATAATACAGATGAGTGTCTCACACACACACACACACAGTAGTGTCAGACTGAGGGACACACACACACACAGGACACACACACAGTAGTGTCAGACTGAGGGACACACACACACACACACACACACAGTAGTGTCAGACTGAGGGACACACACACACACACACACACACACACACACACACACAGTAGTGTCAGACTGAGGGAGACACACACACACACACACACACACACACAGTAGTGTCAGACTGAGGGACACACACACACACACACACACACACACACACACACAGTAGTGTCAGACTGAGGGACACACACACACACACACACACACACACACAGTAGTGTCAGACTGAGGGAGACACACACACACACACACACACACACACACACACACACACAGTAGTGTCAGACTGAGGGACACACACACACACACACACACACACACACAGTAGTGTCAGACTGAGGGAGACACACACACACACACACACACACACACACAGTAGTGTCAGACTGAGGGAGACACACACACACACACACACACACACACAGTAGTGTCAGACTGAGGGACACACACACACACACACACACACACACACACACACACACACACACACACGGGTGATAAAGGGTTAACACGTGTTTTCATGACAGAAACTAAACTTGTAATATCAAACTCATAAAGTCACATTTTATTTTGAAGGAGTCGCCGGTATCCCGGTAACGACCCGTCCCTGAGCTCCTCGGCCCCGGCCCCGGCCCCGGCCCCGGCCCCGGCCCCGGAGGACTCTGTCTCCGTCCCCCGGTGTGTCGGCAGGTTGGACGGATCCTCCGCGGTCACAGCAGCCGGGGAGGTGAAGCTCTGTCCGGCGGAGGAGGCCGGCGGGACCGGAGCGGAGTGTCCGGTGGGAGTCCCGGGAGGAGCTCCGGTGTCAGCGGGTAAACTATGACCCGTGTTAATGAACCCAGAACCGGGACTGGAGACAGACTGAGTGACGTCAGAGGCTGAAGTGGTTATCGAGTCTTTATGAGATGCTCCATCCTGATTGGTCCTCTGAGCAGCGTCGGTCCTGGAGGTCATGACTCCCGGTGCGCCGGTTCCGGTCCGGGTCAGTCCGGGTCCCGCTGCAGGTGTCCAGATGAGACTGTAGTACACAGCCAGGACCACAGCAGCCAGAGACACGGACATGACGTAACCCAGCACCGTCACCAGTCTCACCCACCTCCGGTTGGCCGCCAGCTGCGCCTTCTGATCCCCGGTGTAGGTGGGCGGTCTGCCCCGCCCCTCCGCCGGGCTCCAGCCCCGAGGGTCCCGCATGGTGCAGGGGGGTCAGGATGAAGGAGGAGGAGGAGGAGGAGGAGGAGGAGGAGGAGGTCAGTGTGATGCGTCCAGGAGCGTCTGCAGCCCGGCAGTGGTCCTTCAGCCTCCCGGTCTCCTCCTCATCCTCATCTGGGCCCACAGCTGGACTCCTCCTCACATTTATACACTGAGGTCACCGGAAACTCTTCACAATAAAAGCCTCATGTTTACAGGTGAACATCCAGTGTTTGGGCTCAGTGTGAAGATTCAGACTTCAGAGGTCTGTACTACGAAGGAGGCTCAACACAGCCAGGCTTTGTGTTCATGTTCTGGCTTAACAAAACCTAAAGCCCCTAAACAGAGTTAAAGGTATCATGAAGGTGGTTATCAACTTGGTTTGTCCAGTCCGGCTCTCAGCTTTGTGCTCGTTCACATAAAAAGAGGTGTTTGGCGTCATATGATTCTACTTCCGCTCATGGTCGCTGATTTCAGCCAAGAGGAGCAGGTTGTTTTAATGGAGAGAGTATGAGCGATATAAAAAAGCCTGATCACAGCCAAAAGCAACACTGTTGCTGCAAATATGATAATTAATAATAAGTAAAGAGAGGAGGCTGATTTTAATTTCTGACAGCTGAACATTGAGGTACTTTGAAATACGAAGCTTTATCCATTTAAACAAAATAAACTAGAGCAACAACTGTCATTTTTAAACTGTGTTTTATATTGTTTTCTTATATTTTACTGATCAATTATAGAATGAGTGTGTTTTATTGAAAGTGAGGCTGGGTGTGCGTATGAATATACAGTGAACTTTTTAGGTGCTGTACAGTAAATCTCATAGCCTATTGTCTCTGTACAATGACAACAAAGACCTTTGTAACTGTGAAAATAGCACAGACCTATTCAAGATTTGTGTTTGGGCAACACTGCCATATAACAGGCCAAACACTGACATTCATTTATTCATGGCCACATCAAAGTGAAATGATTAACTTTACTGATTACCTATCTGATTATCTGTAATGCTTGTTTCAGTGTCCTCCTGACGCTCGGCTCAACAGTGAGTGGCGTATTCCCTCAGCTGAACATCTGTAGGCGGAGACGCTCAGAGAGAAAGTAAACACAGCGGATCAGTGCGATCTCTCCCTCCGTACAGATGCTCGGTTCTGATCCAGCTCCACTGGACTTTCAAAGTAAAGGTTACGCCAGCTCCAAACGCGCTAAACTGTGAAACAGCGGCGCTTTTACAGCTGATTTTAAGATTAAACTCTGAACATAACCTGGTCGGGACCAGGCTATGAGCTAAGCATCAGTTACCATGGTGATCTAGCCAGGTTAAAAGAGAGCCACCTTCGTGACACTGAAAACTCTGACTTTAGACTCAACATACCTCGCTAACCCCTTAATCTCGCTTCATAGTTCACCCCTCTGATTGTTTCTGTTTAAAGTGTTTGTTTGTTTGTTTGTTTGTTTGTTTGTTGTTTGTTTGTTCATAAACTGGGCTTTTATTTTGACAGGCTCAGGAAGCTGTGGACCAGCTGTGTGTCACATCTGTGGTAATGAAATGACGTTAAATTAAAGCTGTGTCATGACACTGTGTGTGTGTGTGTGTGTGTGTGTGTGTGTGTGTGTGTGTGTGTGTGTGTGTCACCTCTGACATGTTTGTATTTATTCAACATAACTGAACATGTTTCTGACGTGGCTCTGCTTCTAGTTTTTGTCCTGCAGTGATGATTATCATTATTATTATTGTTCTTACAGCATGACACGTACTTTATATTTCTGAGAGTAACATTAGTTTATTCAGAGTTTAATGTGGAACACATCTGTTTATATTAACACTCTCAGTCTCAGCACTAATGTGCACATTTTCATTTCTATTTTATGACTTCATATTTCCATACTCGTGTTTCA
The DNA here is from genome assembly GCA_019142605.1 of Cephalopholis sonnerati. Taxonomy (NCBI): domain Eukaryota; kingdom Metazoa; phylum Chordata; class Actinopteri; order Perciformes; family Serranidae; genus Cephalopholis; species Cephalopholis sonnerati. The sequence goes on from JAGQAX010000009.1 coordinate 44,065,838, forward strand.
TGCTTGTTAGACTCGACTGTAACACGTCACAGTTTGCTGTCAGGGTCAATAAAGTTTTTATGATTCTGAACATATTTTAAAATGCTTTTTCTTTTTTGTTTTACTCCTGTGTGGATGTGACAGAAGTGTGGATCGATCACTGAGCAGGGCACAAAGCTCAGAGCCCAGAGTGTCGGGGCCCAGAGTGTCAGGGGCCAGAGTGTCAGGGGCCAGAGTGTCAGAGCCCAGAGTGTCAGGGGCCCAGAGTGTCAGAGCCCAGAGTGTCAGGGACCAGAGTGTCAGGGGCCAGAGTGTCAGGGGCCCAGAGTGTCAGGGGCCAGAGTGTCAGAGCCCAGAGTGTCAGGGGCCCAGAGTGTCAGGGGCCAGAATGTCAGGGGCCAGAGTGTCAGGGCCCAGAGTGTCAGGGGCCAGAGTGTCAGGGGCCCAGAGTGTCAGGGGCCCAGAGTGTCAGGGGCCAGAATGTCAGGGGCCAGAGTGTCAGGGACCAGAGTGTCAGGGGCCCAGAGTGTCAGGGGCCCAGAGTGTCAGGGGCCAGAATGTCAGGGGCCAGAGTGTCAGGGCCCAGAGTGTCAGGGCCCAGAGTGTCAGGGGCCCAGAGTGTCAGGGGCCAGAATGTCAGGGGCCAGAGTGTCAGGGCCCAGAGTGTCAGGGGCCCAGAGTGTCAGGGGCCCAGAGTGTCAGGGGCCCAGAGTGTCAGGGGCCAGAGTGTCAGGGCCCAGAGTGTCAGGGGCCCAGAGTGTCAGGGGCCAGAATGTCAGGGGCCAGAGTGTCAGGGGCCCAGAGTGTCAGGGACCAGAGTGTCAGGGGCCAGAGTGTCAGAGCCCAGAGTGTCAGGGGCCAGAGTGTCAGAGCCCAGAGTGTCAGGGGCCCAGAGTGTCAGGGGCCAGAATGTCAGGGGCCAGAGTGTCAGGGCCCAGAGTGTCAGGGGCCAGAATGTCAGGGCCCAGAGTGTCAGGGGCCAGAATGTCAGGGCCCAGAGTGTCAGGGGCCAGAGTGTCAGGGGCCAGAGTGTCAGGGGCCCAGAGTGTCAGGGGCCAGAGTGTCAGGAGCACAAACACTCATAGGACTTAATAAGAGTCACATGACTGTGTGGAGGCCATGTTGGCTCACTGCTTCAGAGTCTTCCTCACATGGCTCAGCTCCGTCAGCTCCACAAAAAGGCTCTCAAGTTTTTTTCTCTGTTTATTAACAATCTAAAAAAATGAGCGTTTCGGTAAAAGACGAATAAAACTGCAGCGTAACCTGCGTCAGCAGGGAGGAAGTGACACGCCAGGGTTTGTTTTGTTTTCCAACAAAAGTTTGTTCTTCTAAACAACAAGTTTTCATGTCGTCACCTGACACTGATGAGTCTGTTTCCAAAGTTTAATTCTGGACGGTGTATATTTGTATTTCATGATTACGTCATGGAAAATGGTCCAAATTCAACATTTGTGACAAACCACCACGACAGTTTTTCATTTTGTGTATTTCAGTTTATATTCAGTTCAAATAATAACGTTCATCAAGATTTTATTTTAATTTCCACAGATGAACTCAGAGAAGTTTGATAGTGTCAGTGCTGATAAAGTTCACAGTCGACTGTTGCTGCGTCGCTGAGTGAGTCCTCTGTCTCTTCATGTTCCACACACACACACACACTGAGTGTCACATTAACCTGAGAGTCAAATCGTTTGCTGCCGGCTGACATCAGTGAGGATGAATCAGACTTTAGTTTGGAGGAACATACAGAGAACGATTTGTGTGCACAGATGGACGGTCTGTGTGTCAGTGTGTAATCTGTACATATAAAACACACCTGCCACAAATACTGAAACACATCTGCAAATACACAAGTTACCTTTTTTTTTTTAAAGCGCAAAATGCAAATGTGCAAGAATCACAAATTAAAAACTGGATCAACAAAGACAGATTTTCACTAATGTTTTTCATTTATTGGTAAATTAATTAAATTATTCACAGTTGTTTTTATCTGTTTTATATCTGCAGATTCACTTTTTCATCTAACTTTTTTTGTATTTCTGTTTTATATTCCCAGGTCACACATGAACACACAGATATCTGATCTGCTCTCACAGATGATACTGAGACAAATCTGTCTCCACAGGAAGACGACGAGCGCCGAGGACGTCCAGTCTGTCGGCAGAGACGCTGAACACAGACTGTAAATATGAAACCAATCAGACTCTCTGTCGTGTTTCAAAAACAGTTTTAATGATTTAGTTTGATAAACTGTTGATGTGAAGTTTGCTGATGTCACAGAGTTAAAAACACACTTCATTCATTCTTGTTAAATTATATCTTAAAAATGTATTTATCATTTTTAATTTCTGTGGAGTGTTTGTGAATTTCAGGAGTGATTTTTATTTCCTGTTATGACTTAATGTCTCCTGTTGGAAATGAACCTGCTGCACGTCGCCTCTTCTGAACCTCCTGGGTTTCCGTAGCTCGTCCTGTCTGAAGGTCAGAGGTCTTAAAGGAGTGCAGCTGAGTAAACTGAGCAGTTACTGCTGTGATCTTTGTCAGCAGCTGTTTGTCTTGTGTAAACTGCTAATATGAGTTTTGTTGACGTTTTTCATTCAACTTTTTCCACCATTTGCAGCTGCCTTGTGTCATGTGACTAACGTGACACGTGCAGTTTTTCAAACCCAGTTTGTGGTGTGACATGTGTGTTCAGGAGCAGAGGTGATGAAGGTCAACAGGAGGTCATTAATGTGTCATTTTGTTTGTGTTTGTTGGTTCAATATAATTAAATTCAGTCTCTGTTCAGTTTCCACCTCACACACACTTTAACGCTTCACCCAGCAGGTGTCACTGTTTCACTTTTGAAAAGGTTTTTGGTTTTGAGGAAACACAAGTTTGAACAGCTCCTGAATAATAATGTGAAAGGAGTAAACGTGAGCACACAGAGCTGTTTGTCCTGCAGGGGGAGCAGAGGAGCAGAAACAGGAGTCATTAATGAGCCATATTGTCTCTGCAGGAGGAAATAAATGCTGGAAAATAGTGTCTTTGAGTGGAGATCTGTCCACGTCCCCGTCCACACATGTCAAACTGAAATATGCTGACACAGAGAACGTTCAGAAAAAAAACTTAATGAAAGAGTTCATTTTTAATATTTTTAAATTTCAAACAGTATGAATGTTGAACTGAATATTTTCCATGAATATTATTTTATAATTTGATTAGAATGTTAAACAATAAGCCTCTTTATTCATTTCTTACCATCATGGTTCAGTGTTGCTTTAAAAAGAAAATTGTTTTTAAATTTCTTTAAATTATGTTTACTGTGTCTCTGTATGTTTTTTTTTACCCAGCTGGCATCAGGATGACGTACCACAGAGGGCTAATGAACGTTACAGCAGAACGTTCATCTAACGCTTGTTGTCTTCAAATTCAAACGACTAATGATTAATATAACTGTTTGTGTTGTCTTCTGGTTCCACAGTGACCACAGACGTCCCTCCATCACCAGGTACACGAACACCTGTCAGTCAAAACACATCCACCGAGTGTTAACCAATGACAGCAGATCACATGACTCATTCAATAAAACACTCAGAGCTGCATTAATAATGAAAATAATCATAGTTAAGGACCAAACAAGAATTTGGATTCAACATTTTTAAATCAGTTTCAGCTTTTTAACTGTGAGTGTGAATGTTCATTAATATCGACATTAAACAACTGAACTTGACTTCATGAAGCAGGATTTATACTTCTGTGTTGAATCAACACTGTACTCTACACCACAGCCTGACGTCACCTCCCCAGAAATGTGACTCCACGTCACAGTGACGCAGACCTCCTGTCTGTCTCTGTGAGCTGAAACCATTTCCCTCAGTGGAAACTAAACTTTGATTGACTTTAATTTGACAGATAAGAAACAATAAACTGTGAAGACAATAAAGCCTCCACACACTGTGTGTGATTTATCCTGGCTGAAATATGAGCAGAGGAAATCTCTGCTAGCTGCTAGGCTCATTTATACAATGTAAAATGCCATAGGCTTGTGCTAATAACGTTAGCATGTTGTATTTGTGGGGAAAATGTGTCCAGATAAAGACAAGTGTTTGTCTGTGAATGCTGCCAGTTATAGTGAAGCTGATTGGTGTTTGAAACTGTCTCTATGAAGCCATGTTTAATGTGTGTTTAATGTGTGTTTACTGTGTGTTTAATGTGTGTTTAACATGTGTTTACTGTGTGTTTGATGTGTGTTTACTGTGTGTTTACTGTGTGTGTGTTTAATGTGTGTTTGTTTAATGTGTGTTTACTGTGTGTTTAACATGTGTTTACTGTGTGTTTAATGTGTGTTTGTTTAATGTGTGTTTAATGTGTGTTTAATGTGTGTTTGTTTAATGTGTGTTTACTGTGTGTTTAACATGTGTTTAATGTGTGTTTGTTTAATGTGTGTTTACTGTGTGTTTAACATGTGTTTACTGTGTGTTTAATGTGTGTTTAATGTGTGTTTCATGTGTGTTTACTGTGTTTCATGTGTGTTTGTTTAATGTGTGTTTACTGTGTGTTTGTTTAATGTGTGTTTACTGTGTGTTTGTTTAATGTGTGTTAATGTGTGTTTACTGTGTGTTTACTGTGTGTTTCATGTGTTTAATGTGTGTTTACTGTGTGTTTGTTTAATGTGTGTTTAATGTGTGTTTACTGTGTGTTTGTTTAATGTGTGTTAATGTGTGTTTACTGTGTGTTTAATGTGTGTTTGTTTAATGTGTGTTTGATGTGTGTTTACTGTGTGTTTAATGTGTGTTTGATGTGTGTTTAATGTGTGTTTAATGTGTGTTTGGTTCCACTCACCTGAGCTGCTGACTCTCTGCTCACTCGTCCAGGCCCTTCTTGGAGGATCCGTCTCTGGTCTTCGCCCTCAGCTTGTTCACCTGTGACTCGGCGATGTCGGCCCTCTCCTCAGCCTCCTCCAGCTCATGCTGCAGCTTGCGGAGTTTGGCCATGTTGGTGTTTGCCGCCTCCTCAGCTTCCTCGGCTGCACGCTTGTAGGACTTGACCTTCAGCTGCAGTTTGTCCACCAGGTCCTGGAGACGAGCCATGTTCTTGCGGTCTTCCTCGGTCTGGTAGGTGAGCTCCTTGATGCGGCGTTCGTATTTGCGAACCCCTTTGATGGACTCCGTTCCCCTCTTCTGCTCCGCCTCCAGCTCGTTCTCCAGCTCTTTGATGCGAGCCTCCAGTTTCTGAACCTGCTTCTTGCCGCCCTTCATAGCGATCTGCTCGGCCTCGTCCAGACGGTGCTGCAGGTCTTTGATGGTCTGCTCCATGTTCTTCTTCATGCGCTCCAGATGGGCGCTGGTGTCCTGCTCCTTCTTCAGCTCCTCAGCCATCATGGCTGCATCTGTGATGGCCTTCTTAGCCTTCTCCTCGGCGTTGCGGTTCTCCTGTATGGCCTCCTCCATCTCAGTCTGCAGGTGCATGAGGTCTGCTTCATGCTTCTTCTTCTGGTTGATCAGGCTGGTGTTCTGGGAGTGCAGGAGTTGCATGCGCTCTGTAGCATCAGTCAGCTCCTGTTCGGCCAGTTTACGACTTCTTTCTGTCTGCTCAAGTGCGGACCTCAGTTCCTCCAGCTCGGCCTGGATCAGGTTGTTTCGGCGTTCCATCAGAGCGATGTTCTCTCTCAGGTCATCGTTGCTGTGCTGTGCGTCATCCAGCTGCAGCTGAGAGTCCTTCAGGAAGGCCTGGAGGCTCTTCAGCTGTTTCTGGGCATCGGCTGCCTGCCTGTTGGCCTGGCTGAGCTGGATCTCCATCTCGTTCAGGTCACCTTCCATCTTTTTCTTGACTCTCAGGGCCTCGTTGCGGCTCCTGGTTTCAGATTCCAGGGAGGACTGAAGTGACTCCAGCATGCGTTGGTAGTTCCTCTTTGCCTGCTCCATTTCCTCGTCTTTCTCAGCCACCTTGCGCTCCATGTCGGCCTTCACTTGGTTGTACTCCAGCTGGGCTCGAAGAATCTTGCTCTCTTCATGTTCCAGAGAACCTTCTGCCTCCTCAAGTGCCGACTGCAGCTCCGCCTTTTCCTGCTCAAGCTGCTTCCGCATCTTCTCCAGTTCGTGAGCGCTCCTGCCGCCCTCCCCCAACTGGTCAGTGAGGTCAGAGATCTCCTCTTGGAGGTTCTTGTTCTCTCTCTTCATAGTCTCAAGTTGATCCAGAGACTCTTCGTAAGCGTTCCTCAGTTTGAAGAGTTCAGTGCTCTGAGACCGAGCTTCCTTCTGAGAGGCCTCCAGCTCACACTGCGACTCCTCAAACTTCTGCTTCCACTCTGCCATGACTTTGTCAAAGGCCCTTTGCTTTTTGTCCAGAGCAGCAGATGCTGCATTGGATCTCTCAAGGTCCAGCATCAGGTCTTCGATCTCATTTTGGAGGCGGTGTTTGGTCTTCTCAAGGGATGAACACTTTGCGTTCACGGCCTCGATGGCCTCCTCAGCCTCCTGCAGTCTCTGAACCAGCTTCTTCTTTGCTTCTTCCAGTTCCTCTGTTCTCTGGATCCCATCGGTTTCATACTTTGTCCTCCATGCTGAGACCTCGGTGTTGGATTTGGACAGAGCTCTCTGCAGCTCAGCCTTGGCCTCCTGCTCCTCCTCAAACTGCTCTCGGAGCAGGTCGCAGTCGTGACGAGCAGATTGTACAGCGTGGGCGAGGGCATTCTTGGCTTTGACTTCTTCCTCCAGCTGTCTGCGGAGATCTTCTACCTGCTGGTTGTACGAGTTCTTCCCTCTGGTCAGCTGTGATATCAGACTGTCCTTCTCCTCCAGCTGACGTCCAAACTCACCATTCTCAGTGAGCAGTTTGGCCTTCTGGGTAGTCAGGTCATTGATGATGCGCTGAGATTCTTCATATTTACTCTTGTACTCATTCATGTTGTCTTCCATCGTACGGCACATCTTCTCAATGTTTGACTTGGCCTTCACCACGCTCTCCATGTTGGAACACAAGTCGTCCAGCTCCAGCTTCAGCTCGCTTTTTTCCTTCTCCAGCTTCTGCTTCACACGCTGCAGGTTATCGATCTGTTCTCCCAGTTCGGCGACACTGTCGGCATGTTTCTTCCTCAGGGAGGCAGCGGTGGCCTCGTGTTGGAGCGTAGATTCTTCCAGCTCCCTACGCAACTTCTGAAATTCAGCATCTCTCTTTTTATTCAGCTCCACCTGTGCTGATGTGACTCCACCTGCCTCCTCCAGACGCTCGCTGATGTCCTCCAGCTCGCGGGAAAGATCGGAGCGTTGCTTCTCAACTTTGGCCCGGGCTGCACGCTCTGCATCCAGCTCCTCTTCCAGCTCCTCGATTCTCGCCTGGTTTTCTTTCAGCTTCTTCTGGAGCTGAACTGAAGCGACCTGCTCATCTTCTAGTCTTGAATTTATTTGGACAATCTCAAAATCCTTCTTTTTCAGTTTTTCCTCCAGCTGCTGTTTGTCGTTTTCCAAGTCCATCAAACTCTCCTGAGTCAGTTTCAGGTCTCCTTCGAACTTCCTCTTTGAGCGCTCCAGGTCCATTCGGACTTTCTTCTCTTGCTCCAACGAACCCTCCAGATCGTCCACCTGTTGCTCCAGTTTAACTTTGGCTTTGGTCAAACTGTTGACTTTGTCTTCTTCACTCTGAAGGTCATCCAGTGCCTGCTGGTGAGCCTCCTGTAGCGCCCTCTTCTCTTTAGTCAGCTTCATGATATTTTCGTCTTGGGAAGCCATCTCCTCCGTCAGGTTTTTAACCTTATTCTCTGTGGCATGTTTCTCTTTCTCGACCTTGGCCAGAGTCAGCTCCAGGTCATCGATATCTTTCTTCAGCTCGGAGCATTCATCTTCAAGCTTCCGTTTCTTAGCTGTGAGGTCTGCATTCAGCTCCTCTTCATCCTCCAGTCTTTCTGTCATCTCTTTCAGCTTGGCCTCCAGTTGAATCTTGCTCTTTATGAGCTGTTCACAGCGTTCTTCAGCGTCTGTCAGTGTGTCCTGTTCAGACTGAATCTGCAGAGTCAGATCATTCTTCTCTTGGAGAAGAGTCACTATTTTCTCCTCTATTTCCTTCCGTCTTGTTTCTGATTTCTCCAGGGCTTCTTTCAGCTTGTTGAATTCATCCTTCATGTTTGCCATCTCCTTCTCAGACTCGGCGCTCTTCAGCAGAGGTTTGATCTTGAAGAAGAGCTTCATCCAGGGCCAGTTCTTTACACCCAGAAAAGAGCGAAGGTTCCACTGTATAACCATCAGGGCATCTCTACGTTCCACAAGCTTGGCAAACTCTGCCCTCATGAGGATCGCCCGGGCGTTAGCCTGGATCCTGGTGATGATTCGAGAGAGTTGCTCGTCTCTCATCTCCTCCAGTGTTCCCAGCAGACCGGCTTTAAAGAAAACTTTGGTGTGGCCGAACTTGTACTGAGTGTGGTCGATGTCCAGTGACCCCAGCAACTTCTCAGCACTCTTCTTGCAGTCAATGAACTGACCTTCCGGGATGGCAGAGGCATTCAGAATCCTGTACCGCTGTTTGAAGTCTCCATAGAGGACCCTGTTTGGAAAACCTTTCCTGCAGATTCGGATGCCTTCCAGGACTCCGTTACAGCGCAGCTGGTGCATCACAAGGCAGTTGTCCATGATCCCTGGAGTTTTCCTCTCATTAGGAATCAGACAGCGGACAAAGTGAGGATGTGTTGTCTTCAGGTTGGTCATCAGCTTGTTGAGGTTTTCCCTGTGAAGTGCAGACACAGTCTGGAACGAGGACCCTTTCTTCTTGGCTCCTTTGCCACCTGCTTTGTCACCACCGTCAGCTCCTGTGTAGGTGGAAAACAGCAAACTGAGAAGCTTCAGAGATGATTTCTGGTAAAGACCAACCACAGTTTCATTCAGGGGGTCTTTGTTTTTGACCAACCAGTTGCCAATGTTGTAGTCCACCGTGCCGGCATAGTGAACCAGGGCAAAATGAGCCTCTGCTTTCCCCTTCGCAGCCCTCGGCTTCTCGAACATCTTGTTCTTGCCCAGGTGATTATCGTAGAGCTTGGACTTGAAGGTCTGGTCACTGGCTTTAGGAAACATGCATTCCTCCTCCAGAATCGACAGGATCCCCAAAGGCTTCTCAATGAGGTCGATACAAGCCTGTAAGTCCATCCCAAAGTCGATGAACTCCCAATCAATACCTTCTTTCTTGTACTCTTCTTGCTCCAGAACGAACATGTGATGGTTGAAGAACTGTTGCAGTTTCTCGTTGGTGTAGTTGATGCACAGCTGCTCAAAAGTGTTGAAATCAAAGATTTCAAATCCAGCGATGTCCAGCACTCCTATGAAGTACTGACGGTGCTGTTTGGTGTCCAGGGATTGGTTGATTCTCACCACCATCCAGTTGAACATCTTCTCGTACACTGACTTAGCCAGAGCGCCGAGGGCGTAGTAGACCTGGTCCACACTTTGACCTTTGGTGACGTATTCATTTCCTACCTTGACTCTGGGATGACACAGCCCTTTGATGAGGTCAGCAGAGTTCAGCCCCATTAGGTACGCCGATTTATCAGCAGCCTCCGTCCCGTCTGGCTCGGCTTGCTCCTCACGCTGCTTCTGTTTGAACTTCATATTGCCGTAATGCATGATGGCGCCGGTCAGTTTATAGACGCCCATTTTCTCATCTGCAGTAAAGCCGAGCACATCGAAGGCACTGTCGGTGGCCATCAACTCCTCCGAGTCATTGATGGAGGCGACTGTCACCTCTCCCTGGGAGATGTAGGAGTAGTCATATGGGTTGTTGGTGATCAGCAGCATGTCCAGCAGCTCTGGCTTCTGATTGGACAGAATCTGGTAAAAGATGTGGTAGTTCCTCTCAGCCTTGAGCTGAAAGGTGACACGTGACTTCTCCAGCAGGTACGTCTCGATGTCAGCAGACGACAGCTTGCCGCTCGTACCAAAGTGAATTCGGATGAATTTTCCAAAACGAGACGAGTTGTCGTTTCTCAACGTTTTGGCGTTGCCGAAGGCCTCCAGCGCGGGGTTCGCCTGGATGATTTGATCCTCCAGCGTCCCCTTGCTGGTGTCTTTTTTGCCTCCACCGACTGCAGCGATGCTGGCAAAGTACTGGATGACCCTCTTGGTGTTCACAGTCTTCCCGGCGCCGGATTCTCCGGTGATGAGGACAGACTGGTTCTCCCTGTCGGTCAGCATGTACTGGTAGGCGTTATCAGAGATGGAGAAGATGTGAGGGGGGGCCTCGGACCTCTTCTTTCCCCTGTAAGCTGCCACCACCTCGGCGTCATAGACAGGAAGCCACTTGTAGGGGTTGACGGTAACACAGAAGAGCCCGGAGTAGGTGTAGATCATCCAGGCGGCATAACGCTCTTTGAGGTTAAACAGCACGGCGGGCTCGTGGAGGAAAGTGAACATCGCCATGTCTTCGATTTTATCGAATTTTGGTGGGTTCTGGGGGTGGACGTCCGACTCCTTCACGGTGACAGTCGTTCCATCCTCCTTCTTGACGGTCACCATCCCTCCGTCTTTGCTCTGGATTTGTCCCTTCATGTATTCGACCTTGTCGTCCACCACGAAGCATTCAGTCTTGATGTCAAAAGCTCGGGTCTGCGCCTCCAGACGCTCTTTCTCCGACTTCCTCAGGAAGGGAGCAGCCTTCCCGAACTCGGCCATCAGAGGGTCACCCATGGTGGAGGGTGGAGGTTCACGGCAGTGAGATCAGTCTGAGAGGAAAGAGTTGTTTCTGTGGAGGCTGCAGACTCGTCACAGCAGGCGAAGGTTTATAAAGACTCCCCGAGGACCAAATTAGGAGACGACCGCTGAAAGAAAAAAACAGGAGATGACACTAAATTTGTCCTGGGATGAGAGGACACAGAGCGAGGGCAGATTCAGGACCTTTGGCTGTTAGAGTCCATTTAGGGAAAAGGAGAGTTTCACAGTTTATCAGCCGGCTGATATGGACTCCTCACACCTCTCCATTTAGACTCAGCTCCTCCTGAGTCCTCACAGGACTGAAGCTTCGACTCGGCCAGTTCTTCTTCAGTATCATCATCATCATCATCATCATTCACCTGCTGCAGCTCAACACTCGGTGAAACAGTAGAAGTTCATTTAAAACACAGTGAGGTTCAGACTGATCTGCACGCACAGGTAGATCAGTTTAACAGGAGACAGACAGACATCATGACAGTACCTGATTTACTCGTCATTTACTGCCTCCGTTTTTAAGTCTCATCTTTGCTTGTTTCTTCTTTTTTATATGAAATATTTCATGGTTTATTGTTGTAATGTCTGTCTGTTCACTTGTCTCTTCTTCTGTGCTGATTTACTGCAGCTCTGTGAAGCTCTTTGTCTGATGGTGTGAAAGCTGCTGAATAAATAAAGTTTGATTTGATCAGAAAAAAAGAAAACGTTTTTCGGAATAAAGTGTTCAGGAATCAGGCTGTGAATGAAACATGAACAAACTCCTTTGTGAGGTTTGAAGAGTGTGTGTGTTGTATGAGGAGTGTGTGTGTGCAGTGTGTGTGTTGTATGAGGAGTGTGTGTGTGCAGTGTGTGTGTTGTATGAGGAGTGTGTGTGCAGTGTGTAGTGTGTGTGTGTCCTGACTGGCTGAAGTGTTTTTGTCTCTTTATCTGTGACAGTCTGGACTCATCAGCTCTCAGCCTCTAAATAGAGACCAGACACGCTGGAATCAGAGTTTTAATCTCAGTCACAGTTCAACATGAGGAAGATAACACACAAACATTTTGACCCTTCGACCCGCCGGCTCAGAGTCAGACCTGACCGCTCTGTGTCACCCAGTGCAGCTGAACGCTGACATTAAATATAACTTCTGTTTATATTTCTCAATGTGAAATAAAAATAAAACCTAAACAGAGTTACACAGAAACACATCCAGTTCAAATGAACTCAGATTAAAGTTTAGAGTTAAATCAATTTAATTTGTTAAATCAGAGTTTATATCAGTTTGTTTCTAGGAAATTATGAGAAACTGTCAGAGTTGAAGTTATTAAATCAGTGTGTGTTTTTGAACAGTGTAACTGAAACTACTCAGTAATCAGGTTGATTCAGAATAATTCAGGTTAATTTGTTGATACTGATTCAGCAGAGTCAGATTTAATCTCAGAGACACAGACGAACGTCACTGTGGTCACAAAGCTGCTGTCTGCAGAAACTGTTTTATGTTTAAATGTAAAAATCTGTTCATCACTCTCAACTTCAAATGTCGTGTTTTTATTTTTATATGACTGTTGATTCTTTTTTATTTTTAGTCGTCTTTAAAAGTAGCGTCAGGTTCATGTCAAATGTTCGATCTCCTTTCTTTAATAATCATGTTAATGTCCAGAAAAACAAAACGATTTCAGTTCAGTGGAGAAAAATCAGAGAAACATAAAAATGACCAGTTATTATTTATTTATTCTTCTTCATGTTCAAAATGAGCAGCTGATTTCTTGTTTTAAGTTTTAAAGCTGATGAAGATGGTGATGAAAAGTTGCTTCTGTTCAGTCTCTATTCACACATACACACACACACACACACAGACACACACACACACACACACACACACACACACACACACACACACACACACACACAGTCATTAAAATAGCAGCTGATTCTCTTCATGTTATCTCAGACTGAGCACAGAGTTTAAAATGTGACAGAATAAAGAACAAAAATATCTTTCACAGTAAATATGAATGTATGATCCTGTCAGCTGTAACGTATGTGTGTGTGTGTGTGTGTGTGTGTGTGTGTGTCTGTGTGTGTGTTTCAGTGTGTGTTGACTCAGTTGAGATCTTTGTTGCAGCCTGAAACTTCACGTGATTCATGTTGAGATGTTTATCTGCGTTTATTTTTTTGCAATGAAACTTCAGTGTTTATTAGAATTATTTCAGCTGCACCATTGAAACAATGAATCAGAATGATATTTACACTTCAGCTGATTTGTTGTGTCTTTAAAATAAGTTTTAAATGTTTTACGTTGTTTTTGTTCGACAGCTTTGTGTCAGATATAAAGTCTGAAAAAGAACAAACACATCTGAAAATAGCATCAGTTTTATTAACATCTGTGTTTTATAAAATATAACCTCAAATAAAACATCAAACAAACATGTGCAAACTCACATTCTGTGTAAAACTGTGCAAGTTTTTAAAATGAATCCACGTCTTTATGAAGACAGACAGTTTTCATTATTAATAATTGTCCATAAACATGCAAACAGGATCTGTGTGTCAAGTTTTATGGTCTGAAAGGGAAAATTCACGTGTTTTAAAGAGGGGGTTGTTTTAGCATTTATCCACAGTCAGTGTGTAGCAGCAGGGCGGAGTCTGACACTGAGTGATGTCATGCTGTGGGCGGGGTCAGCAACAAAATGTATTTTAGACATCTACAAAATCAACATCATTGTTATTGTGTACTATATTAAGAATATTTTCACAGCTTCACTTTAATGTCGGTCAGTGATTTCCAACAGGAAAATAAGGCTGTTATTTCTCTCTGCTCACAGCCAGACTCCTTTGATAAAACCAGTGATTTAACACCAGTGAACACAGGAGCTGCTGGTGTACTGCTGCCTCCACCAGTTAGTGTGACTGTGTTACTGTGTGACTGTGGTGTTTAAAGGGTTAATTCAGATTCACCACAGTCACACAGTAACACAGTCACACTAACTGGTGGAGGCAGCAGTAGACCAGTAGCTCCTGTGTTAAATCACTGGTTTTATTAATGGAGTCTGGCTGTGAGCAGAGATGGAAGTGAAGCTGTCAACAGATTCCCCGTCAAAACAGACTGACTGACATGAAGCTGTGAAAATTATCTCTGTATGTCACACTTAAACTGACTTCTTTTAGGTGTCTCAAATACATGTCATTCCCGACCCCGCCCACATGCCGTTAGCTGAGCGTCAGTGTCAGACTCAGCCTGCTGCCACACACTGACTCTGGGTAAATACTGAATCTAAAATAAAAAAATAAATAAAATAAATTTCTCTTTAAAGGTTCAAAACTCAAAATACTCTGCTGTATTTCAGTTATTTTAAATCTGATGTTGACTGAAATGTTCTGTTTCAATAAAAAGTGTCAGTGTCAGTGAGGGAGCATCAGGCCTGCTTCTTCATCCACACTTCATCTGGTACATTTATGACTTTATTCTAGAAATCAAATATATTTTCTTTAACGTGGCCCTAACCCTCCCTCGTGACGCACAGGAACATGAAGGAACCTAACATGTTAAAATATTTGAAAATGCAGGAGGTCAAAGGTCAACCAGGGAGCAGCATGACGGTCTGACAGGTTCATCTCTTCCTGTTCTCCAGCATCACATTCACAGGTCACATGACCACATTCTTATAATAGTGTGAACACTAACATGTCCTGGGCCACACTGAGGGACCGCCCACTTAGCTGACTTCCTGCTCAGACACAGCGCTGAAGGACCGCCTCCGGGCCGCTGTCCTGCCAGCCAACAATCAGATTCATGTCTGCCTGGTCAGCAGGAGCTAACGCAGCCCCGACTCGTCGTTAAACCTGTTAGTGACCATTCAGTAATGTTAGCCATGTAATGCTAACAGTTAGCCGTGTGATGCTAACAGTTAGCCGTGTGATGCTAACAGTTAGCTGTGTGATGCTAAGAGTTAGCCATGTGATGCTAACAGTTAGCTGTGTGATGCTAACAGTTAGCCATCTGATGCTAACAGTTAGCTGTGTGATGCTAAGAGTTAGCCGTGTGATGCTAACAGTTAGCCATGTGATGCTAACAGTTAGCCGTGTCACTGTGTGTGGACGGACTCTCACCAGCTGTCCCGACACGGCGCTCACACTCCTGCAGCAGTCGTCTCCTGAAGGTGAAATGTTACGTGTTTATTTGGGGAGGTGCGATCCGATCACAAGCGCTCACTCCAGACGCACACTAAAGTTTTTTTTGTTTTATTTGACTGGTGACAGAGTGGACGGGAGACGAGGAGAGAGAGAGCAGGACGACTCGCAACAAAAGTGTTGAGGCTGGAGTCAAATCTACGATGCTGCTGTGAGGAGGCGTGGCCTGTCACCACTCTGAGACGCACAGTGATGCTGAGTTTGAACAGGCAGACTGACGGCCAAAACACGCTGCCGCCAAACGACGCATCACAGCAGCCGCCTCATTATTCCAACATGTTCGACTTGTCAAACACCGCCGCTCAGTCAGTGGCCTTACACGTCTACATATGAAGCACTCCGGACCCTGCTGAGTCTGACACGTCCGCACTATACAGACTTCCTCGCTCTTTGTATCACTGTAGCTGTCGCCAGCATTACAAACTGACGCCGCCCAGCTCGTATCATACCGCCACAACAGGTGCCTCTCTGTGTCAGTGTCTGATGCTGACATCACTGACAGGGCGCCAACATTTGATGAGTTGCGGAGTGAGACAGACTGACAGTCCCCAGCAGCAGCAGCTGGACATGCTGCAGCACTCATGGACGCGCCACACTGCGACTCTTCACGCTGCTGTCCGACCTCCAGCCTCGCTGCCCAGGAATTTTTTTTTTTTTTCCCAGAGCAGCTCGTCTGGTCCTCGTGGCAGCTGGACGTCTGTCCTCAGCTCCGTCTCTACGTGTTGGAGAGCAGTCGGGGAGAGACAAGTTGTTGAGGTCGAGGAGTATCCAGAGTTAAACCACCCACAGTCATTTTAAAAACTATGGCAACAAAGACATTTCCTGGCGAGCAACAGGTGTGGAGATCAGCTCCTCAGGTGAGAGGTCGCGTGTCATCAGTAGGTGTCGCCTGATGTTAAGCTAACGCAGATCCTTTAGTAGTGGTAGGGATCACTGTGTGTGGTCTCCTGTTGACGTGCTGCAGCGGCGATGTGTCCACCAGTGATCGGATCACCCAGAAGTCTCAGGTGTGTTCTCAGGTGTTCAGCAGAGCGACATGCGTTTGCGGTGTTGCTCCACCAGCGGCACCAGGCAGCGCGGCGAGCCGGCCTGCAGCAGGAACGGATGCTTCAGCAGGTCGGCGGCGTTGGAACGCTGCTGCGTGTCACGAGTCAGCATGCAGCTCAGAAAGTCCTTCAACACCGGAGACACCTGGGACACAGAAAGTGACATCATCAACTACTGTCAGGTGGGTCTGCTCACCGTTAGCCTGTTAGCATGTCTGTGGTTTTTGATCAAATCAGTTTCTTAAATCTCTCAAAAAATAAATCAGACCTACGTTCACTGATTCTGTCTGATTAACACAATGTTTAAAGAGACGTCCCCACAGTGCACGTCCAGGCCGAGGGTCCCCTTAATGTTAATGTCTCGTACTCAGTGACAGGTGCATCAACATCCTGTCTCTGTTAATTTAAAGTGAAACATCACTTCATGAGAGAGGCTGTCCTCACAGTGCCTGTCCTGTCTCAATGTCCTCACTTTGTGATAAAGGCACGTGTGTGTGTGTGTGTGTGTGTGTGTGTGTGTGTGTGTGTGTGTGTGTGTGTGTGTGTGTGTGTCTGACCCTGTGGATGTTCTTCACGCTCGGTGCTGCTTCGTCTCTCAGCTTCTTCATGGCGGTGATGGGCGTGTCGCTGAAATATGGCGGCTCTCCGTCCACCATCTCCACCACCATGATGCCCAGAGACCAGATGTCCACCTGCAGGAAACAGGAAGCTGTCAGAGAACACCTGGACACACACACACAGGTACCAGTCCAGGTTGTTTAACGTGTTCCCGTCAGTACCTCGGTCCCGTACGGTCTTTTGGCGATCACTTCAGGAGCCATCCAGTACGGCGTCCCGACCAGAGACTTCCTCCTGGGGACGTCTTTACTGATCTGAGCGCAGAAACCAAAGTCTGACAGTTTAATCTGCGGGACAGAAGAAGAAAGATGGTGATCATTTCCTGTCATGAATAAATCAGTCGCCTCTTCAGAACCTTTAACGTCTAAACTGTATCACCAACACCTTCACAGTGACGTCATGTTAAACTGTACTTCATGTATTTTGAATTCCTTGGACAGACCATCATCTTCATCGTCCTGAGTATAGCTTCATCCTGACGCACATTAACTGAATTAACTGGTTCATTTTTAAGGAGAAATAAAGTGAAATAAAAAAGGTGTTTCTTTGACTCAGTGAGCTTCAGCAACATGTTCCAGAGACATTTCATGTTTCATGATGTAAATGTTTGGTGTTGTGTTTTACTTCCTGTTGTCTTTGCAGACGCAGACGTTAGCTGCTAACATGTGGAAACATGGCGCCCAGCGCCCGCCCTCAGCTTTGAAGCTTTCAGCCTTAGTTAATATGGAAACATGCAGGAAATATAAAATATAATAATAATATCTCTGAAGATCATTTTGAACCAAATCCAGCTTTTATTTCACTTTATTTTAGTTTACCTTTTTTTCATTGAACTTTGATATGTAACATTTTTACGTAGTATTTTACTTACTTTTCTTTTTTTTAACTTTATTCTAATAATTTCATTTTATTTCACATTATTTTCTACAGCATTTTATTTTATTTTACTAGAATTTATATGATTTTTTATATTATTTTATGTTACTTTTATTCAACATTATTTACTCTTTTTTTCTTTTATTTTGTTTTAACTTTATCCATATTTTGTGTGTGTCTAGTACTATATTTTTCCAAGGCCGCAGACTAAACCCATGATCTGCACATACATATATATATATATATTTAATTGTAATTTTGTAGTCTTTCAGAACATTATGTACCGTACATGTTGTCCTGTTGAGTTATCGTAATGTTGCCATGTGAAGCAGTTTGAGCTGCGTGTTGGTGCGACCGATGATCTATGAACAGAGCTTCAAAGTAATCCTGTCATTTTCTCAACGTTTAAAGGAACAGTGTGTGAAAGTTATCAGTGAGGATTACAGATTACAGATTACAGATTACAACCAGCTGAACCTGCTCCTGGTCAGAATTCCTTCAGTGTTGATCAATCCAGCTGATTGACACCAGGAAACACTCTGAAGACATTTCATGTTAAAACATCAGCATATTTTCTGACACTAATCGTAGCAGAGGGGCGTGTAACTGCAGTGGCTGATGGGAAAACACAAACAATGTGAACACATGAATGTCTCTATGTAGAGTCAGTGTTTGGTTTGTCCCCTCTGGGCTACTGTAGAAACATGGCGGATCAACATGGTGACCTCTGTAGACGAGGACCTGCTCCCTGTGGAGATATAAACGTCTCACTCTGAGGTGGCGAGGACACGCCCATCAGATTATAATCTGACACAGAGGAGCTTCATATAAAACACTGTGAACAGTTACTGTGTTAAACCGTCAGTCACACAGGTGAAAATATCTCTCTCTGTTTTATTTACTTTTGTTTACTGTCAAGATTTGATTCCATTTCAGTGTGTGTGTGTGTGTGTGTGTGTGTGTGTGTGTGTGTGTGTGTGTTACCCTCCCGTCCAGTGTCAGCAGGATGGAGTCGCTCTTGATGTCTCTGTGAATGACTCCCTGAGAGTGAAGGTACGACAGCGCCTGCAGGACGCCTTCACACACCGTCGCCGTCTGCTCCTCATTCAGCCTGACACACACACACACACGCACACACACACACACACACACACACGCCACATTATACCTGTACTGCACCACATTTATCTGACAGCTTCAGTTACGTCTACTAAAGTATCTGAGTACTTCCTCAGAAAGGTAAAGGTACTCTGTGACTTCCTGCTCACCTGGTCTCACTGACGATGTGTGTGAGAGCGCCGCCCTGCAGGTACTCCATGATTACCCAGAGTTCCTCCTCCACCAGAGCGCTGCGGTGCATCTCCACCACGTTCTGGTGCCGGTAGTCTCTCATGATGACCACCTGAGGGACACACGGGGACAGGTGAGGCTGAGACACAGGTGAGGCTGAGAGACAGGTGAGACTGACACACAGGTGAGGCTGAGACTCAGGTGAGGCTAAGAGACAGGTGAGGCTGAGACACATGTGAGGCTGAGACACAGGTGAGACTGAGACACAGGTGAGGCTGAGACTCAGGTGAGGCTGAGACACATGTGACGCTGAGACACATGTGAGGCTGAGACACAGGTGAGGCTGAGACTCAGGTGAGACTGAGAGACAGGTGAGGCTGAGAGACAGGTAAGGCTGAGACTCAGGTGAGGCTAAGAGACAGGTGAGGCTGAGACACAGGTGAGGCTGAGACTCAGGTGAGGTTGAGACACGTGATGCTGAGACACATGTGAGGCTGAGACTCAGGTGAGGCTGAGACACAGGTGAGGCTGAGACTCAGGTGAGACTGAGAGACAGGTGAGGCTGAGACTCAGGTGAGACTGAGACACATGTGAGGCTGAGACACAGGTGAGGCTGAGAGACAGGTGAGGCTGAGAGACAGGTGAGGCTGAGACTCAGGTGAGGCTAAGAGACAGGTGAGGCTGAGAGACAGGTGAGGCTGAGACTCAGGTGAGACTGAGAGACAGGTGAGGCTGAGACACAGGTGAGGCTGAGACTCAGGTGAGGCTGAGACACATGTGAGGCTGAGACACAGGTGAGACTGAGACACAGGTGAGGCTGAGACACAGGTGAGGCTGAGACACATGTGAGGCTGAGACACAGGTGAGGCTGAGACACAGGTGAGGCTGAGAGACAGGTGAGGCTGAGAGACAGGTGAGGCTGAGACTCAGGTGAGACTGAGAGACAGGTGAGGCTGAGACTCAGGTGAGACTGAGAGACAGGTGAGGCTGAGACACAGGTGAGGCTGAGACTCAGGTGAGACTGAGACACATGTGAGGCTGAGACACAGGTGAGACTGAGACACAGGTGAGGCTGAGACACAGGTGAGGCTGAGACTCAGGTGAGGCTGAGACACGTGAGGCTGAGACACAGGTGAGGCTGAGAGACAGGTGAGGCTTAGACTCAGGTGAGGCTAAGAGATAGGTGAGGCTGAGAGACAGGTGAGGCTGAGACTCAGGTGAGACTGAGAGACAGGTGAGGCTGAGACACAGGTGAGGCTGAGACTCAGGTGAGGCTGAGAGACAGGTGAGGCTGAGACACAGGTGAGGCTGAGACTCAGGTGAGGCTGAGACACAGGTGAGGCTGAGACTCAGGTGAGGCTGAGACACAGGTGAGGCTGAGACTCAGGTGAGACTGAGAGACAGGTGAGGCTGAGACTCAGGTGACGCTGAGACACATGTGAGGCTGAGACACAGGTGAGGCTGAGAGACAGGTGAGGCTGAGAGACAGGTGACGCTGAGACTCAGGTGAGGCTGAGAGACAGGTGAAGCTGAGACACAGGTGAGGCTGAGAGACAGGTGAGGCTGAGAGACAGGTGAGGCTGAGACTCAGGTGAGGCTAAGAGACAGGTGAGGCTGAGACTCAGGTGAGACTGAGAGACAGGTGAGGCTGATTCACAGGTGAAGCTGAGACACAGGTGAGGCTGAGACACAGGTGAGGCTGAGACTCAGGTGAGGCTGAGACACAGGCGAGGCTGAGACTCAGGTGAGGCTAAGAGACAGGTGAGGCTGAGAGACAGGTGAGGCTGAGACTCAGGTGAGACTGAGACACAGGTGAGACTGAGACACAGGTGAAGCTGAGACACAGGTGAAGCTGAGACTCAGGTGAGGCTGAGACACAGGTGAGGCTGAGACACAGGTGAAGCTGAGACTCAGGTGAGGCTGAGACACAGGTGAGGCTGAGACACAGGTGAGGTTGAGACTCAGGTGAGGCTGAGACTCAGGTGAGGCTAAGAGACAGGTGAGGCTGAGAGACAGGTGAGGCTGAGACTCAGGTGAGGCTGCTGATGATGTCACACTCCAGCAGGTAACAGACGGTATATATTTTCTAAATCATTTTACTTCATTCAACTTCATTTTACATTTTTTATTGTGTTATTATTTCTACATTATAATATTTGACCTTTTTTCACTGATTTCATTTGACTTTATTTTACGTTATTTTATTTCATTTTAATTTACTATTTTCTAAATTATTTTATTTTACTTTATTACATTTTATTGTATTTCATTTGACATTATTTGGTTTCACTTATTTTATTATTTTCTACATTATTTGATTTTTCTTTTTTCACTTAACTATATTTACTGTATTATTTTATTTTAATTGAATTTATTATTTTCTTCATTTTATTATTTTGTTTTGTTTCAATTTCAATTTATTTCAATTTGTTTTATTTTACTTTTTTCACTTTCTTTTAATTTAATCAATTATTTTCTACATCTTTTTATTTTTTCATATTTTACTTACTAATTTATAATATTTTATTTTACTTGTATTTTACACAATTTAACTTCTTTTTACATTATTTTAATTTAATATTTTCTAAATAATTTTATTTACTTTACTGTTATTTACGTTTATTGTCCTTCATTGTATTTCTTTTTACTTTAATTTTAATTTACATTATTTTTCTTTAATTTACATTATTTTTTAAACATTGTTTTTAAGTCATATTTTCTACATTTTTTTTTTCCTTTGCTGTGTTTAATTTTGCTGTCTTATTTTCTCCTCAGTGTTTCTTCACCTCGTTAAAGAGCAGCTCGCGGCGTTGTTGCTTCCTCAGGTCCATCATCTTCACGGCCACCTGGCGCCCGCTGTGTTTCTCCCGGGCGATGCAGACCACGCCCGTTGACCCCTCCCCGATCTTCACAAAGTTCTCCAGAGTCATCCTCGGGTCGCCCGGGTCCACCACCATCTGCAGCGCCGCCTTGAACTGCTCATGAGTCACCTTCCCTCCTCCGTCAGGTACCGTCTGCTGGGTGGAGGAGGGGGGGGGGGAGGGGGGGGGGGGGGGATGTGCTGGGGAGGGGCGGGGCTGAGTCAGCGGGGTCGGCGTTCTTGGAGAATGTCCGATACTGAAGCTGGAGGAGGGGCGGAGCGGGCGGTGAGGTCGACCTGTGATGATGGGGCTGCTGGTGCTGTTGGGAGGGGGCAACAGGAGGGGGGAGGAGGGGGAGGGCACCTGTTGGGGGGGGGGGGGGGGGGGGGGGGGGCAGAAGAGGTAGTTATCATGAGTCGATCAGTTGTGTGTGTGGTGGGGAGTGGGAGGTCATGTGACAGACTGCTCCTGGACTCCAGGCTGTTTCCACCTGCTGCCAGTGTTTATGCTAAGCTAAGCTAAGCTAAGCTAACAGGCTAGCTTCATATTTAGAGACACGAGAATCGCTTCGACCTGAAAACAGGAAACAGAATTCGCTCTCACCTTGAGGTCGTAGGAGGAGTAAGGCCTTCTGGGAGTTTCTCTGGACGAGGACAGCAGGTCGGGCAGGTGATTGGCGGCTGGTTTCAGTCTCAGGTGAGCTCTGCTGTTGGTCTCTGCAGTCTGCAGTTTGTAGTGACAGGAAGTAGGTCTCTGTCTTAGCCCCGCCCCCTCACTGCGGGCGTACTGTCCACCCGGGGAACCCGTCACACCTGTGGAACCTGTCACACCTGTCCTCTGAGGCGTCACAGGTGTGCGGGGCGTGGCCACCTCGCAGGTGGACTTGGCTCTCTGCAGAGCGCCGTTCAGTTTGGGGCTGCCGCTCTCGCTGTGCACCTGTCGGATCCTGTCCTGCCAGTAGGTGGAGCTCCCTTCCGTCTTCCCGCCATCACCGTGGCGATTGAGCTCCTCGTACTGGTACGACTCGTCCTCCTCCAGTTCTCCCAGTCGGCCCAGCGACTGGGCGCGTTTCCGTGCCGATGGGCTGCTGCGGCGCAGAGAGTTGGAGCTGGTGACGGACAGACGGCTCATCTCAGAGATCACGTGTGAGATGTAGTCGCCATGACCGATGAAACTCCCCCGAACTATTGTCTGCAGAGAAACGACACATATCAATTAATATATTGATATTCTTCAGTCTGAGGCGCCGACAACAAAATGAACATGAAATAAAATATGGTCATAAAAACATAAAGTCAAATAAAGTAAAATAATAATTAAAATAAAGTTAATTAAAATAAAATAAAATAAAATAAAATATAGTAAAGTCAAATGAAATTCTAATCTAAAATAGGATCAAGTAAGATAAAATAATGTAAAATAAAGTAAAACAAGGCAAAGTTTAATAAAATAAAGTAAAATAATATAGAAAATAATTAAAATTGAATTAAATTAAATTAAAGGAAAAAATGACAATAATGTAATGAATGATAAAATAAAGTAAAATAAGATAAGATAAAAATTGAATTATAAATAAAAATAAATAAATACAGTAAAAATGAAAGAGTTAATACACTGTGACCTCAGCTGTTAGTGACCTCATCTGTTGGTGACCTCAGCTGTCAGTGACCTCATCTGTCGGTGACCTCATCTGTCAGTGACCTCAGCTGTCAGTGACCTCATCTGTCAGTGACCTCATCTGTCGGTGACCTCATCTGTCGGTGATCTCATCTGTCGGTGACCTCAGCTGTCAGTGACCTCATCTGTCAGTGACCTCATCTGTCGGTGACCTCATCTGTCAGTGACCTCAGCTGTTAGTGACCTCAGCTGTCAGTGACCTCAGCTGTTAGTGACCTCATCTGTTAGTGACCTCATCTGTCAGTGACCTCAGCTGTTAGTGACCTCATCTGTTAGTGACCTCATCTGTCAGTGACCTCAGCTGTCAGTGACCTCATCTGTTAGTGACCTCATCTGTTAATGACCTCATCTGTTAGTGACCTCAGCTGTTAGTGACCTCATCTGTCAGTGACCTCAGCTGTCAGTGACCTCATCTGTTAATGACCTCATCTGTTAGTGACCTCAGCTGTTAGTGACCTCATCTGTCGGTGACCTCATCTGTCGGTGACCTCAGCTGTCGGTGACCTCATCTGTCGGTGACCTCAGCTGTCGGTGACCTCATCTGTCGGTGACCTCATCTGTCAGTGACCTCAGCTGTCAGTGACCTCATCTGTTAGTGACCTCATCTGTCAGTGACCTCAGCTGTCAGTGACCTCAGCTGTCAGTGACCTCATCTGTCAGTGACCTCAGCTGTCAGTGACCTCAGCTGTTAGTGACCTCATCTGTCAGTGACCTCATCTGTCGGTGACCTCAGCTGTTAGTGACCTCAGCTGTTAGTGACCTCATCTGTCAGTGACCTCATCTGTCGGTGACCTCAGCTGTTAGTGACCTCAGCTGTCAGTGACCTCAGCTGTTAATGACCTCAGCTGTTAGTGACCTCATCTGTCAGTGATCTCATCTGTTGGTGACCTCATCTGTCAGTGATCTCATCTGTCAGTGACCTCATCTGTTAGTGATCTCATCTGTTGGTGACCTCAGCTGTCAGTGACTTCAGCTGTTAGTGACCTCAGCTGTCAGTGACCTCATCTGTCAGTGACCTCAGCTGTTAGTGACCTCATCTGTTGGTGACCTCAGCTGTTCGTGACCTCATCTGTCAGTGACCTCAGCTGTTAGTGACCTCATCTGTCAGTGACCTCAGCTGTCGGTGACCTCATCTGTTGGTGACCTCATCTGTTGGTGACCTCAGCTGTTCGTGACCTCATCTGTCAGTGACCTCAGCTGTTAGTGACCTCATCTGTTAATGACCTCAGCTGTTAGTGACCTCAGCTGTTAGTGACCTCATCTGTCAGTGACCTCAGCTGTTAGTGACCTCAGCTGTCAGTGACCTCAGCTGTCAGTGACCTCATCTGTTAGTGACCTCATCTGTTAGTGACCTCAGCTGTCAGTGACCTCAGCTGTCAGTGACCTCATCTGTTAGTGACCTCATCTGTTTGCTGACTGAACGCTTTTTCATTCAATCTGTTTGTTGTTTGTTTTTGTTTGTGAACTTTTTGCTGTTGTGTCTTTTCGTTGTTTAATGTGAATCTCTGACGCTGTGTCTTTGGAGGGACTCTCATGAGAAAAAAGAGATTTTAAAAGTTAATCAAAATCAAAGCTGGAGCAGTGTGATGTTATAACCACTAGATGGAGACAGAGAGCAGTTCAGGGTCTGTATCACCTTCAGAACAGCAGAGCTGCCTCACTGACCTCTGACATGATGAGGTCACACTCTACAGACCAATCGGGAGGGAGCGTCCTCTCGCTGACAAAATAAAAGCTGCAGCAGCACAGGCACACTGAGGTCATCACTGCACTGATAGACTTTAATAACCTTTAATAAGTTCTGCAGTCGTTGTTCATGTGTTTGTATCTTTAATAAAGTTTCCTGATGTCCTTGAACACATCAACACACATCAAGTTACTGTCAGCTGATGTTTAACAGAGTCACAACTGATCAGCTTTAATAAGAATCCTGAAGCTTTTAGTTTGAATGTCACCTACAAACAGTTTTTAGTTTCACTGTGAGAAGAAAAATCTCTTTAAATGATCGGCTGTGATTGATCAATAATATTGATTAGATCCTGTACTGACACAGTTTATATCTGAAGTTTACGTGTTCACACTGCGTCAGACAATATTTAGTTTTATATTAAAGCAAGTCTATATTTTGATAAACTTTAATACAGTGTCTGCTAACATGACTTTTACTTTTATACGGATGTGATTTTTTTTATGATGACGTGAATTTAAAATTTTTACGCTAACATGACTTTGTATGCCACCGTGACTTTTTCCTTTTGTACTAACATGACATTTTAATTTTTATACTAACATGACTTTTTACTTTTTATGCTAACGTGACTTTTTTCTTTTATACTAACATGGCTTTTTAATTTTTATGCAAACGTGACTTTTTACTTTTTATGCTAACATGACTTTTTAATTTTTATGCTAACGCGACTTTTTAATTTTTATGCTAACGCGACTTTTTAATTTTTATGCTAACGCGACTTTTTATCCTAATGTGACTTTTTACTTTTTATGCTAACGTGACTTTTTACTTTTTATCCTAACATGACTTTTTACTTTTTATGCTAACGTGACTTTTTACTTTTTTATATTAACGTGACTTTACTTTTATACTAACATGATTTATTATACAGACCTTACGAGACTAAGACTTGATATACTACAATTTTTTTTCTTTTAATAACAACCTGATGTTTTATATTAAAATTCCTTTCTGATTATTTTACTAACATTACTTTTAACATTCTACATTTTATGCTAACGTAACTTTTTCATACTAATGTGACTTTTAATATTTAAAAGTATATTTAATATTTAATATCTCACCTTCTTGAGCTCGACCTCAGTGATCCTGGAGGGGTCCACCAGGGGGCGTGGCCTCCTCAGTGTGTCGATGACGCTCTGCCACTGTGGCGGCAGACCCACGTAACGTCCAGAGGCTGCATCGAAAGAAGTGTGGACGCGGTGCTGGAAGTCCTGCGGCGCAGAGATCTGTGGCCTGCGCTTCTTCTTCCTGCGGTGGAACATCGCCACGGCAACGCAGCAACCGAGCGACGGTGAGACCTGAGAGAGACAACAGGAAGCAGCATCCTCAGCACCGGAAGAACGCTGCAGCTGATCGCACTGAGCCATGATGGACGGTCACATAAAGACACACACATGAAGGTGCACACCAAACACACACACCAAACACACACACTAAACACACACACACCTAAGGGTAAACACTTAACTCATGCACACACACACTGAACACACACACAGGGAAAGCACACACTTTCATGATAAACACACACACACACACACACACACTCGGTTGTCGTGTAGGTACGCTGAGAACTTCTCTTCCTGTTCAGGTGGTTTACCTGAGCACGGTCACATGACCTCCTCCTCCCTCTGTGTCACAAACCAACCAAACAGCCCAGGTGAGAACTCACCTGTCTGCATCATCAACGGTCATTTGAATAAGAGCTGCAGGCGCAAACACAGCAGCACAGTCACATGTGCAGTCACGTGTAGACGACCAGACAGGACTCAATAAAAAATAATACAGCAACAAATACTGAAATAAATATATGAATAAATCAATCAATTAATAAACAGATAAAAGTTGATAATAATAAAAACAAATAAATAACTATATGAATCTCTGAGTTTAGGACCTCCCACCTCATTAACATACAGACACATAATAAATAAAATATTTATGGTCTGTTAAAAATGATTAAATTCATTAATTATTTCAGCATTTATTAATTTATAGAGAGCATGACGACTCCAGAACACCACGCCAGTGAACATTTAAATTAATACGTTCTTAAATTAATATTTAATGAGTTTCACATCTGTTTTTTTTTATCTGTTTGTTTGCAGATTTTTATGATGAAAGGTTTGTTCCAGATGTTTCTGTAAAAGAGGAGAAATCTTATTTTTTTTTTTTTTAAAGATTATTTTTTTGGGCATTTTTGCCTTTAATGGATAGGACAGTCAAGTGTGAAGTGGGAGAGAGAGTGAGGGTGTGACATGCAGCAAAGGGCCACAAGCCGGACTCGAACCCGGGCCGCTGCGGCAATAGCCTTCGTATATGGGGCGCCTGCTCTACCACTAAGCCACCAGCGCCCCAAAAGAGGAGAAATCTTATTTTATTTTTTATATTCTTACTCATTTTAACTTGAATTGAATAACTTAATAAATAAACAAACACAAGATAATAATAATAATAACAATAATAATGTTGTTGGTGAGTCAGTTAGTATTCATCATGTTTATATTCCTGCAGCTGTGAGTTGATTTCAGATTTATTTGTTTTATCTAAATTTAAGTTTCAGTTTGTTTTTTTTATACGTTTACATATTAGTTTTAGTTTTTTTAATTGTTGGTTTGATTTCAGTGTGAAGTTAAAGATCCTGCAGCTGTAACACCGTCAGCCGACTCACCTGTGAGTCAGGGTGTGTTCCCCTCAGGTGAGTCGGCTGAGGTCCAGATCAGATCAGTTTGCTTTGGACTGTTTACATCAGACCGCTTCAGTTCAGTTTGGTCCAGGCTGGAAACAGAGACGAAGCAGAGCAGAGACTTGACTCCTCTCCTCTCCTCTCCTCCCCTCTCCTCCCCTCCCCTCCCCTCTCCTCTCCTCCCCTCCCCTCTCCTCTCCTCTCCTCTCCTCTCCTCTCCTCTCCTCTCCTCTCCTCCCCTCCCCTCTCCTCTCCTCCGTCACTCTCTCCTCCTCTGTGTTTGCTCAGTGGGAGTGGTGGAGGATGTTGAAGGATCTGATCCGGTCGGTCAGCTGATAACAAGCTGCTGAATTTAACCTGAATTTATTTCATCAGACACAATTTAAAATCTAATTATGAAATTAAAGTTCATTTATTGATTGTTTTATCATTTATATTTTAATATTAATTTAAATTAATATTTATTTCTACCTGCTCAGGTACACTGTCCTCTATCTGCTCAGGTACACTGTCCTTTACCTGCTCAGGTACACTGTCCTCTACCTGCTCAGGTACACTGTCCTCTACCTGCTCAGGTACACTGTCCTCTACCTGCTCAGGTACACTGTACTCTACCTGCTCAGGTACACTGTACTCTACCTGCTCAGGTACACTGTCCTCTACCTGCTCAGGTACACTGTCCTCTATCTGCTCAGGTACACTATCCTCTACCTGCTCAGGTACTCTGTCCTCTACCTGCTCAGGTACACTGTCCTCTACCTGTTCAGGTACTCTGTCCTCTACCTGCTCAGGTACTCTGTCCTCTATCTGCTCAGGTACACTGTCCTCTACATGCTCAGGTACACTGTCCTCTATCTGCTCAGGTACACTATCCTCTACCTGCTCAGGTACTCTGTCCTCTACCTGCTCAGGTACTCTGTCCTCTACCTGCTCAGGTACTCTGTCCTCTACCTGCTCAGGTACACTGTCCTCTATCTGCTCAGGTACTCTGTCCTCTACCTGTTCAGGTACTCTGTCCTCTACCTGCTCAGGTACTCTGTCCTCTACATGCTCAGGTACTCTGTCCTCTACCTGCTCAGGTACTCTGTCCTCTACCTGCTCAGGTACACTGTCCTCTATCTGCTCAGGTACTCTGTCCTCTACCTGCTCAGGTACTCTGTCCTCTACCTGCTCAGGTACACTGTCCTCTATCTGCTCAGGTACACTGTCCTCTACATGCTCAGGTACACTGTCCTCTACCTGCTCAGGTACGCTGTCCTCTACCTGCTCAGGTACACTGTCCTCTATCTGCTCAGGTACTCTGTACTCTACCTGCTCAGGTACACTGTCCTCTATCTGCTCAGGTACACTGTCCTCTACATGCTCAGGTACACTGTCCTCTACCTGCTCAGGTACGCTGTCCTCTACCTGCTCAGGTACACTGTCCTCTATCTGCTCAGGTACTCTGTACTCTACCTGCTCAGGTACGCTGTCCTCTATCTGCTCAGGTACTCTGTCCTCTACCTGCTCAGGTACACTGTCCTCTACCTGCTCAGGTACTCTGTACTCTACCTGCTCAGGTACTGTGTCCTCTACATGCTCAGGTACGCTGTCCTCTACATGCTCAGGTACACTGTCCTCTATCTGCTCAGGTACTCTGTACTCTACCTGCTCAGGTACACTGTCCTCTATCTGCTCAGGTACACTGTCCTCTACATGCTCAGGTACACTGTCCTCTACCTGCTCAGGTACGCTGTCCTCTACCTGCTCAGGTACACTGTCCTCTATCTGCTCAGGTACTCTGTACTCTACCTGCTCAGGTACGCTGTCCTCTATCTGCTCAGGTACTCTGTCCTCTACCTGCTCAGGTACACTGTCCTCTACCTGCTCAGGTACGCTGTCCTCTACCTGCTCAGGTACACTGTCCTCTACCTGCTCAGGTACTCTGTACTCTACCTGCTCAGGTACTGTGTCCTCTACATGCTCAGGTACACTGTCCTCTACCTGCTCAGGTACTGTGTCCTCTACCTGCTCAGGTACTGTGTCCTCTACCTGCTCAGGTACTGTGTCCTCTACCTGCTCAGGTGCTTTACTTTGGTTCAGATTTATGTCACATCAGATGATGAAGTCTGAGGTCAGTCAGTGTGTGTGTGTTTTCAGGGTGTGACTGACATACCTGAGGAATCAACCCGACACACTACATGACCAGACAGCTCCTCAGACTGACTGAAACACCTGAAACACAACCAGCTCACAGTGATTCACACACACACGCACACACACACACACACACACGCACACACACGCACACGCACACACACACACACGCACACGCACACGCACACGCACGCACACGCACACACACACACACACAGCTGACTCACACACAGTTCATGAATAGAGGGGCAGATGTGTCAGTATTTTAAACACTGGAGGGACCTATGTTTTTTAGTTGTGTCTTGGGGGAGGGGCATACAGATTTAAATAATAATATTTTGTATTTATTTCACCGCAGATTTTTAAAGAAAACATTCTTTTAATATTGTTTAAGAAAACATCAAACCTTTCAAACATTCTCTAAAAATTTTTGACGACTTGAAAACAAAAATTTTGCCCTTTTTTTTTTTAAGTTTTAGTCATACTTTTCGTTTTTTAAATTATTTTGAGCAAAACATGTTTGGAGGTTTGTTTTCTTTAAAAACTACCAAAATGACACTCTTCATCATTTCCAGGAACAACTCACACAGAAAAAACCAAATGTGATCTGAGTGAAATTGGAGTTTACTTAAAGAGACATATTTGTTTTAACTTTAAAAAGTCTGTGCTGCCTAAAATCACAACCCAGCTGAGGGCTAGGCCACGCCCCTCCAAACAAGAAGTGGAGACTGGAGCTGGATACAGACAGGGGGCGCTACTGAGCACTGACCATGCAGGGGCCCAAAGTTTGGCTTCAGGCCTCTTTTTATTGTTTTTTTTGAAACTGTAAAAGATGAAATTAAAAAGTTATATGTCTTAAAATATTGAAGAAATGTTTCATGTTTAACTTCCTGTCTTTTGGAGGTCAGCTCTTCTTCTACTGCTCTATAAACAGTAACCAACATTTTGACCGGAGAGGCCCAAACTTTGGCTTCAGGCCCTTTTTAGTTTTTGTTATTTTGAAACTGTGAAAGCTTTAAATCAGAAATAAGACATGAAATAAATGTTTCACCTCTAACTTTTTGTCTCTTCAGCTCAGGGTCTTGGAGCTCAGCTGTTCACAGTAAACAGAGTTTGACTGTTTGTCCTGAAGTGTCTCTGCTCATCTTTATCTGTTTGTCAAACACTGAGAGTAAAGAAACTCTGGAGCCTCCTCGGTCACTGAAACACTTTCTACACTTTCTCTCGGTCACTTTGGTTCATTCCTCCAATCAGCCTGGACATTTCCAAAACAGGAAGTGAGTCACACAAACACAGAGGGTTACCTGCAGACGCCACCACGTTCCCCCAGAGTCCTCAGTTTATGTCTCAAAGTGAAATATTTCTGTCAGTGAACCTGTCAGAGCTGTCAGGAGGACACGTCCACCATGAGGACAGTCAGACTGTGTCTCCATGTATCAGTGTGACTGTACTCAGGAAGTGTTTTAGGTTTCGATGACAGTCAGTGAAAGCGCAGCAGCTGCACTGTTCCTGTGTGACTCACTGTCATCAGCACAGTGACACATGTGGGAGAGATGGACTCACTGCTACGCCCTCACTGACCTGTCTTATCTGTGGACAGACGATGTCACTGTGATACAGGACGCATAAAGACAGAAATATAAAGTTAGAAAAAGTGAACCTGTCAGCTGTTTCAGAGAGCTGAATGGTGATTGGTCGATTTGACGCTTCACATGTTCTCTGTCATCAAAGTCCAGAGTCACCTGCAGAGCACTTTGTTAACTCAGGAAACACTCACAGATGAAGGCTCCGAGAAAATGTGTTTGACAGATTATAATAACCGGTTCAATTGTTTTTCATTAATGACACACACACACACACACACACACACACACACACACACACACACACACAGTGAACTCATCAGAATTCAACAGAAACCAGTGTCTCACAGTCTGATGATCCGACAGCTCGGTTTATTCCCGACTCATCTAGCCCCGCCCCTCTCTGAGTGACCTAGACGCCAGACACCAACGCACAAACGCACCTTTCACAGCATCATGAAACGCACTGGCCAGTGGCAGTTTGTAACGCCGCCGCCGAGTAACGTTAGCATAGCATGAAGAGTGACAAAGTCTCTATGTGGAGACGGACGGGTCCAACAAACTCCGGACTTTCATCCAATGTTTGTTTCCTGTGTGAAGTTGTTTTATAACGGCATCGTGTGCTGGTGTGTGTAGCCGGCACTGTGAGCCCCAACACACCCACTAAACTTAAATTATTGTTTGGAAACAGCTTCACTCCAAAGATAAATAAACGTGTCACATGACCCTCGTCTGACAGGAAGTCTGTGTCAGTTTAACAGAACTTTTTCTGTTGATTGAGCGTTTACTTCTGTGTCATATGAACATAAAAACAACCATTTTTTAACTTTACTGAACTATAAAACACGTTAAGTGCTCAGTGATCGTGTTTGTTGGCCTCAAACTAACGAGGTGAAATCATCTTTATACATTTGAGTCAAATTAACTCAAAACTCAGAAATTGTTGACTGAAGATAAAAAAAGACGTGTAGTTTTTTGTGTCGAGTGAACATGAAGTTTTTATATCATTTTGACAATCAGGGACATCTGTGTGGACGTGACGTGTGTCACATGACATCACATGACATCACATGACGTTAGACACAAGCCAAACCATGGCGTTTTTCTTCTGACCCTAACAGGTGTGTTTGTTGCCTACACTGAAGGACATAAACCTGAAAACAAAGAGTTTATTTTGAAAGAGACTGAGCACGTTTAACGAGCAGAAAAGTGTATTTTGAAAAGACACAACGCAGGCTGTAAACGGACACGCTGTCCATGACACAGGAGGATACATGACGCGTCGTATGTAGACGTAAAGGTCAGCTGACAGAGCGGTGATATTTAATGAGTTGGGACGAGCACATGTTGGACGTGAGCAGCTGATGTCGCAGGAAACAGCTTACAGATTATTATTATTATTATTACTATTATTATTCACATTAATGTGTGAGAGCATTTATGATTGGTTCTTGATGACGTGCACGAAGGACGAGGTGTGAAGAAGATGAACCAAAGAGACTGATAACACAGGGAGATGTTTCAGACTGACTGAAGACTGAACTCTTGACATGTTTCTGGTCTGTTGTAACCCTCATTTAGAGTCCGACTGTCACACGGTAACACTAAACACACACACACACACACACACACACACACACACACACACACACACACACACACACACATATGAGCTGGTATTGTAAACATGGCTTATGTAAGTCACACACTTTTGGACATGTGTTTCACCTCACTGACCAGCTGTCACACTGATCTGTGATCACATGAAACATGTTGTGAAGTGAGATTAGCATGAAATGAGTTGCTGAGTTGCTCAACTGGGCAACGAGACCAAACAAGCAGACGTCAGAGTGAAGAGGAGGAAACATGTCGCTGTGCTCAGATCAGTTACAGTCTCACGCCAAACCCTCCATTCACACAGATCAGCTTACACACACACACACACACACACCTGACCGACTGTGTGTACCTGCACAGGTGACCTGCTGCGATCAAACACTCTGAACACAAATGGTTCTTCAGGGAACCAAAACACAGCTCTCTGACCTCCATGTAAAACGTGTGTTTCCTGTCGTCACGTCTTTTCTCTCAGAGGTTTACTTTACATTTCCCAACATGTTATAAACATATTAAAAACATATATAAAAATATATAAACATGTTATAAACATGTTATAAACATATATGATATTTAATCTACATCATAAAAACCTCCTGTTTCAACAACACGTGTGTTTACATCACATATGAAACAAAGCAGCGTCTCATCTTGACGTCTGATCCTTTAAATACTCGACGTGAAATATGAACATAATGTCACACATGTTTGTTTGTTTGTTTGTTTGTTTACAGCCATCTGTTCTCCAAACAACATTCTGCAAGATCCTGTAAACATCTGGTGAACACAGGCAAAGCCATTTTTCTACCACGGGGAACAGAGCTCCACGGCTCACTGTAAGTGACGTTCACCGCGTCGTTGAAGCGAGTGCGGCTGCCCTGACGTCCAAGAGGAACAAGAGATATCAATTTTACATTTCCTCATTTATTCACAACTATGAGGGTCAGTAGCTAATGCTGTTTCTGATGTTAGCATCTTCCTAGCTCCCCCCCAACAACAACATTACCGAACTGTCTATGTTGACCTAACTGACACTAAAGTCCGCCTTCCTTTGTCGGTCATCACAATTTCGTTTGGTTCAAAGTGCCGGCTGCAACCTTGGCGTGCTGAGTGACACAGAACCCCGTCCTCCTGACTCGCTGTAGCCACTTAGAGCGAAGGCTAGCGTTTTTGGGGAAAGAGTGAAAGCTCAGTACACTATCATAGCGGCCTGAGGCCGAGCAAAGCGGCACACAGCAGGGCTCCTTAGAGCCAGACACTCTTTTGAGAAACGTAAAACTACCACGTACATTATATTTGTTACGTCCACCTCATGGTCACCACCGTAATGACAGCCAGATGCTAGCTATGTAACTACGAGACAGACTGGAAACAGCTGTGCAGACTTTGGAACAACACGTAAGTTTGTTACTCCGCTTGTGAGCGTCTTTTAAATTCCTCCGTCATTACTTGAATCTGAATTTTGGAGCCAGTTCTCGACAGCCGACTCTGTGTAACCTAAAGATGAAAACAATGAACATTAAACTTCTCCAGTCTTCACTTCTCACTGCAGGAAATTTGTTTCTGATTGAAATTACAAAATGAAATTTAAGACTTTTAATGTTGTTTGTAAACTGACAAAAACAACTGACTTTAGCTACAACAGTTGAGCTAGCATTAGCTAACGTTACACAAACTAACAGCTAGCTAACAACCAAGCTAACAGCAAATCCTAAACTAGCAGCTGACCATAAACTAACATGATCCCAAAGCTAGCAGCTAATCATAGGCTAAGAATGAACCCTAAGATAACAACTACAAGCTAACGGCTAACACATCCTATTAATAAAATAAAAGACTCTCAGTCTTGAATTCCTCTGTTATATCAATACTTGTGAGTTCCAGTAGGTGCCGCTATGTTTTCTGGGTTCAGCCTCAAACGCTAACACAGCTAATGCTAACAGAGCTAATGCTAAAGCTGCTCATGCTAACGCTGCATTTGTTGATGGTTGAAGGGAACAGGAAACACATCATTAGTGAAGTTTGTTGGTTCCAGATTATAAACCTGACCGTGTGCAGACTGAGCGTCCTGCTGCGTTTGAGGCTAAATTATTTTCTGGTTCTACAGAGAACTTGTTTTTCTCTGGACAGCTGGTGGTTAATTAATGAGACTGACCTGAGGTGGGTCTCTGTGGAACCTCTGACCTGCTGCTGTCTGTAACAAGCTGTGCTGCATGTTCTCACATGTTCTGGGTCTCTGCTGAACGTCTGTGTGAAGAACAGACTGTTCAGAGTTTCATGTCTGTGTCACGTCCTGGTTCTACAGTGTCGTGCTGTGGAGAACCTTCAGGCTATCACACACACACACACACACACACACACACACACTCTCCGTTATGTAACGTCCATAACCGTCCTGTGCTCTGTGAAGCAGAGCGTCTGACCCACTGGGCTCCAACAGAACATTTATCATGACAAACAGACGTCAGTCCCTCGCAGCTCACTGAGGGTCTACGTGGAACCATCTGGTCCCACAGAGAACCTGGTTGGTTCCTCAGGTGAGAGTCACCTGTGAGGAACCGTTACAGTTTAAAGTTTACGTGTAAGAAAAGGTGGGCGCACTCACCTGGCCGGCAGAGTCCAGGTGAGTCCAGGTGTGTCGGCTGTGTCCGGTTCCTGCTGTCGTTCCTCAGACTCACGGCTCTCCCTCTGCTGCTGCTCCTCCTCCCCCTCCTCACACTCACCCTCCCCCACCTCACTCGTCCCTGTCTCACCTTGTTCCAGGTATGAAGGAGGGGGCGGGGCTTAGTCAGACTGACAGTTTGTTGCCTCTTTCTCCAGATTCAAATTCAAACAAGCTTTATTGACACGAGTGCAGGTCAGTTAACCTGCAGGAGCTCAGTGAACGTGACGGTAAACATGAAGCAGTGAAATCATAAGAGTTTTAACAAACACTGCAGCGTGCTGTGAGATGGTCTTAAAGGGACAGTGACCGATTTAACCTTTCAAATTAAAACACAACAGGATGTTGATTTGGATTTTATTATGTTGAATTGAACTGACAGCTTTATTAAAACATAAACTAACACCTGACTCCATGTTCTCACGTCAACAGGTAAAACTGTGTTTATGTTTTATAACTTTAACTCTTCAGTGACTCGTGTGAAGTCACTGAGAACACAGACGATCACACACTGAGCCTTACTGATTATTGATCAGACCCAAAGACAACACACACACACACACACACACACACACACACACACACACACAGATACAGAGCTCAGTAAAAACACAGGTGATGAGACACAGACAGGTGAGGAGGTTTTCTCTCTCTCTCTGTGTCTCTGCAGGCTGCAGCATGTCTCGCCGTCCCCTCAGGCGGAGGAAGGAGGTGACTCAACACACACACACACACACACACACACACACACACAGCGTTCACTCAGTCACACCTCAGCTTGAACATAAAGGTAGCGTCTCTGTCTCAGGATCAGTGTCTTTAGATTCACACCAACATTCAGAACATTCATACAGCACAGTGATGTCGTCCTGAGTAGAGGATGAAGCCACGCCCCCTCTGTGTGATGTCACCTGAGTTTCTCTGTGGTTTGTTGTAGTAAACGGTCCGCCAGCGCGTGCATGTTAGTGCATGTGAGTCTGTGTGTGTGTGTGTGTGTGTCAGCTAGCTGTCCACTGCCATGATACGGCAGTTTCTGCTCACAAAAGCCAATGGTGTTGTTGTGAAGCATCGCATGTTTAACGTGTGTTTAATGTGTGTTTGATGTGAATGTGTTTAATGTGTGTTTAATGTGTGTTTGATGTGTGTGTGTTTAATGTGTGTTTGATGTGAATGTGTTTAATGTGTGTTTAATGTGTGTTTGTGTTTAATGTGTGTTTGATGTGTGTGTTTAATGTGTGTTTGATGTGTGTGTTTAATGTGTGTTTGATGTGTTTAACGTGTGTTTAGAATCAGTCAAACTTTAAAAATTTCAGCATCAAAAGGTGCGTCAGTTTGAAACGCTGCCGGTAACAACATAATAAAAGGAGCAAGAAAGTCTCTACAGGGCGCGCTGGAGGTGGACGGGTCAGACAAACACTGGACTTTCAACTTTCAAATTTACATTCCATGACACCCAGCTGTTGTTTTAATATAAAAATATCTTTATTAATTCCTTCTTTACATTAAATTCTGCCTCATGATCTCTGATGTAGAGAAACAGGAAGATCCTCTAACAAAGACACATGAAGACCAACACAGAATGAACACACGATGTTTCAGTGGTAAAGTGTCGACAGCTGCTCCTTCAGCTCCGACAGGACAGACGACGATGAGCGACCGCCGGCGTTCAGCAGTGAGCGGAAAAACCTCCTCCACATCCTGGAAAACATGTCGCTGCACAGAGAGCAAGATTTATTAAACACACGTCTGACTTAAACCAGGTTTAACATGTGAGATAAACCAGGTTTAACAGGTGAAATAAACCAGGTAAATGAGGTCTAACAGTCGTTACCAGGGTTCGTCTCCACTGAAGCGCTCTGCTGTCCAGCCGTTGGCGTCTTTCACCGGGACCATCGTGCTGTTGGTCAGCAGCAGGTGGACAGTTTCAGCCAGGCCCACCAGGTCCACCTGACAGGTAGAGAGGGGAGGAGTTAGTATCTACCAGTCCCAGTGACGGAGGCGGGGTCTGTGCAGAGTGGACAGATGTGTTGTGGTGGTACCAGCTGTGGCGGGTCGGTCGGGTCCAGGAGACCCAGACTGATGTATGTCTGAGCTGAAGGGACCTGCTGGACGGACGTGATGTCCCGCTGGAGGTCCAGGTCCACCGAGGACGACCAGTCCACCGGAAACACCCAGTCAGGAATCAGGAAACCTCTGAAGCAACAACAAGGATCAAGCAACAACAAGGATCAAGCCCCCCCCCCCCCCCCCCCGTGTGTGTGTGACCTACCTGTGACAGCAGGTGAGGATGTGTGTCTGCAGCGCTCCGTGCAGCAGCCTGCAGCAGTGAAGCTGTGACACCAGCTGCAGCAGACCGACAGCTTTATAACCCACTGACGTCTCGCTGGTAACACACTCTGTCAGCTCCTACACACACACACACACACACACACACACACACACACACACACTTTTGGTATTATACCTGAACATTTTTTTTTTGTAATTCTCTTTTTATTGGTTTTCTTATTACAAACAATATCACAAAAGATACAAGACGTACCATACGAGTGGAAATGTACAAAAAAAAAAAAAACCGGACTGAAACAGGCCCTACCAAGAACAAAAAAAGCAAAAAAAAAAAAAGCAAACAAACAAACAAACAACAACAACAAAGAAAAGAAAAAAAAAAAAAAAAGAAGGTCACAGGGTAAGCAGTATCATCATCAGATACCTGAACATTTTATTGATTTAACCTGAAAACAAAACTCAACTCTAAACCAGAACTTGTTTTTAACTGTGGGAACCATCTTTGAGAGGAGAGTCCCCACAGTGCTGGTGTGGAGTCAGGTTTGTGTCTCCACACAGTGAGTGTTGGTTCAGGTCTATGTCCCCACAGTGTGAGTGTCCTCACTGTGTCTTCGTAGGGCTGCACGATTAATAAAATCATAAAAACAATCACAATTTTGGCTCCACAGAAACAAACGACCGTGATGTTGTCTCTTTATATTATTTTAATTTTTGGACCTGAACGGAGACCTGAAAGAGGACCTGAACGGAGACCTGAAAGAGGACCTGAACAGGAAGTGACTCACAGTGAACATGTGACCTGCTGGGCTGGTGTAGACGGTGACGCAGCCGTCCAGGAACAGGAAACAGCTGATCAGAGGAAGACTGTCGGCGGAGGAAGAGTTCTCCTTCAGATGCTGAAACTGATGGAAATCCCAGGGGGCGGAGCAGCTGTCCACCTGCAGCAGGTGAACACAGGAGACAGCATCTGTCACCATGGAGACCAGGACCCTGAAGCCCACAGGTGTGAGGACGTGTCCCCCCAAAGTGAAAATATGAATAACTGTGCAGCTTCACCTTGAGGACAGCGTATCCGTCATCTGTCGCTCCTTTAAAGACGGAGAAACTTCCTCCATCCACAACTCTGAAGTAGATGTGGTACAGCTCGCCCCCTGGTGGACACACACGGTCAATTATCAGTAATCAATAATCAGTAATCACAGCTGCTGGTGGAAGGATCTGTTCAGATGGACATGTCCTGCCTTTACAGATAAAAATAATACGAACCGTATATTTTTACAATGACCGTGATGTCTGTAGGGGGACGTTTGTTTTTATCACCTTGTGTCGCAGGTTGTCATGATGTTCCAGGACTCTGTCACATTTTCATGGACACCATTTTTTAACTTTTCCAGGACTTTTCAAGGACACATAATAAAAATTTGAATTTTCTTCCTCTTTTCAAACAGATTCAAACTCTGTTCAAACATGATTTTAGCGAGCGGACACGCAGGAAGGAGGAGACGGGACGCAGAAGGAAACTGACGAGATGTACGAGTGTGTCGACAAATATTAGAGCTGCGTCACGTCGACAGCTACAGAAAATAAATCTTCCCTTATGTTGCATGACTTGGAGAGTTATTTTAACAATCTCATTACACACAACAACATTTCCAGGACTTTTCCCAAACTTTCACTGATTCCAGGACCTTTCCAGGGCTGCAGGCTCATCAGGTGAAAGAGGTACTTCCTGTGCAGACGCTCTGAGCGTCACACCTGATGACTGACTGACTGATGTGAGTGTAACGTTACCCAGCGTCACAATGCTGTGCTCCTCCACAGCAGGAAGTGGGCGGGACTCTGAGTGGAAGTCTGCACAGGAAGTGACATCACAGAGGTCCAGCAGACGTTGCCGCACATCCGGGTCACATGGATCCACAGTGCCCCCTACTGCCACAGAGACATCACAACCAACTCTTCAAATCACTCCGATGGTTTATGAACACAGTGACACACACACAGGTCTGAGCACTGTACTCACCAGGTGATGGAGCCTGCTCCTCCTGCTCCTCCTGGTCCTCCTGCTCCTCCTGGTCCTCCTGCAGTGGACTACAAAGTCCAGCTGACAGAGAGCTGGCCTCCACACTGGTCTCGTGGATGGGACTCAGCTTGTTTCTGGTTTTGGACGCTGGTTTGAAGACGGTGGGGGGACAGGAGGTCTGGAGGTCTTCAGCTGTCCCCCCATGATGACCTGACAGAGCCCACACATTCCTGTTAGGCTCAGGTGGTATCTCATCATTCTGTCCCCTCTCTGTCCCCTCTCTGCTGCTGCAGAGACACAGGTCAGCTGTTTACAGTCAGTCCTGTTAAAGTTTGTCTCCACCTGTCGGTCAGCTCAGCGGCGTCCTGCACCACACTGACCTCTACAGGTGTGACATGTGATCTACATGCAGAGCCTCCTCAGCTCAGCTGATCTATAAACACTCTGATACCGCCTGAGTCTGATTATTATTATTATTATGACCTGTTGAGGACATGTTTGATGTCGTGTATTAACTGATGAAGTTACTCAGTACTCGAGTAGTTTTATACAAGATACTTTTTCACTCTCACTCAAGTACTTATTTTTAGGAGTAATTTTACTTCTAGCTGAGTCAGTGTCATCACAGGATACTTCTACTCGAGTAGTTTTTGTCGGTCAGTGTGTGAAGGTCAGAGCAGACCATGTTAAAGTGCTCAGACTGAGTCTCACCTGCAGGCGTGTCACAGTCCAGACACCTGAGCTCTGCTGCAGTCTGCGGACAGAGGACAAACACAATGTGTGAAGACTGGAGAGAGATTACATCCATCTGTCTGTCCATCCATCATCCATCCATCATCCATCATCCATCCATCAGAATGAAGAAGAGTTGAGACTTTTCCAACAGATTTCAGTGTTTTAACATCAGATAAATCACGTCAGCGTCATGGAGACACGACGACGTGTTGAATTCAGTTGATTTATTTTCCATGTGTGACGGAGCAGCAGCAGTTCATGTCACAGCTCTGAGTGATGAGACTGGTTCATGTTCTGTGTTCTGAGCAGGTGAATGTTGATCTGAGAAAAACAAACCTGAGAGAGTTCAGACGCACCGACGCCACCTGAGAGACAAGACACACACATCAGATCCACAGCTGGAGGTGAAGGACTGACACTCACCTGGACCAGAGACTCACCTGGACCACAGGCTCACCTGGTCGTGGATACTGGATCCGCAGACACAGTCCTCTCTCATCAGGACGAAGGAAAACATCGTCCTGCAGCTCGTCTGGAGACTTTTCAGAATTTCTGTTTGATGATAAAACATCAACATATGAAGACGTTGTTGATAATGAGCTGTTAGTCAGGTGATCAGGTGATGATCAGGTGATGATCAGGTGATGATCAGGTGATGATCAGGAGTGTGTGGGCTGTGTGTTTATTACCCAGCAGGCTGTGCAGCAGCAGGCTGAGACTCATCATAAATCTGGAAGTTGGAGGCAGCTGCAGCTCCGCCAGAGTCGCTGATCTGAGGGTCTTCCTGATCCACCTGCAGAGACACACACCTGTGTGACATCACCTGAATCTGTACCTGTCACAGTCACACCTGTGCTGACTCTGATGTCTCACAGATGTCCTCTGTGGACACTGACGTCCACCTCGATGGACAGTGAACTTCTACTGAGCTCTCTGGTTCAAACGTCCAGTCTGTCGCACCAGTGATGTCACACTGTCCTGGAGTACACCTGTACATCACTGCAGCCAGGTGAGACATTAAACTGTGGTGGAGGTCAACAAGGACGATTGACAGGGAGTTAGAGTGTGTACGCAGCCGCAGGAGGAGTGTCAGTATGATCAGCGCACCTGTTGACTCCTCCTCAGCAGCAGAAGCTTCTTCTTGAACTCCAGCTCCTGACTCAGCTGCTCCTTCACCTCCTTCAGCTGCCTCAGCTTCTCTGAGAGACACAGACACATTCAGTCCTGAGGTCAGTGAATGCATCAGTCAACGTGTCAGTAACAGTCCTGAGGTCAGTGAACGTGTCAGTGAACTCACCATCCAGCTGCTGTTGCTGTCGTTGGCTGAATCTTTCGGCTCTCAGCTCTTCGAAGCTGAACTCTGTTCCTCCTCTCATCAGCAGCTTTTTACAGTACGCGCTCACCTGACTGGCCCCGCCCTCACCACGAAGCCCCGCCCCCTTGTCCAGGTGTGCTGATGACTCACTCTGATAGGCCGGGCTGCAGTCACTAAGGAAACACGTGCAGGAGGTACAGTAACAGGAGAGTTTAAATATGAAACATTTTCCTCGTTATTTCACTGAATCAACTTTTTCTGTTTAACATGAGAAACACAGTCTCGACCGTCTTGTCCTCTGCAGCTTGCCGTACTTCAGAAAGCTTTTCATAAGAGACAATAACCTGCAAACAATCAGCTCGTTAAATGACTCAACTATGAAATCAAATCCGTCCTGTGCTGTCAAACACTCACTGTGTGCTGACAGACGGTCCCACCTGCATCAGCAGCCGCTCAGACATGACTGCACCTGGATCTGATGGACCAATCAGAACACAGAGCTCAGTGTCAACCAATCATTCATCAGCTAGAAAGACGTCATCAATAACCACTGATCTAAAAACATTAATAACACAACTAATGAGTGAAACAGTTCATTAAAAAGACAAACATTAATATCAGATAATGTGTTCATAACACTCTTCAATAAGAGAGATGTCAACTTTGATATGAGTCTTTATTCTGTTTATGTTTTTCTCTTCAATATCAGTGTGACATTTACTGTGAAATGCTTTTAATAACCAGCCAACTGCATTAAATAATAACCAGTGAAACACATTAAATAACCTCAGGTACAGGACTGAATAAGACGGTAAATATTGAGACTGTAATTGTTGGTGATGATAAGTTGTGATTTGACTTTTCATAGACACAACTGTTTGCATTATTTTACATTTATGCAACATGAAATTAACGGGTTAATAATATTTGTTGGTTGCAGCCTCATCATCAGCCTCTTTGTTAAACCTTAAATCTTCCTCCAAGAAAAATTTGAGCTGTGTTTCTGTCACCTGTTTTAATTACGTCATCACACCTGACTTCATACAGCTACAGAACCAGATGTGTCGGATGAAACTACTGAAAACCAAACCTCACTTTGAGCCTGCATCAATTCTAAACTGTCATTCACTGACACAGACGTAACAAACCTGCTTATTACAGAGATAATTACAGTCTGACAGAAGACTGAACAATGTAAAGAGTAATGTGATGTGAGCCGAACTGAAGAACACATCATATTATTTCATGTTCAGATCAAACATTATTATATTGTGAGCACAGTTCTGCCAACAAACACGTTAACTTTAAAATGCCCGTTATTTGACTGGAGTTTGGCGGAGCTGTCAGTGACCGTCTCTACCGCTGCCTGTAAAACTTCGTCGCGTCAGTTTAAAAGTGTTTGAATATAAATATATTTTCATCGTCACGCGCTTTAATAAACACAGAGTTCCGTTTTCTTACCTTAAAGACCGAAAATGTCCCAAAATACAAAACTATATTCAAATCAGCCCGCTGTGATAGCTGGGTTCAAACCTCCTGCGGCGGCTCTGATTGGACCAGTTCATAACAGCGAATTTTACGTCACTTCCGCTCCGAGTGACTCTTGTTACACCGCCCCCGCTGGTTGGAAGCTGAACTGCACACTGACAGTGTGTATCAGACTCATGTTACACACAAACACAAACAATAACACATTAATAACTCATCGTGTCACACACACTGTAAACTCACACATTTACACAAAACAAACTTATTTATCCTTTAAAATATCTGTAAACAAAGAGCACAACAGACTGAAGCACGTCATGTGTTGTTTATATGATAACTGTTTATGTATTTAACGTGTCAGACATGTTCTCATTCTGGTTTGTGAGTAAAGTAAAGTGCTGCCTGTGATATGAGTCACAGCGCTGACAGTCAGGGTGGGAAAATAATCAGACAACATCGTATCACAACAATAAGTGTGGTGATATTGTATCAATACACAGACACCACGTTTTTATCTTTCTCTGTTTTATAAATCATTAATAGTGCAAATACAAATCAAACTTTTGTAGCCTCTCAGAATAATAGATTCATTGTGTTTTCAGTCCATGAGATAAATTTTGTTGTGATGAAAATGAAGGAACAGACTGAAAGCTTTATGTCGTCAAACTGTTCTGTATCTGGGGCGACACAGGGACAC
The DNA here is from genome assembly GCA_019142605.1 of Cephalopholis sonnerati. Taxonomy (NCBI): domain Eukaryota; kingdom Metazoa; phylum Chordata; class Actinopteri; order Perciformes; family Serranidae; genus Cephalopholis; species Cephalopholis sonnerati. The sequence continues at coordinate 44,110,001 of JAGQAX010000009.1, forward strand.
GCTCCACCCAGTATTTAGAACATGTGCCCCTAATAAAAACTCTATAAAAACTTTTATTTTGACAAAATTAAACAAAATTTCCACCATAAATTAATGAAGGAAAGGCAAAAACCGTGTGCAGAAACATTCACCAGAATGCAGGAGATTAAGTGTTCGAGGCTCAAAATTTCCTGAGAGGCCAAATATAAAGCTGTATGTGTGTCAACCCCGACATCCAAACCAAACCTCCTGCATGACAAAAGCTGCAGTTAAAAAAAAAGGTGATAAATCACATTATATTTCAATACATACTGAATGTTATCCTCGCACTGAACGTATCACAGAACATTTGAAATTGCAATAATTTTGTCTCGTGACATAAGCATCATGATGATATCATATCAGGAAGCTCTGCTGATTTTATATATGTGTATAAATATGAAATCAAAACAACGTATAATCTAGATTTCATTTTAATAAAAAGTAAAAAGTCCAATTTATGAAAAAGTGACGTTAACAGTGAGTCAGACAGGTCACTGCTGTCATGTCATTATTATCTATATACAGATGATGAGACTCAGATCTGTGATGAAGAGCCAACATGGCTGCCATAATAACATTAACCTCTGAGGTATAAAACCATTAAACCAGTAGGGTCCAGTGTTCCAGGAGTGGAAGTCCCAGTGAGGCCCCCGTGGGGCCCCTGAGCCACATGTTGAGGACGTCACTTCTTTATCCTGCGGAGGCCTCTGATCCGGATCAGCAGGTCGTTAATGAAGTCCTGCAGAGAAACACACACAGTAATGAGTCATAGTGCAGTCCTTACTGGTCTGACTGGTTTCTGATGGTCAGTGACTGGTCCTGTTTCTGACGGTCGGTGTCTGGTCCTGTTTCTGACGGTCAGTGACTGGTCCTGTTTCTGACGGTCAGTGACTGGTCCTGTTTCTGACGGTCAGTGTCTGGTCCTGTTTCTGACGGTCAGTGACTGGTCCTGTTTCTGACGGTCAGTGTCTGGTCCTGTTTCTGACGGTCAGTGACTGGTCCTGTTTCTGATGGTCAGTGACTGGTCCTGTTTCTGACGGTCAGTGACTGGTCCTGTTTCTGACGGTCAGTGTCTGGTCCTGTTTCTGACGGTCAGTGTCTGGTCCTGTTTCTGACGGTCAGTGACTGGTCCTGTTTCTGACGGTCAGTGACTGGTCCTGTTTCTGACAGTCAGTGACTGGTCCTGTTTCTGACGGTCAGTGTCTGGTCCTGTTTCTGACAGTCAGTGACTGGTCCTGTCATCACACTCTGCATTACCAGAATAAAAAGTTTTCAGGCTGAATATTTCTGCTCCCTGAGGTTAAACCTTTAATGTATGAAATCAAAATGATTTTATTTCCTAATAAAATTTACATTTACAGAACACAGCGTTTGTTCTCGCGGTGTGTTCACTGACCTCATGATATTTAATTCTGACACATAATCAGGACCAAATATGAGAACACAGTGGTGGTGATCCCACAGATGAATATATCTGAATATTCTTTTCATTTCTTTGTAGACAAACACAGAGCGTTAATGATCTGGCAGCGATCAGGGAGCAGGTGCAGGACAGGTGCAGGACAGGTGAGGACAGGTGAGGACAGGTGAGGACAGGCGAGGAGGCGATGATGTGCTGTTACCTCTGTAGGTTTCCCACACTGCCGAAGGAGCGTCTGTAAGAAAACATCACAGTTACATTTCTGTGTTTCAGATGAGCTTCAGTGTGAAAATAATCTGATTCTCACGTTCAGTCTGGATCTCTGCTCAGAGTCGCTGACGTCCAGCAGCTCGTCGATGTCGATGTGCAGCTCAGGGACCTCCTCTTCCTCCTGCAGCACACAGGACGGCCCGTTAGTCACAGGTCTGATACCTGAGATCAATCTGAGCTCCACCTGAACATCCTGTTTGTGATGAGTCATGCAGCAGTGTGGTCCGCACAGCTCCACACAGAGAACCACAGAGTTACTCAGGGGCCACCAGATCTCAGCGGTAGGTGGCCCCCTGTGGTGATGATGACCCGTCTCAAGGTCAAATTAAAAACATACCCACAATTCCACAAACATTCTGACTCATTTGTTGACGTCGTCCCATCGTCCTGGGGACAGTAAACAATATGTCTGGGACGAACAGAGCTCTTCGCCAGGACGCCATCAGGGTGAACGGGAGTTTGGGTATGTGTACCCAGAGCTGTGGATCAGACTGATACAGCTCTCTGTGTGTAACTGTCTCTCAGCTGATGACAACTGAATCAACCAACTACAACAGAGCTGTTTACATGCTAATGTTACAGGGAGGAGTTAGCTGTTAGCTGTTAGCTGTTAGCTGTCAGGAAACACTGGGCAGCAGAGTTCTGCAGTGTGTTTAGATAAAGGACCTAACGGCTACTGAGCTAATCGAGCTAACAGTTAACGATGTAATAGAGCTAACAGCTAACAATGTAAAAGAGCTAACAGCTAACAGAGCTAACGAAGCTAAACACGGCAGAGAGAAACATGAAGTGTTCACAGTAAACTACAGTTTAATGTGACGACACAAGTTTACAGTGAATAAATGTTATTGAGATTCTCCAGCTGAGGAACAGTCTGTAGGTAACGTTAAAAAAACTCTGAGTTTAAAGTTACAGATTCTTTAATCAGTGTCATTACATTATATTATATTACATTATATTATATTATATTATATTACATTACATTACATTACATTACATTACATTATATTATATTATATTACATTACATTACATTACATTACATTACATTATATTACATTACATTACATTACATTACATTACATTACATTACATTACATTACATTATATTATATTATATTATATTATATTACATTACATTATATTATATTATATTATATTATATTATAGTGTTGAGGTGAATCAAAGTTTGGCCGGTCGCTGTGGTCGCCTTTAATTAATTCTGTTTTCTCAGTAAACATCAGGAGGTCAAACACCTGAAGTCACAATTGACGTCAGCTGGATTAATGTGTGTGTGTGTGTGTGTGTGTGTGTTCAGAGCTGCTGACTGCTTCATATTTCAGTTTTAATCCTCTCTCAGTTTCACAGTCGTTTGACCTCCAGCAGCTTTGTCTGATGAAACGTCAGCAGGAGGTGATGAAGGAGCTCCGCCCCCTTTAATATCAGCAGGTCCTTTGTGGAGAGACTGGACGCCCTCAGACACCTCGGTGTCCTCATCGCTGACCTGGACGCTGCGTTCTGACTGGGTGAGGAAGGCGGAGACGCTCGTGTGGTGGAGCCTCAGTGTTTGTTTGGTGACTGGATGGTTGTGACAGAGGGCGTTCAGTCGTCATGTGACTCTGCAGGCTGACACATTCAAATCTGTTCTCCCAGTGTGACGTCAGCCCGGACCAGTTAGAACAAAGGGAGCATTGTGGGTAACGTAGTCCTCTATTGTTCAGAGAGCGGAGGTGGGAGTGACCTCTGACCTCTGCAGGATGAAGGTCAGCAGCTTCTCATCAGGACACAAACTGAAGTCTTCATCTGCTGAGAGGATCGACTGCACGACCATCGTTAGCTGGACCTGCTCTCCTTGGTTACTGTTGCTAACCTCTGCTGTGCAGGTGAGAGTGTCATCAGACTCACCTGGTCACATGACATCATCAGACTCACCTGGTCACAGTCGAACAGCAGCTGCAGCTCCGTCTCCATCCACTGCTCGATGTCCAGCCTCCTCTGCAGCTCTCTGCGGTCGTATTTGATGGTCAGTCTCCCGAGACGATGAGGAGGAGGCCGCTCTCCCTCCTCCTGCTCCTCCTGCTCCTCTTCTTCATCCTTCTCCTCTTCTTCATCCTGCTCCTCTTCCTCTTCCTCAGGGGTCCTAAACATCACTCGGGGATGCTGGGGGGTCGACTGGGCGGTCATGTCTGCTGGGAGGTCGACTGACGACACAGTTCCTGACTGATTCATCGCTGGACTTTTAAAATCACAGAGAAATAGAATAAGACTTCAGATACAGTCACTGTGAGTACGAGTGTTTAACTCGACTGTACGCTGCTGCGTGTCAGAGGCAGATATTAAACTTTGTTACCATAGTTACTGGAGATACAGAAACACATAATCAACTTCACTGATTAAAGAACCGACAGTTTATAGATTCACCAACATGACCTGCAGTCATTATTAAAATCATCAGTTCTTCAGTAAGTTACTGAAGTAACAGTTCACAAGATGAAGCGTCCACAGTGACAGTTCACGAGAACAAGATGAAGCGTCCACAGTAACAGTTCACGAGAACAAGATGAAGCGTCCACAGTAACAGTACACGAGAACAAGATGAAGCGTCCACAGTAACAGTTCACGAGAACAAGATGAAGCGTCCACAGTGACAGTACACGAGAACAAGATGAAGCGTCCACAGTGACAGTACACGAGAACAAGATGAAGCGTCCACAGTGACAGTTCACGAGAACAAGATGAAGCGTCCACAGTGACAGTACACGAGAACAAGATGAAGCGTCCACAGTGACAGTACATGAGAACAAGATGAAGCGTCCACAGTGACAGTACACGAGAACAAGATGAAGCGTCCACAGTGACAGTACACGAGAACAAGATGAAGCGTCCACAGTGACAGTACACGAGAACAAGATGAAGCGTCCACAGTGACAGTACACGAGAACAAGATGAAGCGTCCACAGTGACAGTACCCAGCCTGTGGTCAGCGTCATGGTAACATCAGCAGTATGTTCATGATCCACCTGCAGCCGTCACAGTGCAGAAACAGTCCCAGAGTTCTGTCTGTCTGTCAGTAGACGTTCTTTAAGGACAGACAATCAGACTGTGTAAATGTACGGAGGAGCAGCAGCACACACTCTGAATGTGTGTGTGTTTTAACTCTCAGTAAAAGTGAACACAGGACGCAGTGTCGTACAGAGCTGCTGCTGATGTTAAAGATGAAGGTCTGTCAGAGTGTCAGAAGTGACAGCAGAAGGTTTCTTACCTCAGAGTTCAGATCCTCTTCTTCCTCTTCTTCTTCTCTGGTTCTGTCACTGCAGCACTCTGTCTGCTCCTCCTGCAGCCCCGCTCTTCATACTCTCCTCCTCTTTTTCCTCCTCCTCCTCCTCCTCCTCTGAGTTTATGAATAATAATAATAATGTGACACTGAGACTCTGAACTCAAACATCAGTCACGTGCTCAGATGGACTCCAGGTGGGGCTCAAACACGTGACCTTTGACCTCTGACAGATCAGTGCCCTTTGTGCAACACGCTTTATTAGCATTAAATTTCCTTAATTTATTTTTTTAATTTGCCCCGTGGCATCAGCTCTCTCATAAAAGTGTTTAGTAAAATCTGACATTTTAGTTTTAATCACATCTGAGTTTTAATTCTATGAGACAGTCCTGTCTGTTGACTTTCAGCCTGCATTTATTTAATATTAATTTTATTTTATTTTGTTTTATTTTATCAGCTGCCTGTGTTCTGTGTTTTCCCCTGTGAATAATTACGAGAGAGGACCCTCTTTATTTTCAGCCCCTGACCCTCAGTGTGTGTGTGTGTGTGGCCCTGTCAGACATTAAAGCAACAAATGAGACACTGAAAGAACTGGCTTCACGTTTCAACTCTTCAGTGTTCTCTACACACACACACACACACACACACACACACACACGCACTCTGAGTCTGCAGAAACTGAACCTGTTCTGTGTTTTTCTTTTATTTTGTCACCTTGACACCTGTTTTTCCTTTTTTCATAAAATAATATCTGTAAATAATAATATTTAGAAGTCTGTAATTTTATTGTTTAATTATCTTGTTTTTATTTTATTTTATTTTATTTCATTAAAGCAGTACGAGCTGCAGCAGTGTGAGGCGCCACCAACTCATCTGTAGTGACAAATATAAGTAACAAGTTATTCAGATTTAATTACCAAATAATAATATAATATAATGTAAAATAATATAATATAAGTATAAAAATAAGGTGACATAAAAACAGTAACACTTCAACACATCAGCAGTTTATTTCAGTGTTAACAACGGTGCATTTTATATTTATCAGATAACACACTCACACATTAATAGAAATAAAACATTTGATATTTTCAAACATTAAAAAAACGTTTTTTTGGTACCTGAGATCAAACTTCATCATCATCATCATCATCATCATCATCATGATATAATAATAATAAATGAATAAAGAAGTGAACTGTCTTTAAACGATCATCAGCTCTGACCTCTGTGTGTGTGTGTGTGTGTGTGTGTGTGTGTGTGTGTGTGTGTGTGTGTGTGTGTGTGTGTGTGACAGAAACCCCTGCAGGCAAACAGCTTTTCACACGAGTGTCGCCCCACCTGAGTGACGTCAGCGTGCCGTCAGTGTAATTGTCCGGTGAGGGGCGTGTCTGCAGAGTCTTCCTGTTTGTGAGCAGGTGAGACACACCTGAGGATCAGAGCAGAGAGCAGCGGAGCTCTCAGCCTTCATCCCGAACTCTTCTCTCTCCGGTCACCTCACGGTTTCATTCAGACTCAACCGAACCACTTCCGGTTCTGTGACGGTCACAGCGGAGCGGCGAGACGCGTCCAGAGGCGGCAAACGGTTTTCCTCCCGCTACACTGTCACTGACTGCAGCTGAGAATGCCTCCATCTTCCTCCTCCTCCTCCTCCTCCTCTTCCTCCCTCCTCCTCCTCCTCCTCCTCCCCCCCCTCGTGCGGCCCACGGACGCGGCCTGCAGCGGCTCTTTCCGCGCCGGGCCGGAGGACTTCGTGCTGGACGCGGAGGACGCGGTGAAGGAGGGAGCGGCTCTGCTGTCCACCGCGCATGTGCGCTCCGAGGAGACGTGCAGGAGCGCGTGCTGCGAGGAGCCGCGCTGCAACCTGGCGCTGCTGGAGCCGCGCGGCAGCGGAGCGGCGGCGGAAAACCGCACCTGCGTCCTGTTCAACTGCGTCCACAGAAACCGCTTCGTGTGCAGGTTCGTGAACCAGAAGGGTTACCTGAGCTACATCCGGGAGGCCGTGTACCGGAAACACCTGCAGGGGCCGCAGGGGGCAGGTGAGCCATGACCCATCAATAGATCAATGACCGGATCAATATTACAATATATCAGTCATCAATACAGGAGGGTCATTTAAATATTGATCTGCATCAGCATCAGTCATTGTGTCAGTGTCAGGATCAATAATCAATACAGGAGGGTCATTTAGATATTGATCCACATGAATCAATAACAGGATCAATGTTTGTTTGTTTACTTTGTTTTGGATAAAAACAAAGTAAACAAACATTAAAACTGATTTCCTGACGATTGTTGATTATTAAACTCAAACATGATCGTCGTCATGGCGACTCATAACGAGGATCAATAACAGTCATTAAGTCTCAGTGATGTCACATGTCAGATTGTCTGCTGTCCAATCAGAGCGCTCCGTCTGAACTAATAAAGAATGAGTGTCTCAGTTTGTCCTGAAGAGTCACTGACTCCAGATCAGATCTCTGTCCCCTTCAACCTCTACAAACACGATCAGACTAAAGACTGTCAGTTAGCTTAGCTTAGCTTAGCTTAGCTTCACCTGATGTCACTGCAGAGCGTCACGGTGACGTTCTCGTCCAGACGCTGCAGTTTCCTCCCACATTCATGTCTCGTCTCATGTTTCATGTCTCATGTCTCACATTTCACGTCTCACGTTTCATGTCTCATGTCTCATATGTCATGTCTCATGTCTCACATTTCACGTTTCATGTCTCATTTCTCATGTTTCACGTTTCATGTCTCACATTTCATGTCTCATGTCTCACGTTTCATGTCTCATGTCTCACGTTTCATGTCTCACGTTTCATGTCTCACGTTTCATGTCTCATGTCTCATGTTTCATGTCTCATGTCTCACGTTTCATGTCTCACGTTTCATGTCTCATGTCTCATGTTTCATGTCTCACGTTTCATGTCTCATGTCTCACGTTTCATGTCTCATGTCTCATGTTTCATGTCTCATGTCAGTAAAACCTCTTAAGAGACTCTGTGCGACAGCTGTCAGTGATTCCCTTAGCTAAGGGAAAACTAAATCATAAGTATAAACCTTAAGGTGCTCTGTGCGGCCGGCCCTCGAGGCTCTGACTCGGTCACGAGTTTGAACCCTGATTCTAAAAAAGTTGAGACGCTGTAAAAACGGTGAGTAAGAACAGAAGACGATGATGTGTGAATCACCTCGCTGAGTTACATTCAGATATTTAATGTTTAAATGAACCTCTGACTGTGAGGGAGCAAACCTGATGTTCTGGGTCATGTTTGCTTCTGATTGGACGGCGCCACAGACGTTTCCTAGCAACAGATCAACACATCACTGACGTCTTCACCAGCTGAGACTTTCCTGAAGTCTGAATTCAGTGAGTCGGAGGTTTGACAGCAGATGTTGAGACTTTGTGTTGAAAGAGATCTGTGACGTCTCTGATTGTTCTCTCGTGAAATGTTAACGTGTTCAAATCAAACAGTTTCTGTCGGACGCTAATGTTAACGTTACGTAAAAGTGACGCCTGTGAGTAAAAACCTCAGGAACCTTCAGATCATCCTGAATGGGACGGATTTCCTTATATGGTCATCTGCTCAAGACATGCCGACGTTACATTACACACACTGCTACATGTAGCTACATGCTAACATCAGGGAAACATCATATTACACACACTGCTACATGTAGCTACATGCTAACATCAGGGAAACATCATATTACACACACTGCTACATGTAGCTATATGCTAACATCAGGGAAACATTCCATTACATTCACTGCTACATGTAGCTACATGCTAACATCAGGGAAACATTCCATTACATTCACTGCTACATGTAGCTACATGCTAACATCAGGGAAACATTCCATTACATTCACTGCTACATGTTGCTACATGCTAACATCAGGGAAACATCACATTACATTCACTGCTACATGTAGCTACATGCTAACATCAGGGAAACATCACATTACATTCACTGCTACATGTTGTTACATGCTAACATCAGGGAAACATCACATTACATTCACTGCTACATGTAGCTACATGCTAACATCAGGGAAACATCACATTACATTCACTGCTACATGTAGCTACATGCTAACATCAGGGAAACATTCCATTACATTCACTGCTACATGTAGCTACATGCTAACATCAGGGAAACATTTCATTACATTCACTGCTACATGTAGCTACATGCTAACATCAGGGAAACATTCCATTACATTCACTGCTACATGTAGCTACATGCTAACATCAGGGAAACATCACATTACCTACATACGTTTTATCACCTCTCTGTGACATCGTTGTGTCTCCAGGTGAGCAGCCTCCGCCCATCGCCATCGCAGGCCGTGATGTCATTGTTCAGTTTGGAAAGACAGTGATACTTAACGGCATTCAGAGCCTGGCGCTGGGCAACGCCCACATCACACACTACGACTGGACTATGCAGAGCGGAGACGGCTCCGTCAGCACAGAGGTAAACACTGCTGAGGCACAGGGGGCGGGGCTTAACACAGGTAGCGGTAACCAATGGGACACAAACGCAGGGACATTAGCTTTATTATTTATGTTCAGAGGATCAGCGTCCATGACACCAAACGCCATCCTGCAGTCCTGCAGGTTCAAACAAAACCTGGTTCTATGTGAACAGGTGAGGCTGAACAGGTGAGGCTAAACAGGTGAGGCTGAACAGGTGAGGCTAAACAGGTGAGGCTGAACAGGTGAGGCTGAACAGGTGAGGCTGAACAGGTGAGACTAAACAGGTGAGGCTGAACAGGTGAGGCTGAACAGGTGAGGCTGAACAGGTGAGGCTAAACAGGTGAGGCTGAACAGGTGAGGCTGAACAGGTGAGGCTAAACAGGTGAGGCTAAACAGGTGAGGCTGAACAGGTGAGACTAAACAGGTGAGGCTGAACAGGTGAGGCTGAACAGGTGAGGCTGAACAGGTGAGGCTAAACAGGTGAGGCTGAACAGGTGAGGCTGAACAGGTGAGGCTAAACAGGTGAGGCTAAACAGGTGAGGCTGAACAGGTGGGGCTGAACAGGTGAGGCTGAACAGGTGAGGCTAAACAGGTGAGGCTGAACAGGTGAGGCTGAACAGGTGAGGCTAAACAGGTGAGGCTGAACAGGTGGGGCTGAACAGGTGGGGCTGAACAGGTGAGGCTGAACAGGTGAGACTTAACAGGTGAGACTAAACAGGTGAGGCTAAACAGGTGAGGCTGAACAGGTGAGGCTGAACAGGTGAGACTTAACAGGTGAGACTAAACAGGTGAGGCTGAACAGGTGAGGCTGAACAGGTGAGGCTAAACAGGTGAGGCTGAACAGGTGAGGCTGAACAGGTGAGACTAAACAGGTGAGGCTGAACAGGTGAGGCTGAACAGGTGAGGCTGAACAGGTGAGGCTAAACAGGTGAGGCTGAACAGGTGAGGCTGAACAGGTGACTCTTCGTCTGTCAGTGACAGAACATTTAAATAAAGTTTAACGTGTCCCTCTGCAGCAGACAGACAGACAGACGTGTCACTGTGCGCCCAGCTGTTTTAAATAAAGTTCTTTTTGAATGTCCTCCTGCAGAAGACGGACCTAACTGACCAGGTGCAACTGTCCTTCCATCAGCCCGGCTCATACGTCTTCCAGCTGACTGTCACCGACTCCAACGACCAATCACACGCCGCCAACGTCACAGTCCTCGTCCTCAGCCCGGAGCTGTCCGACTGTGAGTGCTCATGGGAAATGTAGTCCACTCTGCTGTTTGTCTCAGCTGGGTCATTGATCAGTTAAACTGTTTATTGACAGATTATTGATCAGTTAACTGTTTATTGACAGATTATTGATCAGTTAACTGTTTATTGACAGATTATTGATCAGTTAACTGTTTATTGACAGATTATTGATCAGCTAAAGTCTCAGTGTTTAACAGAGTCTCTTGATGTTCAGTGAAGTGAATCGGTGTTTGTGGTTCAACACTTATGATCCACACCTCGACTCAAACTGGTTCGACTGGAATACCTGCCACAGACTCACTCACACACACACACACACACACACACACACGCACACACAGACACAGACACACACACACACACACACACACACACACACACACACACACACCGCGACACACACACACACACACACACACACACACACACACACACACACACACACACACACACACACACACACTCTGAGTCTGCAGAAACTGAACCTGCTCTGTGAGGCTTTTATTTTGTCACCTTGACTTTTATGTCAGCTTCTTTCATCAGGCGACAGTTGAGACGCGTCATGTGATTGATCAGCTGATGTATCGGTGTATTGATGTATTGATTTATGAGTATATTGGTGTATTGATAGGTGATCAGTGATCAGCTGTTCATGAATGAGTGTAAGCAGTCAGAGCTGATCTGAGCGCAGCTCCAGTTTCAGGTCATAAAACAGTTGAACAACATGTGAACGTCTGCAGTAATGACACACTGTAAATACTACATGTTACCATGGATACCAGTTGAGTGTTGACACACACACACACACACACACACACACACCCTGTGCTGTGTGTCAGTGTGTGCAGACAGTGTGTAGTTTCAGTCCACAGAGAGACGTCACAGTTCAGCCGTGCTGATGTGATATTATTATGATCATTGTGTGTCCACCGACAGACGTCCGTCCGTCCGTCCATCCGTCCGTCAGAGACTCTGAACATTTATCTGTGTTTTAGATCTCTGAGCAGCTCCTGAACTTCCTGTGTGCATTGCATTGTGGGAGAAAAGTGTCTGTCAACAGTTAAGTCAGAATCTCAGTGAGGAAAATGTTCAGTGGTCGCTGATGGTAAAGTGACACTGCATCACGCTTATCACACACCTGCTGAATATATGAATCAATCATCCGACACAAAATACTGATTTATAATGATCTCACAGATTTATAATGATCTCACGATTTATAATGATCTCACGATTTATAATGATCTCACTGATTTATAATGATCTCACAGATTTATAATGATCTCACCGATTTATAGTGATCTCACTGATTTTTTTAGTGATCTCACCGATTTAATAACGATCTCACTAATTTAATAATGATCTCACTGATTCATAGTGATCTCACTGATTTAATAACGATCTCACAAATTTAATAATGATCTCACTGATTCATAGTGATCTCACTGATTTAATAATGATCTCACTGATTTAATAACGATCTCACTAATTTAATAATGATCTCACTGATTCATAGTGATCTCACTAATTTAATAACGATCTCACAAATTTAATAATGATCTCACTGATTCATAGTGATCTCACTGATTTAATAACGATCTCACAAATTTAATAATGATCTCACTGATTCATAGTGATCTCACTGATTTAATAATGATCTCACTGATTTAATAACGATCTCACTAATTTAATAATGATCTCACTGATTCATAGTGATCTCACTAATTTAATAATGATCTCACTGATTTATAATGATCTCACTGATTTATAATGATCTCACCGATTTATAATGATCTCACGATTTATAATGATCTCACCGATTTATAGTGATCTCACTGATTTATAATATCTACTGATTTATAATGATCTCACTGATTTTTTTAGTGATCTCACCGATTTAATAACGATCTCACTAATTTAATAATGATCTCACTGATTTAACAATGATCTCACTGATTCATAGTGATCTCACTGATTTAATAATGATCTCACTGATTTAATAACGATCTCACTAATTTAATAATGATCTCACAGATCTATAGTGATCTCACTGATTTATAGTGATCTCACTGATTTATAATGATCTCACTGATTTTTTTTAGTGATCTCACTGATTTAATAACAATCTCACTAATTTAATAATGATCTCACTGATTTAATAATGATCTCACTGATTCATAATGATCTCACTGATTTTTAGTGATCTCACTGATTTAATAATGATCTCACTGATTTTAAAAAGATCTGATTTAAAAACAATTTCATTGAAGTTGAATTGTTTCATTTATTTAAAACATCTTGATTTAAAAACTATTAAATACATTTAAAAATGATTCTACTGATTTAAAATGATCTCACTGATTTTAAATTGATTTCACTGATATAAAAATAAACGATGATGACATCACAGGAAATCAAGGAATAGAGACGATGATCAGCTGATCGACTCAGTGAGGAGTTACTTCACTGTAACTGAGCACTTCCTGCTGAGGACGCCATCGTACTCTGACTGAAGTCAAGTGTTGTCATGACGGAGGATTTCTACTGTTATCTCAATAAATGATCTGAGTCTTCCTCCGACTCAACGTCCAATCAGCAGCTTTCAGCCACGTCACATGACCTTCATCAGAGTTTAGACTGTTTTTACCTGTGATGTCATCAGTAGAACTGTTGATGAAGAGTCTGATGTCATCTCTGTCTGTGTGTCTGTGTGTCTGTCTGTCTGTCTGTCTGTCAGTGTACTGTCTGGCTCCCGTGAAGGTCGGCCCGTGTCGAGCTGCGTTTCCTCGCTGGCGTTACGACGCTGCAGCAGGAAAGTGTGAGAAGTTTGTGTTTGGAGGCTGTAAAGGAAACAACAACAACTTCCTGTCTGAGGAGGAGTGCCTGTCCGCCTGCACAGGAGTCACAGGTAACTACACACCTGACAGGACACACACACACTACACACACTACACACACACACTCATCTTTAAACCTTGTGATGTTTTTTTTTTCCGTCACAGAGTCGTCAGAGAGGAGCATCTCTCCGTCTGCTGCTGGTCAGTCCCACAATGCACCTCTTCATATCAGCTCTGCAACATGTGGAGGAAGTGCGGGATAAACATGTGTGTGTGTGTGTGTGTGTGTGTGTGTGTGTGTGTGTGTTCAGAGGAGTGTGAGAAGGCGTGTCGTCGCGATCAGCTGACCTGCGACAACGGCTGCTGTCTGGACCGAAGTCTGGAGTGTGACAACGTGACGCATTGCAGCGACGGGTCGGACGAGAGGCACTGCAGCAAACGTAACACACGCACACACACACACACACACACACAGAATCTGAGACGACGTGAGGACCGGGGGTCTCATTTATAAAACAGTCTGACAGAAATCAAAAAATGTCGCGTGCCAACAGTGATTCTTATGAATAAAACCGAGCGTCACCTGACAGAGTTCAGTCTCCTTAAATCAGAAATCAATCAGCCTCAGGCCCCGCCCTCTACACGCCCACATTCAACCATAAATGGTCGTAAAGCTCCTCATGAACGCTGATGCATGATGAGATGAGCTGCTGATGGACGCGACTTTACGGCTGAATCATGTTAACAGAGTCGCCGCAGTGTTTATATGTTTACATCATCAGCCTGATGAGTCACAGCTCGCCAAAAGCTCGTTTTAAAAGTTGTGTTGTCTTGTTTTAGACGATGGAGGAAGATGATGTGAGTGGTGCGTCCAGGAGCGCACTCTGACACAAACTGGAGCGTTGATAAATTGGGAGCGCTGTCTGAATGTAGCGTTGGGTTATCCAGAGCAGCGCACTCTCAGAGTGGCAGAGCGTACTCTGGTTTCTTCCACCAACAGGGCTCTCATTTTAGTGTAGAGCGTCAGACTGAATTTACCAACGCACCATGTCAGGTCACTCACTCTCCGGGACCGCCAGTGTTACTGGAAGAAGTAAACACTGACCAACGGGACCAGACTGGCCGACCCGTATGCTCTCACTCAGTGGATGGATGATGTCACAGGAAGCCAATCTTGTTTGTTTTGCTATGGAAGCTAACGTTAGCTAATGTGCTAAAAAGTTAGCGTTCCAGAGAAATCCAATCTTCCTCTTAATAGCTCCCCAGTTTGTGATGAGGTGGACATGATAACCCTTAATACACATAACGTTCTTCATCCCTACAACAGGAAATACTTTGTCCCTAACCTGATATGAAGTGTGCGCTGCACATGTGAGCATTTTTGATGATGGCCTCCGTCCAGTCCTTTGGTCTGATCACATTTAACCATAGTTGTCTTTGTTTTTGTTGACGGGCAGTGGCGGCTGGTTTTGAGCCATGACTCCTTCTATTCTGGCCCCCAATAACACAACAAGACCACATTTGAAGACTCCTATGTAGCCTACAGCCCTGTGGGGGAGAGGCAGCTTCACCTCCAGGTGATAAACTGATGATGTCATCATGATGTCATTGTGACGTCGGCCATAAAAGGGTCTGTTTGATGTGCGCTCCTCCGCTGACCACCAGTGTCAGCTGCGTCCCTCCTCTCTGCGCTGCAGAGGGAAATGTGACGATGAAATAATGAGTCGAGGTGACATTTGAGTCAGCTGATCGTTTTCTAACTGTTTATGGAAACGTGTCTCAGGACTGAGCGTTCATGGAGACGTGGGTCTGTAACGTGTGATGTGAGGTGAAAGTGTCACAGACGTTATCATAAAATAAAGACGTCTCTGACATTTTGTTTTCTTCAGTCTAACTTCAGTTCAACGTCTGCGTCACTAAAATGTTCGTACGTATGGATCAGAGTTGTTTTTATAGATCGTAACTTTAGTGTGTGACGTGTCCTACGCCCCCTTCAGGCCTCATCTGTGTGAACACTGTGTTTATAAAGGACAACTCAGATTTCCTACTGTCTGTGAACGCCTCTTTGGTCCACGCAGGGTCACACACACAGCAGGTAAACACACAACCCCAACACTGATCTTCCTCCTCCTCCTCTTCCTGCTCCTCCTTCTCCTCCTCCTCCTCCTCAGTGAACAGGACGTTGCACCAGCTCTTGGACATCGACGTGAACTTGAGGAAAGGTCAGTTCTTCAGTCTCTGTGTCTACAAACGTTACAAGCTAACAGGCTACATGCTAACATTAATGCCCCACCCCCCCCTCAGCTCGGTGCGCGGAGCCCCCCCGCACAGGTCCATGTCGGGCCAGTTTCAGCCGCTGGTACTACGACCCTCTGGACAGGAAGTGCTCCCGCTTCACCTACGGCGGCTGTGACGGAAACGAAAACAACTTTGAGGAAGAAGAGAAGTGCAAAAAGACGTGCAAAGGAGTGACAGGTACACACACACACACACACACACAGAATCACACAGTAGTACCCTGTAACAGGCCGACCCCGAGGTCAGCGGCGCCCTGGTTCCCTCGTCTGATAACTATGACAGTATTTTTTCATCAATGACCTTTTTCCAAGATGAAAACAAGACGAAGGCGAGCTGAACGTAGATCCTGACGATAAAAACTAAGATGAAATCTACGTTTGAATTTCGTTGATGTGATGAATATGTTGGTGGTCGTCTGTCGGACACTGAAAGCTGAGAGCGGCCATGTTTGTAATGATCTTCAGATGACTGATGAGCGACAGGCTGGTAAACTCCAGGAAATAGCCTGCACCAGGATGTTTGACAGTCAGAGCAGACGTAAGCGTGCAGTGATTGGTCAAACACGTGAGTCGATTCAGCGCCGCCAACCGCTGTTTTTAAAACCCTGTTAGTGTAAACAACAAACAACAAACACAAACAACAGCTGGTGACGAAGAAACAAACAACAGGAAGTAGATGATTTTTACTCATTAAAGAGTCTCTGACAGCTGCTGTGCGTCACTTCAGCGTTTCCGTCGACGGTGTGAATGTAAACAGAAACAAGCTGCTGTCGGCGCGTCGTTCTCTGAGACCTGTTTGGTCTGAAAACCACTTCCTGTTTCCTGCTGTGCCTCCTTCAGGTTCTTCTTTCCTGATGGGAAAACAGAAGTGATGATGTCACGAACATTCAGATATCATGCAGGACTTCATGGTAGCATTAAGTGTTACGTTGTATGTCGCAGTAACACGTGGCGCCGCCCAGCGTGACCTTTTCACACGTCAGAAAACTTTTACAGTGACGGATTTTAGGATTCACAGAAGTTTAGTCTTTTTTTCTTTCCAAATGTTATTTCCTGTTTTACTTTTCACTGTCACTTCCTGTTTTACTTTTCTCTGTCACTTCCTGTCTGTGTCTCCGCAGAGCATGACGTCTTCTTCAAAGGGATGTTTGACCGCTTTGGGACGGGGGAGGAAAGTGACTCAGGTGACTCTATTTACATCTGTGAAACTACAAACATGGCGGACATGTTGTAGTTTCAGACGGTATCACGGTGTAGTCGTGGTGCGTTAGTACACAGTAACTCAGTAACAGTAATGGTGTGACAGGAAGTGACCTCACTGTCTCCTCCTCCTCAGGAAACATCGCGCTGGCCGTCTGTCTGTCGGTGGCCATCTTGGCTCTGCTGGCCGTCCTCGCCTACTGTTTCCTCAAGTCCAGGAAGGAGCGCTCCCACCGGCCCGTCCCCACAAGCCCCGCCCACGTGTCGCTGTCAGAGCAGGAAACGTCTGTTTACAACCCCACCACCAAACCTGTATGACATCACCAGGCCTGTCACCGTGACGACCACCAGAGCTGTGTGACATCACGAGCAGGTTGATGTTGGGGCGGGGTTTGTGTGTGAAGATGTTTTTATGGTGCGTGGGGTTCAGTCGGAGGGCGGAGTCAGTTGGAGGGCGGAGTCAGGCGCACAAGTTTATGGATGTTAGCGTGTGTGTGTGTGTGTGTGTGTGTGCGCGCGCGCGCCGCGCGTGTGTGTGTGTGTTTGGGTCTCAGTGTAAATATGAAGACGTTTTAATCTCAGGGTGTTTTAATCTGCTGCCGCCATGTTTTTATCTTTGTACCCTTCAGTTTGTCAATAAACAACAACAACAACAACAACACGTTTGTCTCTGTTATCTACACGTGTGTATCTTCACTGACCAAACTCTGAGTGAGCATCAGCAGGACTCACAAACACTCAGCACGAGCTGCGACACGTTCCTGAAGCATCTCTGACATCTCAGCCCTGTGATGACGTCTGACCGTCTCCATGACGACAAGGAAGGCCATGAGCTGCGGCTGAAAGCTGCAGGACGAACCTCGACGCTCCAGAAACAACGAGACACATGAGACAAAGTGTTTGAGACCAGATTAGAGAAGAAGTTCTGATCATGTACACCCTGGGCGGGGGGGTCTGATTCTGATGAAATGTGTCACTGTTCTGTACGGTCGAGCATTGGGGGCCACTCAGGAGACAAAACACAAGAGGAGGTAGATTATTATTATTTTCATCATGCATTGGAGAATAAAGTGAACTGTCTCCTCTGGTCCGTCCCTGTTACTCT
The DNA here is from genome assembly GCA_019142605.1 of Cephalopholis sonnerati. Lineage (NCBI taxonomy): Eukaryota > Metazoa > Chordata > Actinopteri > Perciformes > Serranidae > Cephalopholis > Cephalopholis sonnerati. The sequence continues at coordinate 44,128,146 of JAGQAX010000009.1, forward strand.
TCTGTCGTGTTTGTGAGCTAAAAGAGAATTCTTTTGTTATTATTCTGAAGAACAGTTTCACCTGGTCATCCACCTGCCTGCCAGGCATTTTGAAGAAGCAGTCACACGTGCTGGTTATTGTAGTCTCAAAAGGTCGACTTCATTCTCAACGAAGTGCATGATGAAAAAAAAATCTTCCTCCTCTTGTCTTCTGTCTCCTGAGTGGCCCTAATGCTCTTCCGTAGTTTTGAGATCAGATTTGGTTTTGATTTTTTTCTGAGGGAAACGTTCGTCACACATGAGGTGTTCAGGGGCCATTGGAAATTTGAAAACCCAATCATTTCTGTGTTTACAGTTTCTGGCTGATGAATTTTGTCATTTTGACAAAACACACCTTCCAAACCTGCCGGGTCACGAGACCCCCCCGCACCCCCCCCCCCCCCCCCCCCCCCTTCAACAGTGAATCTGTTTTTGTTTGTTTCATGAAGTCAGTCAATATTCAGGTGTGCCGCTGCAGACTGTCTACACTGTAAAAAGAATCAGGCTGTTAAATGTTTAAGATTAAATTTAAAAATTAAATTGAGTCAAAATAAACGTGACGACGTGCGGGTCAGAAATACTCGTAACTTCAACAGCTCTGTATGTGTTCAGCAGCTGGAAACCTCGTATCTCCACAGAGTGTTTTCAGTTGAAGGGTTAAAGATTGATGACATCACATGACGAGGAGGAGGAGGAGGAGGAGGAGGACTGGTGAACATGCTGTGTGTTGTTGAGGTTCACACACACACACACACACACACACACACACACACACACACACAGAGTCAAAGAGTGAAGAAACGAGTCGTTTGACTGTCGACAGGCTGAGACTTGTTCAGACTGGTCTGAGTGAAGCTTCAGTGTGTTCAGAGTTCAGACACGTTGACTCACACATGATTTTATTTTTCAGAGCGTCGAGCTTCACGCTGAAGAATCTTCATGTTTGTTTGTGTCTGCAGTTTGTTGTTGTTGTGTCTTGTTTCTGCTCCTCTGAGGTCACAGAAGGTTCAGAGAGACGTCTCGTCCTCTCTGTCCAGTAACTGTTTGTCCAACATGAAGAGACACCAGTTTTAAATCTGATCAGTATGAAAAATCAAAACATTCAAACACACGTGCAAATTATTGTGAAATAATTGTAATAAATGTGCAGGTTAAAGACATATCACCAGTCTTTGATATTTTCTTTGAATGATTTGAATGTCATACATTTATTTGAACTTGATTATTTTTACACTTAAAAACATTTCCCTGAATAAACTTTCACACTTAAACTGAGGGAACATTTTTAATGCAGAACGTCTTCTTCTTTACGATGATGTTTTTATTTGGTGTCATCTCGTCACTTCTCTTCTTCACGTGTCAGAGTGTTCACAAAGCATCCTCACTACCTGTCGCTCCTGGTGACGGCATTGTAGGAAAAGGCTTAGAAATGTTTTTGAGGAATTTCTCCTTAAAGTTAAGACTGAAAGTTAAGACTTACAGTTAAGACTTAAAGTTAAGACTTACAGTTAAGAGTTAAAGTTAAGACTGAAAGTTAAGACTTAAAGTTAAGACTTACAGTTAAGAGTTAAAGTTAAGACTGAAAGTTAAGACAAGGTCCTGGTGAAGACAAAAGTTCTTCACAGAACATCTCAGACTCAGAGGAGGACTTTAAGGGAGTTTAAGACTCAAACACTGGACGCTACAGATCAAATGATGTCATCATGTCTGGCATGCATGTCTGTTCTCGGTGTGTGGCGTCTACCTCACCTTGCTAGCCCAGATCAGCTCTTAGAAAAAACCCTTTTAAACTTGTTTTTTATGGCTTTTGGATTGTTTTGAATTCACAGTATTCATTTTAAACAGTATCTCTTTTAAGCGGGCTGCTGCTTTTAGTGATCGAAGCACCCGATCGCTGTACTTTTTTACTGAATCTGTGTAGCCCACCGCGGCACACCGCCATCAAGCCGAAAGCTCTATAGAGCTACGCCGGGCTATTACGTTATACTTCCTTCCCTGGATTCTCTCGCCACCGTTTTGACAAAACAGCCCACTGTCACTTGAATAAATTCCCCGTGGACAATTCGGCCTAAGGCTGAAGTTACGTGAACTTAAAGAAGACCATCAAAGAGTGGGAGCAAAGAGTGCACTGCTACACCGGCTGACAGCGCATTGCAAAGCAGAGATTTACCTGAGACATCCATCAGCAGCGGGCCCTTCCTGGGCCCTCGGCGGTAGGTCTTCTGACTTCTTTCCCGGACTGTAGCTGCCATATCACTGCTGCTATATCATTGCTGTGGGCTCCTGGACGGAGCCCAGGCGTGTACGTTTTTATTCCGTCCATCTGACTGCTTCACACCGGATTTCTCTGTTCCACACCGTACTCTTCCTTCTGGCGCCCGCTGGCTGTTGTTGTCTTTCCTGTTTCAGAATCCACGATGGCTTCGGCTTCTACAACACCTGGGGTTCCTCCGGATCACCATGGAGATGGTACCCTCCTGCAAAAGGCCTATAAGAAGATCGCTGACCTCAAGGAAGATATTAAACGCCTTTCTTCGGAGCTGGAGCGGAGAGAGCTGCAGATATCTGGTTTCGCGACTACATTCCCCAAGCTGTCCAGCTTTTTTCTGAATAAAGCAAATCAGTCAGTCGCTGGAAATGACACCGTTATATGGGACCCAGCCACTGCATGTCCACGTCCACTATCCTCAACTCCCAACCGTGAGGCTCCTTGGTCTGAGGTGACCACACGTAGCCGCAAAATAGTTGCAAACACAGCTACGTCTCCGCCAGTAAGCACCTCAAACCGTTATGACATCCTGTCGACTGATGACTTTCCAGTCCTCCAGCCAGCGGCCTCGGACCGGGATCCTGTACATACAACTGCTCCTCTGCTGGCTGCTGAGGGATACCGTACAGCTGATGGTCTCAGAGTGAAACCTCCATCCCGCTCCGCAACTTCCTCTGCCCGCCATAAACTTCTGAAGGATGCATTGCGTCGCCACTCTAGCAGTTTTCCTCTCCGCGACGCAGTGAAGGTGTCCCCGGTCAATAACAAGCTGCTGTCCGGTAAACTTTTATCTCCACCCACGCCTGCCCGCCCGCTGTTTCCTCCAACTACTGCAATAATTGGAGACTCCATCATTAGAAACACCCGCTTTTTTAATGCAGTTACACATTGTTTTCCCGGTGCCACTGTCCCAAATCTCCTCCAAAATCTCCCAGAACTGCTAGACTCACTCCCAGCCTCAGTTGAAAAACTGGTGATCCACCTGGGATTTAATGACACTTCCCTCCTCCAGTCTGAGATAACGAAGAAGCACTTTACAGAACTCTTTAACTTGCTGAGTAGCTGCGGGAAGTCTGTGTTTATCTCCGGGCCCCTCCCCTCTTTCTCCCGGGGCGCATCACGCTTCAGCAGGCTCCTCAGCCTCAGTACCTGGCTCCAGTCCACCTGCGTCCTACGTGGGCTTAGTTTTATTGATAATTTTAACTTGTTCTGGAACCGCGCCGTCTTCTACAGCGCTGACGGAATACATCCTTCCAGGCTTGGTAGCAGGGTGCTAAATGATAACATCCGTCACTCTGTTCAACACACGTGTGCCCCTTCGTCCGTCAGTAAGTGACGTCACCAGAACAACGAGCCAGACACAGAGAGTTCCGCCCCCACACCTGACCTTCCTTCCTCCCCCTTGTGGCAGGATGACCTAACTACTCAGCATCTCCCTATTCTTGTTCACATTAGCGATAGAAACTGGACTGCATACCCCCTCATTAGAGCAAAGGCCTTGAGAAAGGGAGTAAATCCTGCAAATCTTCATCCACTAAAATCATGTGGAAATACAGAATATAAAGTCACCTCTCCGGCTAGTTGTGTCCTCTTAAATGTAAGATCCCTCTCAAATAAAACCTTTGTCCTGAATGATTATATCTCAACAAGCAACATGGACTTTCTTTTTTTAACAGAGACATGGCTTAGAAAAGGGGATGTAAGTGCTTTTTCTGAGCTATGCCCGCCCAATTACACCTTCCTCAACTCCCCTAGGCTTAGTGGTAGGGGAGGTGGACTTGCAGTTGTTCACAAGAATCACTTAAAGTGCACATTTGTCGCAGTGGAGAAACCTTCCAGCTTTGAGGTATTGATGTTTAAAATTAATTTGCAGATCCCTCTGTGCTGTATTATCATCTATCGTCCCCCTAAACCAAACAGTCAGTTTCTTGCAGAATTTTCTGATTTCATCTCCTCTGTTGTTCTTAGTTATGATCATATTTTATTGGCTGGCGATTTCAACATCCATGTTGACAATCCAGACAACCCTTTTACATTAGAATTTTTAACCATGTGTGAATCTTTTAATCTAAAACAGTATGTATCATCTCCTACACATGAACGGGGTCACACACTTGATTTAGTCTTTACTCTAAGACTGGACATAAATTCTTTGCTTCTTAGGGATTTTATCTCAGACCATAAAATGATTTTATTTGATATAAACTGCACCTCTACAAGCTTCTGTCCGAAGCAAACAGTATATACCCGTAGTTTAAATAGCAACTCAGCTACAGACTTTGAAGCTATCTTCAATGTTCAAGATTGTCTTACCCAGTGCAGCAATGTAAACGACATGGTTAATCAGTTCAATACCATGTGCCTGAAAACCCTGGACCAAATAGCCCCTATGAAACTGAAACCTATTCGCCCCCCCAACCCAAAGCCCTGGATGAATGATAATATTAGAAGGCTAAAAAGAGAATGTAGAAGAGAGGAACGCAGATGGAGGAAAACCAGACTTCACCTTCATAGACTCTATATGAAGGAGCTATTAGTGTCATTTAACTCGCTGGTAAAAAGGGAGAGACTGTCATACTTTTCCAACTTAGTTGCTACGAGAAAACACAACCCAAGATTTCTCTTCAGCACCATTAATAAGCTAATAAACCCCACCCCAGCTACTGTCTGTGCCACCTCTGCAGATTACTGTGAAAAATTTCTGAAATATTTTATTGAAAAGATAGAAAACATTAAGACATCAATTACTCCTGCAAGTTCACCTCCACTCATACCAGAGCCCTCAACCATCCATCTGCTAGAAGAATTCACTCCCATTACCCACAGAGACCTGGTTGACATTGTGGCCAACACTAACCTCACCTCCTGTAAATCAGACATCTTCTCCTCTAAGTTTTTTAAAGAGGTTTTTGGAGTCATCGCCCCCTGTCTTCTCAGGATTGTAAATGAATCTCTTCTATCTGGACTGGTCCCAGACTACTTTAAACAGGCCTGTATTCAGCCCCTTCTTAAGAAACCCGGTCTAGACCCAGCACTTCCCCACAACTATCGTCCCATTTCCAAATTACCTGTAATCTCAAAAATTGTTGAAAAAGTGGTAGCTAAGCAACTCCTAGAAAAAATGGAAGGAAACAACATATTTGACAAATTCCAGTCTGGTTTTAGAAAGAACCATAGCACGGAAACAGCTTTATTAAGGGTAACAAATGACTTTCTGATGGGTGCAGATTCTGGAAACACCACCGTTCTCATTTTACTGGACTTGAGCGCAGCATTCGATACAGTAGATCACACAATTCTTCTCAATAGACTCAAAAATATGGCTGGCATAGATGGGACTGCATTTAACTGGTTTTCTTCCTATTTGTCAGACAGGGTTTTCAGAGTCACTATAGACAATTTCAGTTCCTCAACAGCTGTCATGTCATGCGGGGTCCCGCAGGGCTCAGTCCTTGGCCCTATTCTTTTCAGTTTATATATGTTGCCCCTTGGACATATCATCCGCCATTTCACCCCTGTGTCATACCACTGTTATGCTGACGATTCCCAGCTGTATGTCTCACTCTGCCCGGAAAACCACAGTAAATTGAACTCTCTACACAACTGCCTCACTGCCATTAAGGACTGGATGGCCTCCAATTTCCTACAACTCAATACAGATAAGACTGAAGTCCTGGTTATTGGCCCTGATCACATCTCCAACAGTATCTCCCCTCACCTTGGACCACTAACAATCAACAAGACTCAGACAGCTCGGAACTTAGGAGTCATATTTGACCAGCAGCTCAATTTCAATCAGCACATTAAAAGCATTGTTCAGTCCTGCTATATACAAATTAGAAACATCGCCAAAATCAAGCCAATGCTCTCCAGAAACATACTCGAACAGCTCATCCACACCCTCATCTTTTCACGTCTGGACTACTGTAATTCATTGTTCACTTGCCTAAATGATGCAGCAATTAACAGATTACAGTTGGTACAGAACACGGCGGCAAGACTTCTCACAAACACCCGACGCAGTGAACACATCACCCCAGTCCTCGCAACCTTACACTGGCTACCCATCCGTTACAGAATTCAGTTCAAAATTCTCTTAATCACATACAAATCTCTCCATGGTCTGGCTCCACTGTACATCTCAGAACTCTTAACCCCGTATTTAGCACCAAGACTCCTCAGATCTGAAAATCAGATGCTGCTAGTTGTCCCACGGTCGAAACTCAAGACTAAAGGAGACCGTGCTTTTTCTGTTTTAGCTCCATTGCAGTGGAACAAGCTCCCCCTCGGCATCAGATCAGCTGAGTCTGTGCATCATTTTAAAAAGCTTTTAAAAACCCACATGTACCGACTGGCATTTTTGCAGTAATTTTAATGTCTGTCTGTCTTCTGTTTCTATTGTCTTAACCATTTGTTCACTGTTTTTCTATATGATGTTTTCCATTGTCTTATTTTTTCAATGATATTGTATGTTGTGAAGCACCTTGTAACCTTGGTTTTGAAAGGTGCTATAGAAATAAAGTTTATTATTATTATTATTATCACTGAGGTATGTGAGGTCAGAGCAGCAGTGATGAGTTGAGTCTGTCTCAACCTTCATCAGCAGTGACCACACTGTCACAGTCTGCAGTTCATCTCATGTCCACTGGGTGTCCTCACACCTTACAGCCTCACAGAGGGGCGTGTCTCTGACAACCAATCACATCACATCTGACATCAGGGTCAACCACACCTCCTCTCTGAGGTCACAGTCGCTCTGAGAACTTTCCTAAATCCCTCCTGACCTCTGACCTTACTGGGAGTGTCTGTGGGAGGATCCTCAGCGTGAACACACCCCCTGGAGGTGACTGACAGGTCGATGGTCTGCGTCCAATGAGCTGTTAGTATGAAACGCTTTGATCTCCGGGCTCTTCAACACTTTCCAGATGTGATCAGATGACCTCCTGACAGTGAGACGAGTCATGTCTCGGACTGACGTGACGCTCCAGAGACGTGTCCACAGATTTACAGACGTGTCTTTACAGCGTCAGTCTGAGGTCAGGGCGTCATGTGACCGACCAGTGGTCAGGGCGTCATGTGACCGACGTCACTCTGCTGTTTGGACACTACAGAAACTGGCTTCAAAGCCCGGTGCACTTCCTGTGGGCCTGGTTCTCCACAACAGAGTCCGCCATGTTGTTTCTACAGTAGCCCAGAAGGGACAAACCAACCCTGCCTATGAAAGGAACCACTTGTGTTTTTGTTCTTCCTCAGCCACCGTAGTTCTTCTTCATGCTGAGCACACAGGAGAAGATTCACTCTGCACCTCACCATGAATGTCACACTGTTTACCTTCTTCTTCTTCATCCTCCTCCTCTTCTTTCTTCATCTTCATCTTCTTCTCCTTCTTCATCCTCCTCTTCTTCTTCTTCTTCTTCTTCTTCTTCTCTGTTTAACCTGATGTGTTGCTTTTGTTTTTTCTGACTCTCTCAGTGCAGTTGTGTTTGTGTCCAGCAGAGGGAGACACACATGTGTTAATATTTGATACAACCTCTGATCATCACACTGATTGTATATTATTAACAACACACACACACACACACACGCACACACACACACACACACACACACACACACACACACACACACACACGCAGCAGCAGTAACTCGTGGTGCCTTCAAGTCCCGCTGCAAATTGTGTTCATTAAGACTTTTCCTGTGAATAAAAACAACTGTAATGAAGTTATTTTATGTTTTTAGTGTGAAGATGTAAAAGGAATAATAAAGAAATGACGAAATCAGCTACGTGAAAAAAGAAAATAAACTCTTTATAATAAAAAAAATACGCTATAAATTAATAAATACAAAGGAAAAAAAATTAAGTTTCTCAAAACACAACAAAACAATAATGAAATAAAATAATGTGTGTATTTACAGATCTTTTTATGTCTACAAATATGTTTGTGAGGTTAGGGACTGTTGTGTATTTATCACAGGAGTCACAGGAGGAGTGGCTGCAGGGTGACTTCTTCATTGTCTTTATTTCTCATCCTGTCTGATGCTCCAAATATTTTTCCTTCAACCTCCCTGAGTGACCGCAGGAAAATCCCCGCCCCTCCTCCATAAATCACTTCTTAGAGTTTATAAACGTTGATGTTTGAAGGTTCAAAGTTGAAGATGAATTTAAAAGAGTTTGTCACTCTCGTCGTACAAACGGTTTATTTTTGGACAAATTTGAAATGAGACGCAGAACAAAGTGATTGTGAGTGTTTGTTTTCTGAGGGAGGAGTCTGTGCTGATGATGAACGGCTCACTGTGTAAGGTAACATGCTACATACATTTTATTAGAGCAAAAAAAAAGCTAAATTAAAAAAATGTTTTGTTTTCTTGAAGGGTCACCAAACATTATTTTAAGAAAAAAAAAAAAAACTTTTTTAAAGAAAAAAAAACAAAACCTTGACAAAAAAAAAAGCCAAAATTGATGTTTTCTTCAGAAAATCATTAAAAAAAAAATAAAAATACAAAAAGCAAAAACAAACCAAAACAATAAATATCAGTGTTTTATTCATTTATTTATTTATGTTTAGCTCAGATCTGTTTTTGTTTTTTGTTTTTTCCTGAGAAGAGCTTCGTTGCACATGATGTGTTTAAGGACAGCTGGAAACATTATTTCTGTCTTTACAGTGTGGGGCTGATAAATGACGTCATTCTCAGGGGGAAAATCACCAAAATGTTTTAACATTTTTAAAGATAAAAATCTCCAAAAACTTTTAAAAAGGAACACGAGTAAATATTTGACATGTCTCTTCCTGTCTGCGCTGTCTTTGAGATGAAGTTTGTGCTGCAGGACTTTGTCTTGTCTCACCTGCTCGACCTCATGCAGCTCTGTGACGTCACATCGTTTATTATTTTACCTCCAGTTATTCTTTATTTCACAACATGAGCCGCCTCCTCCTCCTCCTCCTCCTCCTCCTCCTCCTCCTCCTCCTCCTCCTCCTCCTCCTCCTCACAGCTCTCAGTGTCTCTGCAGGCATGCTTTTTAAATGAGGCGCATGCGCAGAGGGTCGGAGTGTGGCAGACAGACAGACAGACAGACTGTGATGAGAGTTGGAGTTGTGAGCTGCAGACAGACAGACAGAGTGGATGTACCTGAGGACAGAGGACAGACAGAGGACAGAGGACAGACAGTCTGACAGCAGCTGAGGGACATTAAAGTTTCCGGAGGTGAGTTGAAACTTTTCAGCTTCATCTTCCTGTTTGAGTTCAACTTTCTTCCAGGTGATCCTGTCAGTCTACACGGAAGTGTGTGTTTCACCTGCTTCACTGTGACCTGCAGACTCTGAGCGGACTGTGTGTGTGTGTGTGTGTGTGTTTCACTCTGTGTTTGTTTCACTCTGTTGGATCCGAAACTTTAAATCACTTGAGCAAAGTTCGTTGCTGCTCTGATGACATGTAGGTGGGGTCACTGATGCAGAACTCCGTTAGGAAATCCAGACATTTGAAGATGATGTGCTCCTCTGAACCAAACGCCTCTCCTCACATCATAACACAGTGATTTTTAGAATCAGACAGAATCGATATTTAATTCGGCTTTAATCTTTTACATAGGAGAGCGTGTATTTTTCGTACATTTAAACTTCTGCCGGTTTCCTTCGCAGCCTTCACCAATAAAACACGCCCAAACAGCGGCAGCGAGCCACCGCCGAGAAACAGAGAAACAAGTCTGAACTCTTCACAGGTTTGATCAGATTAAAAGCTGCTTGTGAAATATTTACTGCCGAAGTCAACAGTGGATTCAGCAGATACTCAACAGACACTGTGACGTGTCTGGAGCTGTTTGTGACGTAGCTGAAAACCAAAGAACATTAAATTAAACAGTTTTTAAACGGAGCTTCGTGCAGGAATACAAAAAAATCTGTCTGCCAGTGTTTTGTCTCCAGTTTATACGAAACTGTCGTTATCTGTGAGTGTGTTGTTGTTGTGTGTGTTTGTGAACGGTGTGTGTGTGTGTGTTTGTGAACGGTGTGTGCGTGTGTGAGTGTGAGACAGTTAATAAAACAGGAACATGGTGTCCACAGTGATCACATCAACCTCATCTACACAAACAATCAAACTAATAAAAAAAGGAGGAAGTTATTCAGACATGTGTTTCCATGGTAACCAGGTCAGATCTCTAACCTGATCAGTGCTGTGATAGTCTGAGCATGCTCAGACACGCCACCTCAGGGCGTTCACACCTTCAACAGGAACAGACCTGTGGTTACCACGGAAACCAGAGCCAGACCATAGTCGACTGGCGCCCAGACAGATCGATTGATCGATCAGAGTATTGATCAAACTGTGGAGCTCCAACATGTCAGACAGTGTGACACCTGAGCCTCAGGTGAGCAGGATGTAAATCAGGTGTCAGAGTGTTTGTGCTGCACAGGGAAATGTCACTTCCTGTTGAGGCGGTCGGTCCGGTCCGTCTGTCCTCACATGAGGGGGGGGGGGCTGGTTTGCCCTCATGGTGGTCAGACGGCTGACTCAGGTGTGGTTACCTGACTCTGTGACTCTGTGACTGTGTGCATGTTGAGGAGAAACAACAACGCTGCTGTCCTCAGAGACAATAAAGTTAAAAGTGTTTGAACGTCTCATCGACTGTTTTCTGATCCAGGAACAGAAAGAGGAATAAAACCCAGCAGCTCTTCCTCTGGACGTTTGAGAGACAGGAAGTCCTCGTCTTCGTCCTCTGCAGGTGTTTTGATGTCACCAGGCAGCGGTGTGTTCAGGGACACTGCAGCTGCTCCGTCAGCACATTGAGCTGCTGTAGATATTTATCTTCATCACTAAGGAGAGTTCATATTAGATCTGTGATAAATGAGCCAGAGTTCAGCTCTGGAAGGTCAAATTTACCATTTAAAGCTGCGGTCAGTGAACGCCTCAGAGCTGCAGCGTCAACCAGACGTTTGTTTTAATCACGAAAAGATTCACAGAGACGAGACGACGAACGCCGAGACGACGAACGCCGAGTCACCGATCAAAAACACAGAGTCATCAGGATCTGTTCGTATACACGCTGCTGACGCTTGAAAATCGCATCTGGCACAAAGGACACGGATGTGGCACAAACATCAGGGTGGCACAGATGTAGGTAAACCACATTTGGCAGAAATGGCACTAAGTTAGCACAAACGTAATTTAGGACGAACATGATAACTTTGGCACGAAGGACTTAAATTTGGCACAAACGTTATTAAAACCAAATCTGGCACAAAAGGCATGTTTTTGGCACAAACGTCCACTTGGGCTCAACAATGAAGTGATTAGATTTTTTGGTGGTTGAAATTCAGTGTGACCTCACAGGACATGTCTTTGGTCAGAATTCATTCTGAGTTTAACACAAACGTCCAACAGGATAAAATAATTGTAGTCCTGTATTGAGGGGACGGACACCGTCCTGCTGATGGGACACGTCAGGCTCTTATTTTAAACTGCACAAACACGTCATCAGACGGCAGCAGCTCGATATAAAACTGAAAACCTGCTCTGATCAAATCAAACTGGAAATACGAATTAAAAAAATAAATTATTGATCAGCTGCACTTTGATTATAATTAAATAAAACTGGAGCTGCAACACGTCGATTAATCGATTAATCGATTGAGAAAATGAATCGCTGACTGTTTTAATGGCCGATTTACTGTTTCAGTTATTTTTAAGCAGAAGTTTAAAACATTTGTTTTTTCAGATTCTTCATTTATTTAATGTTTGATGATGATAACGTGTCTTCAGTCCATCTTCATCCTGAAGGTCTTCATCAGTCAGACTGACGGACTCAGACTCTGCTGGAAGCTTTAAATTAATATTCTGATGATGTTTGAATCATTAACGACTCATTATGATGTCACAACATCCAGCAGCATGTTCTATATGTGCTGTCAGTCTGTTCTCGTCTCTGAGTCCTGTCCTCCTTCAGGTCCTCACATCTCCTCTGTGTGTGTGTGTGTGTGTGTGTGTGTGTGTGTGTGTGTGTGTGTGTGTGTGTGTGTGTTGTGTTTTAAGGTGACGGTGTGATGCCTGAAGGATCTCACAGCTCCTCCTATGACGCCCCCATGGATGAAGGTGAGAGCCTCCTCTTCCTCATCAGGACTGAGTTTAGTTTCTGTCAACCTCCCAACAGCTGATAACTCTGTGTGTAACTGCAGAGTGTGTGTGTGTGTGTGTGTGTGTGTGTGTGTGTGTGTGTGTGTGTGTGTGTGTGTCCGTCTGTACGCTGATGACACTCTGCTGTTTGTCATCAACTGTAACTCCTGCAAACTGAAACCAAACATACACTCCTGTCTGTGTGTCTGTCTGTGTGTGTGTGTATGTGTGTCTGTGTGTGTGTATGTGTGTGTATCTGTCTGTCTGTCTGCCTGTCTGCAGCTCGGCTGTCACAGATGGGTCCTTGTTGTCCTCTGTGTGGATGTGTGCTGTCTTTCAGTGGGTGGTGGAGGGAACCGGCGGCTCTCACATCAACAACACCACAAACGTCCCACAGAGGACAAAAGGCGTCCGTCTCTCTGAGCTGTCTCTCTGTCTGAGCTGTCTGTCTGCCTGTCTGTGTCTCTGAGGGATGTAGTGAGACAGGAGAGAGATGATCTCTGTCAGCGTCTCGTTCAGTCTGTTAACGTTTGTTCGTGGACTCTGGTCTCGGCCTCACAGGTCATGTGATTCATCAACATCATTGTCGTCATCTGTGATTGGTCAGAGTTCAGTTTGGAGTGTCATGTCTCAGCGAATCACAGCAGGAGTTTGACTCTCCATCATCAGCTGATCTGGACATTAAACATCTGCAGAGTATCGTCTCTATGAACGGATCAACCATTCGTGTATGACCTGTCAGTGTCATTGATCACTGATCAGAGCGAGGTCACTTCCTCTGATGTCTTGATTTGTTCGACTGACTCTCTAAAGTCAGATCAGAATCTGGAACCACAAAATGTTTCTGACGTTAAAGATGGTTTGATGAGTTTTTAATTTGTCTCCTGACGACTGGTCGTCGAGCAGTCGCAGCTTCACTCAAACTGTCCGAGCTCCAACTAAAGACTTTTAAAATCTGGCTCCACGTGACGTCACCAGAGAACGACGACAGCGTACCTGGAACTGTGGCCTCATTTCTGTACATCAGGAGGAAGTGGAGATGTGTCATCTGTCTTTATACACGGTCTGTGGTTCAGAGTGGCGCTGCCTCCCACTTCCTGTTTACACTTTTCCTGTTGATGTAAATATTTCTGCAGCCTGGCTGCTCTGATCTTCAGACAGTATCTCCTGAGGAGTTTGATGAATACAGTTTGTATTGATTATTGATGAGCTACGTGACGTCTCTGTTTCTGGGTTTGGATCAGCCGCGGCGAGAGTTTTGATGTGACTCCACAGGAACAGGAACAGGAACGTTCCTCAGAGATTAGTCGATGTTGTTCCTCTTGTTTAATGTGAGCTGCAGAGAGCCGGGGTTGCATCAGAGCTGACACGCCTGATAGGTCAATATTTGTCCTGATTATGTGTCTGTGGTGAAGACGAGGATGATGATGATGTCACTGAGTCAACACTGCTGTCCACATTCAGCTCTGTATCACTGTCATCACATCAATGATCGGTTAATAAATCATTAACCCTGTAAATGACAGGGTCGGGTTGATTTCTGGTTCTGTTGGTCCGCTCTGTCCTCGGTGCTGTCTCCAGAGACGAGAGACGTGTCCAGATGTTTTGATTTGTTTTTATTTTTGGACAATTAAAAATACACAAAATGACAGAAATGTCAAAGTAAACAGTTCACTGAGAGTCAGAAAACACAGTCAAATTAAAAAGGTCAAATGTCACAGTGTTAATAAGAACACAAATCAACGTACAGAAAACAACATGACAACATAAAGGTGACAGCAAACTAAAATAATAATACTGCATATGAACATTAACAGCAGTGACAGGACAGGACTAACAGAGACAAAATGTAGTTCAGAATATTAAAGTACCTTTTACACCCAAAGTCCTGTATCATTGTTATATTATTATATTACTATATTATTGTCCCAGTTTTATTTCTGTACACGTTAGTGGGACTTTAATGTCGCAGTCGGTCGACTTCTTCATGTTCTGTTGGTTAGTTTAAAACAAGGCGTCATATTTTATAGACTCTGCTCTATATGTCAGATTTTTATCTGCAAAGTAAAAACACATATCAAATAACTGTAGTCAATAAAGTGTCAGAAAATGGAAATACTTGAGTAAAATATAAGAACATCAAAAATGTCCCTGAGTGTTATAGTATCTGTGTGACAACAGAAATCTGAAGCTGCTTTTACTGTCCGTAAAATATTTATGATACAACAACACCAACAATAATAGTCACAGAAATATTTCCTTGTTTTGAGTATAAACAAATTAAAACTATTTAAACTAAAGTGGTCCATCAGTAAAAGGTGACACAGAGTGTGTATGTGCGGCTGAATCTTCACTTTCATTATGACAAACACAGACAGGAGTGTGTAGTCTCTGGGTTGTGGACAGGGGGTAGTTTCCTGTCAGAGGTCATGGCGTGTCCCGTCCAGCAGGTGGCGTCTCTCTTCCTTCTGCTTATCACACTGAGGCTAATTGGATTAAGCCCCGCCCCCTCCTGTCAGAGCTGCAGGTGGACAGTCACAGACCTGAACACGCTCAGACCTGATGAGTCCTGGTTTCAGTCGGACACTCGTGTCTGTGCCTCTGCAGACTGGCTGCGCTGTGTTTAAGGTAGGCTGGGATTTTACAGCTTCTACACAAACACCATGTTTTTATTTAGAGCAGAAAGAATCAGAAAGAGACGTAACTGACCTGAGATCAGCAGGAATAAGACCTGTTGTTAGTGATCCGTCTGTCGTGTGATTAACGTGACAGTGAGCTGTGGCAGACGTGAGTTTCTGTTCAGGAGCCAGAATTTTGTTTATAATAATTAAACCTGTTAGCAGAACAACCAATCACAGTGCTCCCTGCGGCGACATAGAAACATGGACACCAAGAGTGACGGTGAGGAAATGTGTCTGTTAAATTTGGTGTTTTTGTTCAGAGTCCGGTCGGTGGTGGTCGCCATCACTTTGAGGCTGCTCCTGACCGCAGACACTAAACGCTCTTAATGTCACGGCTCTGCATGGAGGCGTCGCCATAGTAACGGTCCCCGAGCCTCGTGGGTAGTGTAGAGATCAGAGAGCTGGGCCTGAAGCTCCGCCCACCTGTACTCTGCTGGTGATTGGATATCGATCTGTGTGTGTGTGTGTCAGCACCACTTCCTGTGCGTCGGTCTCATCACATGACCAGACTCTTTATCACCGTGGAGACTAAGTGACTTTAACTCTGTTACATAACAGAGGTGTTGTCACTCTGCTGACATCATCATCACCACGGCAACAACACAGTTCATACTGATGCATACTGGTGTTAGTGGTGTTTACTGGTATATACTTTTGGTTTATTGTTTACTGTGAGTCACTGGTTCTGTACTGGTCTGTACTGGTTTATACTGCAGTGGTTTATGGTTAGTCTTTGCACTGGTTCTGCTGGTAAACAAAGGTTTATGTTTGTGGTGTATACTGGTCTGTACTGGTTTATACTGGATTGTAAAGGTTCACACTGGTTTGAATACAGCTCAGTGGTTTATTTGATGTTTTACTGGTTATACTGGTGAAACACTGGGCTGTACCTGATGATCATTGTCATCAATGATTAATCTGCACATTATGAGGACGATGAAGCAGTTAATGAAACGTCCTGCTGAAACTTCGTCATCATCATCACGTGTTGAAGAAGAACATCACTCCTCCAGTATCAGATGATGTCACTGTGCAGGCAGCCAATCAGATCACACCACAGTCCTCCTGTCTGTCTGATCAATGATCATATTGATGACACAAGAAACGATCACTGAGTGCTGAATTCTGATTGGTCGCCATGTTTGTAAACACGATGTTCGTCAGTGAACCAATCACAAACAGCTTCATCATCAAACACTCAGACGTTAAACTTTATTGGCACGTCCGGCAGCTGTGATCGGGAGAACGAGGTCCTGCTGGTGTTCAGGTGTCCGGAGCAGCTGATTGGTCAGACCTGAGGAGGGGGCGGGGTTAGCTGTAATGTGTAATCTCTGCCAGCTCTTTTCTCTCTGAGGGCTGAATGTCCTAATCTGACTAATCCTCATCATCACAGATTACACACACACACAGACACAGACACACACAGTATAAAACGTCACACAGGAAGTTGGTAACTTTTTTATTGACTTCAAGTTAAAATCATTTTTATTTTCAGGCTTTGAAACAGAACGTCCTGTCTGAATGAATGAATGAATGAATGAATGAATGAATGAGCTGCTGAGAGTTCATTAAGCTGATAAAATGAAGTTTCCATCTTGAATCGTTGGAGGGTTAAAACTCTTCTTCTCTGGTAGGTTGATGTGTCTATTGATCAATAATCGATTGATACATGAAGTTGCTGGGATCAGAGCGCAGTAAATAGGTCAGTGTTTCCCTCTGAGGAGGAGCAGGAGGAGCAGGAGGCTGCAGGAAGGGTGATCTCTGAGTGGAGCAGGTTCATTCAGTGTGTGTGTGTGTGTGTGTGTGTGTGTGTGTTCTGTAGGAACAGGTTGATAACGCAGGGCAGAGAGCTGCTGGTAAACGAGGGGTTAATCCTCCCTCGGCGAGGCATTCGAGGCACGCAGGAACTCTAACACTCCCATCTGATAATCCTCCCACAGAGAGGAGGAGGTGAACGAATCTGTGACTCCACCTGATAACAGATCAGTCAGACAGGAAGTGATGCGTCTCCTCAGGAACGTACTCGGTACTAAATGCTTCTTCCTGTCTGTAACTGACCAGTCGTGAGTCACTACAGATCTGAGGTCAGCGCTGAGAGCAACACCTGAGTTTATTTTCTAAAAACCCCAAAACAGAACCTCCATCACAAACCAGGAGCTGGTTGGTTCTGATTGGTCATCACAGAACCTCCACCAGAGCTCGCTGGGTGTGTTTGACGAGCGGCCGGCAGGAAACATGTCGGACTCGTGCTGCGTTCGTGTGTCAGAGGTGTGTCTGACCCTGGCTGACAGAGGCTGAAGTCACAACATGACTGTGTTGTGTTGCATCACGGCGGTTACAGAACGCTGTTGTGTCTCCAGAACAGTGGGAACATTCTCCTGCGTCCTGACTCCGCCCCTCCCAGACGCTCAGTGACACAAACAAACAACCCCCCCCGAGAACAGCTGATGGCTGCACCATCAGTCTGCCTCACACACACTGTGTTAATGTGCGCTGTGGAAAACTCTGTCATCACAACACTGCAGACCTTCATCATCATCATCATCATCATCATCATCATCATCTGCAGCAGTTTCAAAGATACGATCACATGAACAGAGTCAGTGTCTGAAATCCTCCAACAATAAAATGTGTCCTTCAGTTCAGTGACGACAGTTTGACTGTAGATCAAATCAAGTTCAGACGCTGAGACACCTGGTCAGAACAGAGTCAGAGAGCTCAGAGCAGAGCCTGTGATGTCATGATGTGACACCATCAGGTTAAAACAGAGGAAGAAGAGCTGTGTGTGAAGGAGAAGTGATTGCTGTCACATGACACATGTCACATGACCCGGCTCAGGTTAAACTCTTTATAAACACACAGAACAAAATTCAACTGGGCCACATTTGAAAACCAGAACATGTTGACGTGCTGGAAACTTTTTATTAGCTTTTGGTGACAGGTGCAAATTATTGTCGTCACATATCTGACAGAGGAACATCCCATAATGCAGAAATATCTACCAACACACAGACGCAAACCAAGTGGCATTAACAGTGACTGATAACAGTCTGTGTCTCCACTGACGTCTCCCTCGGCCCACGTCGTGATATGTGACTGGAAACAAATAAATATTCCTGACATCACAACACTGAGTGACATCACCTGAACATGAAGACCCCCCCCCCCCCCCCCCCCCCGTCTCAGGTGCATTAGAAGATAAAGTGTTAGACTACACACAGACAGCTTTCATTTTGTTTGCGTTAACAGTTTGCTGCGAGCACCGCGAGCGCCACGTGACCGTGTGACCTGCGACTGTAAACCATGATGGCGGTGAATGAGAGACCATGCTGATCACATGTTGTCTCCTCTCTGCTGTTGTCTGACCTCACCCTGGTGTGTGTGTGTGTGTGTGTGTGTGTGTGTGTGTGTGTGTGTGTGTGTGTGTGTGTGAGAGAGGAGGAGGTCAGCCCTGACATGTATGGAGCAGAGAGAGGCTGCAGCGTGATGATACATGAGACTTTAAGGAGCTGATGATGTCAGAGCTGATTATTATTATGGTCCTGATTAATTTAGCCTGGGGCTGTTTAACACCAGGTCTCAGGACCCATCCCTGGGGGCCACTCAGAGGCTGCTGGGGGCCGGATGTGGCCCGTGGGCCGCCAACTAAATGGTCCTTACATAGACTATGAACAGCTCGGCATTTTGTTCATCACCATCTTGTTTCTTTGAGCCAGAATTGACCATATTTGGATGAGGGGGCGGAGCTGTGGTGGTGTCAGCGTGGGTTTGCTCTGGGTGCTCCCACATGCGGATGGAAATTAGCTTTGAGCTAAATCCGGCACACTTACAGGATGCCACGGCGCAAACTGTTCATTATTGTGCATTGTCCTAAACAAATAAACAAACAAACATGTTCTCCCCGTGTCAGCGTGTGTTTGCTCCAGGTGCTCCCACATGTTCTCCCCGTGTCAGCGTGGGTTTGCTCCGGGTGCTCCCACATGTTCTCCCCGTGTCAGCGTGGGTTTCCTCCAGGTGCTCCCACATGTTCTCCCCGTGTCAGCATGGGTTTCCTCCAGGTGCTCCCGCATGTTCTCCCCGTGTCAGTGTGGGTTTCCTCCAGGTGCTCTGACATGTTCTCCCCGTGTCAGCATGGGTTTCCTCCAGGTGCTCCCACATGTTCTCCCCGTGTCAGCGTGGGTTTCCTCCAGGTGCTCTGACATGTTCTCCCCGTGTCAGCGTGGGTTTCCTCCAGGTGCTCCCACATGTTCTCCCCGTGCCAGCGTGGGTTTCCTCCAGGTGCTCCCACATGTTCTCCCAGTGTCAGCGTGGGTTTCCTCCAGGTGCTCCCACATGTTCTTCCCGTGTCAGCGTGGGTTTCCTCCAGGTGCTCCGACATGTTCTCCCTGTGTCAGTGTGGGTTTCCTCCAGGTGCTCCCACATGTTCTCCCCGTGTCAGTGTGGGTTTCCTCCAGGTGCTCCCACATGTTCTCCCCGTGTCAGCGTGGGTTTCCTCCAGGTGCTCCCACATGTTCTCCCCGTGTCAGCGTGGGTTTCCTCCAGGTGCTCCCACATGTTCTCCCCGTGTCAGCGTGGGTTTCCTCCAGGTGCTCCCACATGTTCTCCCTGTGTCAGTGTGGGTTTCCTCCGGGTGCTCCCACATGTTCTCCCCGTGTCAGCGTGGGTTTCCTCCAGGTGCTCCCACATGTTCTCCCCGTGTCAGTGTGGGTTTCCTCCGGGTGCTCCCACATGTTCTCCCCATGTCAGCGTGGGTTTCCTCCAGGTGCTCCCACATGTTCTCCCCGTGTCAGTGTGGGTTTCCTCCAGGTGCTCCAGCTTCCTCCCACAGTCCAAAGACATGCAGGTTAACTGGTGACTCTAAATTGTCCGTAGGTGTGAATGTGAGTGTGAATGGTTGTCTGTCTCTATGTGTCAGTCCTGTGATAGTCCAGGGTGAACCCTGCCTCTGGCCCAAGGACAGCTGGGATAGGCTCCGCCCCCCACAACCCCTTACAGGATAAGCGGTTACAGAAATTGAATGAATGAATGAACAGTACATACGATATTACACAATTATTATTAGCATCAGTCACAGTGACCCTTAAAGGAATGGAAACAGAAGGGTGTTTAGTTTAGTAGTTAATGCTTCAGTAGGTCCCTCCAGTCGTAACACAGCAGAGACCAGGTGGGACGAGGGTCCAACAACAACACTGCGGTGCTCCACAGACTCTCCTACAGTTGTTTCAGATATTCTTCAGTTTTGGTTTTGTGGATTTGGAGCTAAAGGTTGTATCTGGAGGCGTATTCTTAGAACGGTTCTTATGATATAACAACCTACAAAGTTGCGTCTCACGAATGACGTGTCGTCCTTAACGTACAGTCACATAATTAAGGCTAAGTCACAGAGGTTAGGTTCAGGAACAGAAACATGGTGAGGACGAACAGAAAAATGACTCAAAGTTCACACAGAGCCGAACACATGACTCCAGGGGAAAATCCACCACTCCAACCTGCCTCCTTACAGGCGCTCAGGACTGCTTCCTGTTTACTGCCGTCAGCTGATTGGTCACATGATCACAGCCTCTCAAAATACCTGGGATATGTATGAATTGGGGTGCAAATCACAGTTCATCTATACACACTGTGACGACACAGAGCTGGTTTAACATCAGCAGAGTTTCCCTTTCTCTTCTCTGTCTTCAGTGATGTGTTGGCTCGTTGTTACACTGTGATCTGTACGTTAGCATTTAGCTTCTGTCTTTGTCTTTCTAACCTGTTTCTGCTGCTGAGTCAGATTCACCCTCTGTCCTGCTGCAGTCTGCAGAGTTCAAAGCTTCCTGTAGGTCAGTCAGTTAAAGGTCACAGCTCTGCAGCAGCTCACATCAAACTCTGTCAGCCCCGTCACACTGTGGTGTTAGACACAGGACGTATGTGGACACTGTGTATCAGTACTTTTACTGCAGTAAGGCTGTGATCACAGGACGTATGTGGACACTGTGTATCAGTACTTTTACTGCAGTAAGGCTGTGATCACAGGACGTATGTGGACACTGTGTATTAGTACTTTTACTGCAGTAACACAGGACGTATGTGGACACTGTGTATCAGTACTTTTACTGCAGTGAGGCTGTGATCACAGGACGTATGTGGACACTGTGTATTAGTACTTTTACTGCAGTAAATGAGTACTTGTTTCATCAGCGTTAACGTGTTCGGAGCTCTTTTTTCTTTTTTTCTTCGTCTGTTTATGTTTTTATGACCTTCAGTAACCGTTCTCCTCCTTCAGCTCTTCATCCTGTAATAACTCCTCTTCCTCCTGCTCTTTTCCTCCTTCCTTTCCTTCCTTCCTTTAATAACTCCTCCTCCCTCTGAGGTCCCTCCTCCTGTGTTAGCTCCCCTCGCTCCCTCTGTGAAGTTAAAGTCTGTGTGTTCATGTGTCTGACTTCACTCTGTGGAGCCTTCAGGTGTCTTTAAAGCTGCAGGAAAACTAAATGTTTCTGTATCGTCTGAGAGGAAGTCTGTACAGTTGTTGTGACGGATCATATTTGAGTTGATGGGGTATCAGAGGAGCATGTGGCGCAGTCTGGCTGGAGGAGGAGGAGGAGGAGGAGATGTTGCTGTGGTGAGGTGTTCATGTTCAGAGGAGGAGGTGAAGATCTCCTTCAGGAGTGTCGGGGAGGAGCGGCGGCTCAGACCAGTGTTTGTCCGCCGCTGGTTCGGTGAGTCTCTGCAGAGTGTTGACGGTTTGATGTCTGCAGGTTATAAACATACACGCTCAGGACGGTGTCCACAGTGAACAGATGGACGCCTGCACCAGATGATTTTTGCCTCTTTTATAAATATGAACATTAACCCTCACCCTAACTGAACCTGAAATGTGAAAAGTGTGGACGGTGGGAGTTTTGGTGGAAAAGTGAAATTCTTTTAAAGTCACAGTTGTGTCGTGTAAACGTAAGTTAAACTCTGTTTCTGGTGTGTGTGAATGAACATGATGTGTGTCTGAGTGTGTGTGATGACTGTAACGAGCTGTAATCTGTGTGACGGCTGCAGAGGTCAAAGTTCAGCCGTGAGTGTGTTTGAAAGTAAACGCTGAGCTGTGACTGGTCCACACGCTCTCACGGTGTCATGTTTAAGTGGCTGGAGTCCATAAATCCCCTTCCTGCTGGGTCAGTGAACGCCTCGCTGACTTCACACTGGCAGGAAGCCAAATAGCTAACGGACAGAGTGTGTGTGTGTGTGTGTGGGTGTGTGTGTGTGTGTGTGTGTGCAGTTTGAATGTGTTTTCATTCAAACCCTGGGACAGTCGGTCTCGTGTTGTCGACTGTAGAAAGTTTGAAGTTAAAACGAGTCTCCTCAGTTTGACCTTCAGTCCGACACAAAGACATTAATAATGAAAACGCTTCACGCTGAGCAGCCGTCCTGTCAACATGAATAAATCTGTGTTAATGCTGCGTTCAGGACACATCAGCACAACGGGAAAATCTCCTGTTACTGATAACGAGTGGTGAAGCCTAAATCAGCAGCTGTAAATCCACCTGTGATGAATTCATCGTGTCCGTTCACACGTCATGAAACTCCTGGAAAAGTTCTTAAATCAGGAAAACCTGGAGACAGTTTGGAATTAACAGGATGTTTTGGAAAAGTTTGGAACATTGTTTTGGCTGTTGTTTAAAACATGTTTCAACATGTTGAACGTTACGTGACACGTGTAGCTGTCATTACTGATTTCAGATCTGCTGCTGAGCTGTGCGACTGTTGAAACATCTCTGTGTGTGCAGAGAGTCGGCGGCAGGAGTGTCTAACGAACACGTTAAATTCTCAAACACTGGCTAAATACATCCGATCTGGAATATGTGTCATTATTTCTGACGTGTCTGATGTGACCAGTTTTTGTTGGTGTTGTTCTCACCAGAAGTTCATCACTCTTTACAGAGTTCTGCAGCGGTGACGTGTTTCTGTAGTCTGACCCTGAAGTCAGCGTCGCTCTGGTTCCCTCGTCAAACAGCCAATCAGATTGTTCTACTGGATTTTGGATCATTGCTGTCCCCAGCTGTCCACCAGTGTCTTTGCCATGTTGACTTCAGGTCGTGACGTTGGGTGACCTAAATTCAATGTCAGGACGACGTCTAATGTCGACGTCAGCTGACTCAGAATAACAACATGTAGTCGTAAGGTCTGAAGAACAAAACCAAACGTCTGCAAACTTCATAATCTCAACGTCCACACAACGTGACATTGTGACGCCGTTAGACGTTTGAAATATCGTCAATCCGATTGTCATTCCAACCAAAATGTAACTGACGTGAGAGTCCAAAGTTCCTCTGATGTCATTTTGATGTCTTGGTCCACAGAGTTCTGCAGCGGTGACGTGTCTCTGTAATCCGACCCTGAAGTCAGTGTCGCTCTGGTTCCCTCGTCAAACAGCCAATCAGATTGTTCCACTGGATTTTGGATTATTGCAGAAAATAAACAGATGTTTCTGATCCTTCAGGTTTGGTTCAGTCAGATGATCTTCATAAATTAACACCATTTCCACGACTGACGTCTGAATTCAGATACCAGAAGTAAAAAGCTAACGCTAGGCTGTAAACAAACTACACCACAGTCACATGACGTGACGTCACCATCATAACAGGACTGTAAAGCCGTGTTCAGAGCGGCTCGGTGTGACGTCGTTCTCTCGTCTCATTTAGCCACTCGTTAGCAGCTGCTGTTTTTAAGACACGTAGAAGCTTCTAAATTCACAGTGGAGAATTTACTGACTCATTTTATGTCGCAGAACAAGACGTGAAACTCCCTCGAGCTTGTGTGAACCACAGACCTTATTTCAGACATATGAACTAAAAACACACTGACTTTGAGACGAGGGAACCGGAGGCTCTAAAATGATGATGACTCATTTCCAGGTTTTAGAATTTGATTTCCTGGCAGACGCCATAATAAATATGATAATAACCTATTGACAAAAATAAAAATGTTCTACTTTAAAGAAAAGATAATTGTTTTTAAACCTTTATTTTTACTCGTGCCTCTGAACAGCAGATTCTGACCATTAGCATGCTAACATTAAACAATTTGACTGTTTCATGCTAACATTTAAAATGTAGCTGATGTTAACTGTTAGCTTAAGTTTGCTAACACTCATTAGCTTACTGTTAGTTTGCATCATAACTTTAGCATGCTAACATGCATACATGTGATGTGTTAGCATGACATGCTAACAAAGTGTTGGACTGACTGTGTAACACTGCTGTTCTGTAGCATCGCAGCTAGCATTAAACTTTCACTGTCAAACATTTTGTTGTTTTAACTGTGAATATATTTTTCAGTTTTCTGGTCTGAATGTTTGGTGGTTGTGTTTTCTCAGGTGGACTGTCAGTGTCTCTGCTCTTCAGATATTTAGTTAAACCCTCCGAGGAGTGGTTAGCCGGTATGTTCGCTAACACTGACCAAAAACCACATGGCGGCCATTTTGAGCAGTGAGGGCGGGAAACTGTAGCAGCGCTTTCCCCACATTCAAGATTTATTAAAAGATAACACGTAATACTGACATGTCTCTGTAAACAAATATTTATTTATTTTGTGCATTTTGAAATGTTTAAATGTGGATCATAAATGCGTGAGTCCAGCTAGCTAGCTGTTAGCACAGTCAGTGATGAGCTGAAGTTTATCC
The DNA here is from genome assembly GCA_019142605.1 of Cephalopholis sonnerati. Classification (NCBI taxonomy): domain Eukaryota; kingdom Metazoa; phylum Chordata; class Actinopteri; order Perciformes; family Serranidae; genus Cephalopholis; species Cephalopholis sonnerati. The sequence continues at coordinate 44,152,870 of JAGQAX010000009.1, forward strand.
TGTAGATACGGAGGTTTAACATTTCATTATTTAGGTTAAAAAACAATCTCATTTTAGATAATTAATTCATACATTTATGCTAGCTGGTAAATTTTATTGTGGTAGATTATGTTTTTTTTATTTTAGTGGTTTCACATGAAAACAAAACAAAAGGGGGTAAAAATATAAAAAAGTGCGTGTGAGGGTAGAAATCTGAACAGGAACATGAAAACCACCAAGAAGACACAGAAATGGTTGAATACAAACAGGCAGACTTGACAGTACATTTTAAATACTAGAATTTAGAAAAAAATCACCACATAAGTGCACAGTTAAAATTTAACGGGGGTCAGCAGGGACGGTTGCAACAGTTTAAGCATTCTTTCAGTTACTCTGAGACTGTTTGGTGGAGACCAAACAAATTTGTGTTTATTAACTTACATGTGTCTGCTAATTATGACGTATCGTTTACAATGTTTATGTGAATGTCCGCTGACCCTGACCCCTCATGTTAAAAATACATCAGAAATTCACACATTAACTTTGACTTTTGTCTCAGTAAACATTCGTTCTGAAAATATTCATTGTTGTGTGATAATATTTGAACATAATGTTACAGTATTATTTATTTATTCAATAATATTATTTATTTTGTCTCTACTGTTGACAGACTAAAAACAAACTGAATCCAGTTTCATCTTTTCTATGATTTATTCAGTGTGTGATAAACAGCAGCAACTCACTGTTTACTGATGGACTGTTACAATAATAATAATAATGCTGTACGTCACCATGAACTGAGCATGTGTAAATATAGGCTGTACATTTTAACATAATCTAATTTTTATTTAATGTAACAGCATCAATTGAGCTGATGAAGCAGGAAGCAGTTTTATGTGTGTGGGTGAGCTGTACTTATATGAACCACACAGTGACTGAAGTTATGTTATAAAATAGGCCTGTTTTATCATTAGTTAGCACAATAACAACATAAGAAGTTAAACCATGACTACATTCAGTTTTTTATTTTGTTGCACTTAAAAAAAATTGTAGATATTTAAAATTTCTTTCTTCACTTTTTAAATCTGCTCTTAAATAAATGTTTTCACACTAATAAACACATTTATAATTTCAGCTGCTTTATTTTGTGTTGGACGTTAAAATATATTTTAAAAACAATGAATGTGCTGAAAATGAAATTGACATCAGAAGTCCCTGAACAGGTGCAGAGTTCATGTCAAACAGGAGTCAGCTGTAGAAACTGATCACGTCATGAGGACAGACGTCATGAATACGTTTCTCCAGTTTTCTCCCATCAGAGCTGAACATGGCCGCCGTGTGAACACATGAATGTGACGTCACAGAGAATGACAGCATGCTAACAACTAACCTAATCACAACCAATCAGGAATCAATCAGTGTTAATGATCTGATCAGACCAGCCTGTCAGATGTGATTGAACTGATCCATGAAGCTGATTGGTGGATTTCTTCACAGTTTACGAACCTGTTGTGACGAATTCTTAAAATTCCTCTGCAGATAAAAATAACCTGAAACTCTCGGGGGGGGGGCTGTTACATCACATCATCGAGGATCAGTAAACACACTGAACCAGAACATCAGTCACAGTTTGATCACAGCAGCACCAACATGTCTCCCACCTGTAACAGTCACCGTGTCAGCCTGAGAATACCCTCGCTCTTAACTTCACGTCTTCACGTCTGTGTGTGCGTCATGTGTGTAGGCAGAACCACAGAAACATACTCGCCATTATCACCACATGTTTGATACACACCATGATCTGAGGATTAGCTACACTGTGACCTGTCACCACCCAGGTAGCCCAGATGACCCGGCCCAGCATCGGCCCAGACTCGGCACGCCAGAGGAAATAAGTGGAGCCTCCTCTGTTTGTTTGACTCAGCTGAGACTTGAGATGGAAAGCATCTGGAGGAGGGGTTATACTGTCAGGTTGTCCATGTGTCCGTCCTGTTCACGTGAACACGATATCTGAAGAACGCCTTCAGAGGAATTTCTTTGAATTTGGCACAAACGTCCACTTGGTACCAGCCACGCCGGCGTGCCGAGTTTGGGCCGATGCTGGGCCGGGTCATTTTGGCTACCTGGGTGGTGACAGGTCACTGTATCGATACCATGCAACCACAGGGTGGGCTGGTGGGCGGAGTCACGCAACCACAGGGTGGGCTGACAGGTGCAGCCATACAACCACAGGCGGGGCTGGTGGGCGGGGCCATACAACCACAGGATCAGCTGATCAGAGCTGTGTTCTGATTGGTCGGTGTCGTCCTGCTCTTCACTTCATTAAAACCTGTCCTCTGACCGTCATTCACGTCCTCTGTCCTCAGAGTCCCCCCACCTGTCCACCGCCTCCATAGGCAGCAATGAGCGCGCTCCATCAGCCACGCCCTCCGACTCCTCCGACCGCCGCCCGGCGAGCCTGATCTCCACGCTGTCCTCGGGCTCTGGATCCTCCAGAGACGACAACCTCGCCCCGCCGCCATCCGCACAGACGTCTGACATAGACCTGGACCTGAGCCCTGCGGGGGGCACCGCAGAGGGCGAGGGGGGGTCGTCCCCACACCCTGAGCCTGACAGGAAGGGGCGGAGCCCCGGCGTCACACAAAACAACAACAACAACAAAGAGTCCACGCCGGGTCGAGCCTCCAGCCGCCGCCAGTGGGCGTCACCGTTCATAAGCAGGAGCATGGCGCCGAACCCTCAGCTGACCTACCTGGACCGCGTCGTCATGGAGATCATCGAGACGGAGAGGATGTACGTCAGAGACCTGCGCATGATCGTAGAGGTGAGTCACCGAGGACGCTGTCATCCAATCAGCTGCAGGACAGTTAACAGGTCAAAATACCAACTCCAATTCATGTCCAGCAGGGGGAGTGGCAGGGTCCACCACTAAGGACAGAGAGACAGAGACAGACAGGGACAGACAGGGACAGACAGGGACAGAGACAGAGACAGACAGGGACAGACAGACAGACAGAAATAATGATTTCAATCTGAATATAAGATCAGAATGATGCTGTAAAAAGATGATGTCATCGTATGAGGACTCTACGTCTGATGTTGTTGTTGTTATTGTTATGTCTTCATGAGTTTTTTAATCAGTGAAGACACAGAGACAGTTTGAAGTCCTCACCTGAGGACAGAGGACGTCCGTCTAAATAAAGACTGTCTATAATTAACTGGTTAAGACTTTGTGGATTAGCTGCTTATGTAACACAGATAAACCTGTCCTCAGAGACACACTGAGGGACACAGAGACACACTGAGGGACACTCGTCCTGCAGAGACAGAGACACACTTAGGGACACTCGTCCTGCAGAGACAGAGACACACTGAGGGACACTCGTCCTGCACAGAGACAGAGACACACTGAGGGACACTCGTCCTGCAGAGACAGAGACACACTGAGGGACACTCGTCCTGCAGAGAGACAGAGACACACTGAGGGACACAGAGACACACTGAGGGACACTCGTCCTGCAGAGACAGAGACACACTGAGGGACACAGAGTTCACGTCAGTTTTAAATCAGAGACATTAAATGAAAAACCAAAACTTCAGTGTTAAATTTTAAATATATGAATGTAGAATATTAACATGTGATGTGATCAATCAATCAGTCGATCAGTCGATCAATCAGTCGATCAGTCGATCAGTCGATCAATCAGTCGATCAGTCGATCAATCAGTCGATCAATCAGTCGATCAGTCGATCAATCAGTCGATCAATCAGTCACAGTGCTGATCTACAGCAGCCTCTACACGGTGTCCAAAGTGTTTATTATCTCCTCTCTGGTGGTGTCTCTGTCTGTCCCACAAACTACTGGACCAGTTAGCCTCATGTGTTGTGTTTGAGGACCAGAGGTGGTTTCAGTGACTCTCATCATGGTTATATTCTGTCACTGAGTCAAACAACGAGTCTCACCGTCTGTTGCAGGACACATTTGTCTGTCCATGAAAAAGTCTGGTCTTATTTTGAAGCAGAGAGTCTGCAGATTAATTATGTACCTGATATGTGATGAGACACTAAAGTGAGGTCTCTGTGTCTCTGTCTGTCTTCGTGCTCTCACTGCTCAGAGAGACGGATTAAAAAGAGACACTGCTGCTGAGAAAAGAACGCTGTGTGGACTCAGGCCGTCCCCGTCACACCGCCTCCTCAAGGTGGGAATCACAGCGTCATTCTGCCTCAACGTTCTGTTTAAAAGGGACAGAATGAGGGGACAGAGCTGTCTCACCTGTAGGACAGCAGTGGGCGGAGCAACAGCGCCAAATCAACGTGCTATGGTCTGATGACGTGTTACGTGTGCGATTTAAAAAGCAGCTGTTAGCAGTTAGCGGCTAACTCAAAGGAGGAGAAGAACAGCAGCTGTTAGCAGTTAGCGGCTAACTCAAAGGAGGAGAAGAACAGCAGCTGTTAGCAGTTAGCAGCTAACTCAAAGGAGGAGAAGAACAGCAGCTGTTAGCAGTTAGCGGCTAACTCAAAGGAGAAGAACAGCAGCTGTTAGCAGTTAGCGGCTAACTCAAAGGAGAAGAACAGCAGCTGTTAGCAGTTAGCGGCTAACTTAAATCTTAAAAAATGCTGGAACATAAACAAACTGTCGTGAAACAAAGAGTTAATAATTAATGATTAATAATTAATCTATGTCAAATAAAAAATAATAACATCTGTAATAAATGATAAAAATAAAAATCTTTAAATATTTTCTGTCAGTGGGACGTGATCGATCCAAAGAGGAAGTAATCAGATTACAGTGATGTCAGTCTGCCCCCTGCTGGACAAACTGAGACATGACAGACTGACTGAATTTAAATCTCCACATCCACCTCTCTTCTTACTCCCCCCCCGCAGGACTACCTGGCCCACATCATCGATCAATGTGACCTGTCGATCCGTCCGGAGCAGGTCTGCGCTCTGTTTGGAAACATCGAGGACATCTACGAGTTCAACAGGTGACACAGAGCACTGTGACAGTAATCAATAATCAATATGAGCCGCTCTCTATCGACGCTCACATGTTGTCTGAATGTTGCTGTAACGTTTCCTCAGGGTTAATGTTGGCTGAGCCTCATGTGGGAGGGTGAGTTTCTTTTCCAGAGCAGGACGTCCCGGCTGCAGCGTGCTGTGTGCAGCGTGTTGTGTGCGGTGTGTGGTCTGTTGTGTGCAGTGTGCTGTGTGTGGCGTGTGGTGTGTGCTCTGCAGTGGTCAATGATGATCAGGACACACGTGGTCACATGATCTGTAGTTACATGTGATCATGTGACCATCTCCTCCTCCACAGCAGGACAGACTTCCTAAAATCTGACGAAGTGACATCACTGCTGACATCACAACATGGACAGATCCAGGGAAACATAGAATGACCAAACATGTTGGTGTAAGGTCCCAAAAAGTTCAGTACAATGTCTGAGGAACGTTTTTAAATGTCCCGGGAGCTGCAGCGTTCTGATGGAGGTTAAATCACGTGACAACAACACGCCATCATCAACTGCAGTCGTTACGAGCTTAAATTACAGATTAACAATAACGATGGAACAGATTCTTCATCATCACAACAACAACAACACAATAATACTGACGCATGCACACATGCTGTAAACTGTAGCGTCCACCATGTTTCACTCTGACACACCATGGCTGTGGGCGGGGCCAGTTACAATAGTATAAAGAGTATTGTCACTGCGTCCTGACCGCCGTGTCACACAGCTCGTTCTGACAGCTCCAGTGAACAGTCTCATCTCTGCTCACAGCCAGACTCCATTAATAAAACCAGTGATTTAACACCAGTGAACACAGGAGCTGCTGGTCTGCTGCTGCCTCCACCAGTTAGTGTTACTGTGGTGAATCTGAATTAACCCTTTAAACACCACAGTCACACAGTCACACAGAGACACTAACTGGTGGAGGCAGCAGTAGACCAGCAGCTCCTGTGTTCACTGGTGTTAAATCACTGGTTTTATCTGTGGAGTCTGGCTGTGAGCAGAGAGATATAACAGCTTCAGTTTCCTGTTGGAAATCACTGACTGACATTAAAGCTGTGAAAATATTCTCAATGAATCTTACATTTAAACTGACATTGATTTTTTTATTTAGGTGTCTAACATACATTTTGTTGCTGCCCCCCCGACACTGCATCAAATATCTGAACTGTTTCTATGAGAGCTGAGCACAAACTGATGCACCAGCTCCACCTGCAGGTCAGGTGTCATCATTACACCTCTTGTTAGAGACGAGGAGGAGGAGGAGGAGGAGGAGGAGGAGGAGGAGGAGGAGAGGAGAGGAGAGGAGAGGAGGAGATCAGCTGAGATGCTTCTGTTCATATCAAAGATTCAAATATTTTCCTCAGCATCTTTGGTGGGTTGAATCTTCAGGTGTAAAAGTCAGAACATTCTTTTCTTGACATCTGGATTTGTCTTGGGGTCGTTCAGTGTTTGAAAGTGATGAAGAGTCAGAGTGATGAAGGTGATGATGAGTAATAATGACGTCCTCTCTGACGTCTGTATGGTCCAACAGTCTGAGACTCAAAGGTTCCCTCAGGAGCTCTTCATCATGTCACATGGTCTTCATCAGCTGAGACGCTCCTCACTCAACTGTCCACGTTCATGTTTACACTTCTAACATCAGAGTAAACAACAGCGTTCCCACGGTCATGGAAAAGACCAGTTGTTTTCCAGGCCTGGAAAAGGTTTGGGATTATCAGAATGTTTTTAAAAGTTTGGAACGAACATTATTTTGTCTTTTGTTTCAAATCTGCTCCGAAAAATCCTAAAGGACGTCTGACGTCACACGGACTGTTGTGGTTGTGTCACTGATGTCACATCTACTGCGGCGCTCTGTGACATCACAGCTTCAAGCTACAAAGGTCAAAATAGACGTTTGGAGTCGTCCGTTCTGTACTCAACAAACATGTTTCACACCTGCAGTATTCAGGTCAGATGATGTCACCGCTTTGTGTGTGTGTGTACGTGTAAACACACACACACAGAGCTCCTGTTCCATGATGTTTACATGGTGTTTACATTGTGTTTACATTGTGTTTACATGATGTTTACATTGTGTTTACATGATGTTTACATTGTGTTTACATTGTGTTTACATGATGTTTACATTGTGTTTACATGGTGTTTACATGATGTTTACATGATGTTTACATTGTGTTTACATGGTGTTTACATGATGTTTACATGGTGTTTACATGATGTTTACATGATGTTTACATTGTGTTTACATGGTGTTTACATGGTGTTTACATGATGTTTACATTGTGTTTACATGGTGTTTACATGATGTTTACATTGTGTTTACATGATGTTTACATTGTGTTTACATTGTGTTTACATGATGTTTACATTGTGTTTACATGGTGTTTACATGATGTTTACATGATGTTTACATTGTGTTTACATGGTGTTTACATGATGTTTACATGGTGTTTACATGATGTTTACATGATGTTTACATTGTGTTTACATGGTGTTTACATGGTGTTTACATGATGTTTACATTGTGTTTACATGGTGTTTACATGATGTTTACATGATGTTTACATGGTGTTTACATGATGTTTACATTGTGTTTACATGGTGTTTACATGGTGTTTACATGATGTTTACATGATGTTTACATTGTGTTTACATGGTGTTTACATGATGTTTACATGGTGTTTACATGGTGTTTACATGATGTTTACATGGTGTGTCAGCACGCAGGAGCCTCATTACTGCGCCCTGTCATCAACATGGAGGTCCAACATGACTGGTTAAGGTCATGGAGGAGCTGATCAGTAAAGTGTGTGTCTGTTAGTGATTCATTGTAGTCAGTGACTGATGAAGACAGTGAGACGTGCTCAAAAGCTCCAGAACTGTTACTGAAGGGTTTTTTATCAAACTGCTGTTTAAAGGTTTGACTTCATCCTGGAGTCTCTGTGTCTCTGTGTCTCTGAGTGTCTCTGTGTCTCTGTGTGTCCCCGTGTCTCAGTGTGTCTCTGTGTCTCAGTGTCTCTCAGTGTCACTAAGTGTCTCTGTGTCTCTGTGTCTCTGTGTGTCTCAGTGTGTCTCAGTGTCATTGAGTGTCTCTGTGTCTCTGTGTGTCTCAGTGTCTGTGTGTCTCTGTGTGTCTCAGTGTCTGTGTGTCTCTGTGTGTCTCAGTGTCTGTGTGTCTCTGTGTGTCTCAGTGTGTCTCGGTGTCTCTCAGTGTCACTAAGTGTCTCTGTGTTTCTGTGTGTCTCAGTGTGTCTCAGTGTCATTGAGTGTCTCAGTGTCACTAAGTGTCCCCGTGTCTCAGTGTGTCTCTGTGTCTCAGTGTGTCTCAGTGTGTCTCTGTGTCTTTGTGTGTCTCAGTGTCTCTGTGTCTCTGTGTGTCTCAGTGTCTGTGTGTCTCTGTGTGTCTCAGTGTCTCTGAGTGTCTCTATGACTGACGGTGTTGTCTGTCCACAGCGAGCTGCTTCAGGCTCTCGACCTCTGTGACAACGACCCTGTGGCGGTCGCCAGGTGCTTCGTCCTGAAGGTGAGTCAGAAGGTTGTTGGTTTGAAACCTGAAGTTTAAAGTGTCTTATTCAAACGTCAGGACTGAAACAACAGATAATGATGGAGTTAGTGACAGGTTAACTGGTGACTCTAAAGGTGTGAATGTGAGTGTGAATGGTTGTCTGTCTCTATGTGTCAGCCCTGTGATAGTCTGGTGACCTGTCCAGGTGAGCCCCGCCTCTCACCTAATGACAGCTGGGATAGGCTCCGCCCCCCTGCGACCCTCAAGAGGATAAGTGTTTAGAAAATGGATGGATGGATGAAGTTTGTGGAGAAAGCTTTTCTTTTTTAGACCTCATTTAGTTTGACGTGTGTCGATGCCACGCCAGGAAAAAACCCAACTGATCAGTATCAGGTAAAACATGAAAAGTTTCTGTTCTAACAAAATGTTTTTCACATATTCTCGTTGTGACCTGAAGAAAAGTTTCTTCTTCTGAAACCATGAAAAACACTTTGTTACAACAAGAGACTTGTTTCTGAAAGTCTTACGACACTGATCAGTTTGTTTTTGGCGTCTGTGTTGATGAGCGAATGGAAGCTGAGAGGTTTTTGTAGGATTTGTTTGAAATAATTTAGTTGTTTGTTGGGATCATTCAAATTCAGATTAACGAGCTCCAGCTGACGACTGCAGGTTGCTCTGTCACTTTTTACAGCGTTAACATGTAGCTGGTTCATCAGTTCATTACTGTGAGTCATCGATTCATCTGCACTCACCTGTTTTATGTTAATAAGGACTCACAGTGCTCTGTAACAATGTCCTGTTTCCTGTTTGGTTCTTTGAGAGACAGTCAGGGGTTGGTTTGAAGGTTCCTGCTGATTCATGCATGTGAACACAAGCTGCTGTTCACGTGTCTTACATTCATGTTTGCAAAGACACGGGAGGAAGGAGTTATCATTTTTGTTTTCTGATGCTGCTTTGTTAACTCTTAAAATAATCAGTGACATTTATTCTTGTCTTTTGTGGAATGGACAGACTGTCTCACAGAGAGACGTCACACTGATCAGGACGGAGACAGATGCACTTTCTACTGTCTGTCTGATGATGTCACTGCGCCAACACACTCAACCAACACTGGCTGTTTGACTAAGATTCTGTCGAACAGCTGGAACTGACATGACACACGACACATGACGCGACACATGATGTGACACACGAGGCTCCGTGTGTTTGATACAGAAAGGTTTTTGGCATGATGGGAGTCACATCAGAGGAACATACAGAGTGAGACACACAGCATTACAGAGACACCCCGCTGAGGTCACAGCTGTTTCCCAAAACGTCATGTTTTATGTTCCAGTCAACATCTGGACACTGCTGACCCCGACGAGCTGATGTCACTTCCTGTTTCTGTTTGTTTCTTCAGGTTTGTTTTCCTGGTCGACTCTGAGTGATGTTACAAAGTCTTGAATCAAACTGAAGCTGCAGGAACTCTGAATTTAAAACTCACTGAGTGGCTGCATCGTTCATGATGTCATCAAAATACTGACACTGACTAAAAACATAACAACAACAACAACAACCTGTGTTTATGTAAACAAAGTTTGTTTATTGTGAACACCGCCCCCTGCTGGGCAGAGCAGGTAAAACCACTGACTGACAGCTGATGGTTCATCTCTCTGTCTCCTTTCAGAGCGAGTACTTCGAGATCTACACACAGTACTGCACCAACTACCCAAAGTGAGTCCTGCTGTTTGCTACCTGCTCACACCTGCTGTCACCTGTTCACACCTGGGGGGTATTCCATCAAACCAGCTAACCGCAAATCCCGGCTAACTTCGATAAGCCGCGCTAGTTTTAGAGAGAGTTTGGTTCCATGACTCTCGCTAACAGAAACCTCAGCTGAGTTACTGGGGTAACATATGCTCCTGAACTAACCTGCTCCGTGGCAGGTTAACTATCAGGCTTAATGAATCGGTGTTACAAAGAATATGTACCTGTAGTAAACAGAGTCTCAGACAAACAGTTCCTCACACTTTTCGCTTGGTTATCCGTGTTGTCCGAAAACGAACAGCCTCTGACAACCATAAATCAAATAATGTAATCACTAATATTATAATGAATGCACTTTTGAATTTCGCCAGGTTGAAGTCAGAGAGGTGGAAAGGCTTCTTTACTCTCTCCCTCGCAACAAACTAGCTGGTGTAGACAATCTGGATAGTAATTTATTAAAAATTACTGCTAGTTGTATTTCATCTCCTGTGACTTATATCATTAATAGATGTCTATGTGTATGCAAATGTCCTATGTTGTGGAAGACAGCCAAAATTATCCCAATACCCAAAGATAAAAAATCTGTTTTTAATGAGAGCAACTCCAGACCAATTAGCATTATTCCTGTCCTGAGCAAAATCATGGAAAAAGTTGTATATATGCAAATTCATGATTATTTCTTTGTGAATAATTTAATAACTATGTCTCAACATGCATATAGAACTGGCCACTCCACATCTACTGCTTTGATAAATATGACTGATGATTGGTTTAGAGCCATTGATAATTCTCTGATGGTGGGGGCGGTGTTGCTAGATTTCACTGCTGCCTTTGATTTGCTTGACCATTCTTTCTTGGTAAAGAAACTAGAATGTTATGGTTTTGGACCACTGGCGCTAAAGTGGATCCATAATTATCTGTCTTCTAGATCACAACAGGTATATTTGAATGGTGGCATATCGAACAACAGGGATCTAGTGTGTGGTGTGCCTCAGGGCAGTTGCCTTGGACCATTACTGTTTACTGTATTTATTAATGATCTTGCCTGGGCTACAAAAAGTGCAAAAATGTTATTTTATGCTGATGATTCAACCTTGTATTTTGCTGCCCATTCATGCAAGGAACTTAATGATGTCCTTAATAGGGAATTGGAAGTAGTGCATGATTGGGTTCTTTGTAATAAGTTAGTTCTTAATATTCCCAAAACAAAAAGCATTCTATTAGGTTCAAAACATAAACTATCTTGTAGCCCAAAGCTGGATTTAAAGTTATATAATTTGACTGTTGAACAAGTGGAGAGGGTCAAACTTCTTGGTGTAATGTTGGACTCCAGGCTTTCCTTTAGTCATCATATTAATCTAATCATCTCAAAGGTGGGAAGAGCTGTGGGTATCTCCAGGAAATGTGCTTCTTTTGTTGCTCGCCCCCTCTTGTGTCAGATCGTGCAAAGTTTAGTATTATGTCACCTTGACTATTGTTCTGTGGTCTGGACATCTGCCGCTAAAGGTGAGCTCAGAAAGCTGCAGATCGCCCAAAATAAGGCTGCACGGTTGGTGTTGGGTTGCTCATCCAGATCAAACATTAACCGTATGCACAATTCCCTCTCATGGCTGACAGTAGAAAACAGGTTAGCAGTAAACACAGCTGCATTGTTTAAGTCGGTCTTGATCAGTAGAACACCAGATTTTATATTTGAACAAATTGTTTTTCGAAATACTGTGCACGATCATAGCACTAGAGGGTCCAGCAATGGTCAGCTGGTACTGCCTCGCCCAAGAACAAATGCTTTATCACGATCTTTTATTTGTAGAGCAATAACTCTCTGGAATAATCTGCCTCATTATCTCCGTTGTACTGACAGTAAACAGGTATTTAAAAAGAAACTTAAATCTCATTTAAGATTGTAATTGTTGACTAAGCTGTATGTAGAGCGTTCAGTTTGGTTTTCAGAGAAACTGAACTTTTAGATTTATGAGAATTATTAAATGTTGCATGTTTTTAAGTTTTTATCATTAGGTATATTATATTTGTATTTAATGTAAAATGAGTGCGGTTTTTGTTGATGATATGATTGATTGATTGTTTGTTTTGTGTTGTTTTGTTTTTATTTTTGTGGACCCCAGGAAGACTAATTGGTCACTACGGTACCAGCTAATGGGGATCCTTAATAAACTAAACTAAACTAAACATTTAAAAAAATTGTAAACCAAATAAAACTTCCTTGCAGAATATAATTTCCATTAAGTAATACTGTGCAGATATTGAGCCTCAAACACGGGTCTCCCACGTTAACGACGGTGACAATTCCACTTCGCTACTGACAGGACATACTGTGTTTGATCAACACAGTCTAAACATAAGACATTAAACACTGATGTAAAAGTTAAGCGGTCGTCAATCTTCTGCCACGCCATATCTCTTGCCTTGACAGTAGCAACAGTATTTCCTTTTCTGGTAACTGTGTTTCTATACTCTTAGTAAAGCTCCACAAGGAGCTGTTGCTCCGCGCTGTTGAAGAAATCAGCCCTAGTTTTCTTGTCTTTTTTCGACATGATCGCCTTTTCGACAATCACATATTCTGGGCTTCTCATGCACCCTGTGCGCGCGCCTAATGAAAGATTTGATAAGCCTGGCTGAAGTTAACGCTGATGAGGCGCGGCTGAAATGTGTTAGTGGAACAGCTTCAGCCTGAGGAGGAAGCTGACGCTAATTCAAACGAGGCTTAATCACTTAAACACCGCTATCATTAGCGACTTTGATGGAATGGTGGTCACCTGGTGTCACCTGTTCACACCTGCTGTCACCTGTTCACACCTGGTGTCAGCTGTTCACACCTGGTGTCACCTGCTCACACCTGATGTCAGCTGTTCACACCTGGTGTCAGCTGTTCACACCTGGTGTCACCTGCTCACACCTGGTGTCAGCTGTTCACACCTGCTGTCACCTGCTCACACCTGATGTCAACTGCTCACACCTGCTGTCACCTGTTCACACCTGGTGTCACCTGTCCACACTTCTCTTCACCTGTTCACACCTGATTAAACCAGAGTCCTCGTTCACACCTTGTCATGTTGCTTCCTGTTGCAGTTCGGTTGCGGCGCTGACGGAGTGCATGAGGAATAAATCTCTGGCCAAGTTCTTTCGGGAGCGTCAGGCGTCGTTGAAGCGCTCGCTGCCTCTCGGCTCATACCTGCTCAAACCTGTTCAGAGGATCCTCAAATACCACCTGCTGCTCCAGGTATCACGCCCACTCACCTGAGTGACATCATCACTGACACACCTGAGTGACATCACATACTCTAAATTCAGAGTGAAGTTCAGGGTCTGTCAGTATAATGTTTTCTATAGTAATATATATTTACGGGAGCAGTGAGGTCACAGTGATGTCATTCCACCTCATTACATCAGCATTCAGTCGGCTCCGCCCCTTATTATTGATTCATTACAGTTTAAATTGATGAAATAATTTTTGGTTGTTGAGTCGCTGACTGTCTGTCTGTCTGTGCAGGATGTCTGAAATATGACCAACAGGCGTTCACAGGTTTGATGACGATAAAGTTAAACTGAATTTAAGCAACTCAACTTTGTTTACTTTGTTGTTTAGAACTGTGATTCATAAATAACAGCATTAGTATTTTTTTATTTATTCAGCACAAAACAAATGTACAGAGTGCAGTGATGAAGATGATGGTGTTGGTGATGATGATGATGTAATAATGATGATGATGATGATGAAGATGATGATGTAATAATGATGATGATGATGATGATGATGATGATGGTGTCTCTTTGCAGGAGATAGCGAAGCACTTTGACCCGGAGGAGGAGGGGTACGAGGTGGTGGAGGAGGCGATCTACACCATGACCGGCGTGGCGTGGTACATCAACGACATGAAGAGGAAACATGAGCACGCCGTCAGACTGCAGGTCAGACACGTAACACCACCCGTAACGTAGGATGTCTCACAGGAAGTACTTTATACGTACTTTACATGAGTCTACCTGTACTGCAGTACATGTCAGAGGGAAGTATGTTCCTGAGTTTACATGTATGATGGTGACATGTTCCAGTGTGTTTACATGTATGATGGTGACATGTTCCTGTGTGTACATGTATGACGGTGACATGTTCCAGTGTGTTTACATGTATGATGGTGACATGTTCCTGTGTTTACATGTATGATGGTGACATGTTCCTGTGTTTACATGTATGACGGTGACATGTTCCAGTGTGTTTACATGTATGATGGTGACATGTTCCTGTGTGTTTACATGTATGACGGTGACATGTTCCTGTGTTTACATGTATGACGTGACATGTTCCTGTGTTTACATGTATGACGGTGACATGTTCCTGTGTTTACATGTATGACGGTGACATGTTCCAGTGTGTTTACATGTATGATGGTGACATGTTCCTGTGTTTACATGTATGATGGTGACATGTTCCCGTGTGTTTACATGTATGACGGTGACATGTTCCTGTGTTTACATGTATGATGGTGACATGTTCCAGTGTGTTTACATGTATGATGGTGACATGTTCCTGTGTGTTTACATGTATGACGGTGACATGTTCCTGTGTTTACATGTATGACGGTGACATGTTCCTGTGTTTACATGTATGATGGTGACATGTTCTCGTGTGTTTACATGTATGATGGTGACATGTTCCTGTGTTTACATGTATGACGGTGACATGTTCCTGTGTTTACATGTATGATGGTGACATGTTCCTGTGTTTACATGTATGACTGTGACATGTTCCTGTGTTTACATGTATGATGGTGACATGTTCCCATGTGTTTACATGTATGACGGTGACATGTTCCTATGTTTACATGTATGACGGTGACATGTTCCCATGTGTTTACATGTATGACGGTGACATGTTCCTGTGTTTACATGTATGACGGTGACATGTTCCTGTGTTTACATGTATGATGGTGACATGTTCCAGTGTGTTTACATGTATGATGGTGACATGTTCCCGTGTGTTTACATGTATGACGGTGACATGTTCCTGTGTTTACATGTATGACGGTGACATGTTCCTGTGTTTACATGTATGACGGTGACATGTTCCCGTGTGTTTACATGTATGACAGTGACATGTTCCTGTGTTTACATGTATGATGGTGACATGTTCCTGTGTTTACATGTATGACGGTGACATGTTCCTGTGTGTTTACATGTATGACGGTGACATGTTCCCGTGTTCTCTGCAGGAGGTCCAGTCCCTGCTGCTGAACTGGAAAGGTCCAGACCTGACCACGTACGGAGAACTGGTTCTGGAGGGAACCTTCAAAGTCCATCGAGCCAAAAATGAGAGAACGCTCTTCCTGTTCGACCGCATGCTGCTCATCACCAAACGCCGCGGGGAGCACTACGTCTACAAGACGCACATCTCTGTGAGGAGCGCCGCAATGATGTCACTGATTACACAACACAACACATGACATCATGATGACATCATCTTGGCTGAAGGCTGAATGTTTCTGTCTCTGTGATGTTTCAGTGTTCCACTCTGATGCTGATTGAAAGCTCCAAAGACTCTCTGAGCTTCAGTGTGACTCACTACAAACATCTCAAACAGCCTCACACCGTCCAGGTGAGAACAACCACACCTGACCTACACCTGACCTACACCTGACCACACCTGACCTACACCTGACCCACACCTGACCACACCTGACCTACACCTGACCTACACCTGACCCACACCTGACCTACACCTGACCTACACTTGACCTACACCTGACCCACACCTGACCTACACCTGTCCACACCTGACCCACACCTGACCTACACTTGACCTACACCTGACCCACACCTGACCTACACTTGACCTACACCTGACCTACACCTGACCCACACCTGACCCACACCTGACCTACACCTGACCCACACCTGACCACACCTGACCCACACCTGACCCACACCTGACCTACACCTGACCCACACCTGACCCACACCTGACCTACACCTGTCCATCATCTCCACCTGTACAACACCTCCACCTCCTGCTCACCTTCACCACATGCTGACGTCTTCTCGTCCGTGTGCACGTGTTTGTGTACATGTACTGTATGTGAAACATGTGGACATGCGTGTGTATTAAACACGTGTGTTGTTGGTAACTCAGATCAGAAGATGAATCTTTTCTCGTGACTCGTTGTTGTGTTGATGTTCACAGGCGAAGACGGTGGAGGAGAAGAAGCTCTGGGCTCATCACATCAAACGCATCATTCTGGAGAACCATCACGCCATCATCCCTCAGAAGGTCAGACACCATCAACACCAGTATACACTCCAGTATACAGACCAGTATACCCACCAGTTTACACACCAGTATACACTCCAGTACACACAGCAGCATCAGTGTTACACATGTTTGATGTTTGTTGTTTTGTGTATTTCAGGCTAAAGAGGCCATCTTGGAAATGGACTCCATCTGTAAGTTAATATTGTTTATTGTTTCTCTGCCATGTTGTTGTTGTTGTTGTTGTTTGTTATGGTATGTTTTATGTTGCTGTTGTAAATGTTACTGTCGTGTTGTTTTTTATGTTGTTTTATGTCATGTTGTTGTTGACACTGTTTGTCATGTTATTTTTGTCTTTGCCTTTGTCTTTGTTGTTGATGATGATGATGATGATGATGTTGTTGTCTCCGCCTGTAGACTCTCCCAGGTATCGTTACAGTCCTGAGCGGCTGAGGAAAGCTTTTTCCTGTCAGTCCGACGAGTTGCCACGAGACGGTCGTCAGGGACGACGGCAGTCAGGTAAACAAACACAAACAAGATGAAGTACTTCCTGTTGACAGAGCTCTTCCTGTTTGTTCCATCGGGTCACTCTGTTTGTTTTCTTTCTCCTTCAGAGCCGACCAAACAAATCCTGAAGAGCAGCAAAGGTAAAAATAACACAGGTGTTAGATTCAGTCGTTACCATGACGACCTCGCTGCCACAAACTGACCCTGCAGTGATGAAAACAGGAGCTGATGTCCGAACATGTTGACGTTTTTATGAATGAATGAATGAATGATCTGATGTTTACGTTAATGAACTGCTGTGTTTCCTGTGTTTAACCAATCAACACGTCCGCTCCTCCTCTTCTTCTTCTGCTGCTGATTCTCCCGTTGATGACGCGCAGCCATCTTAAAGGTAAGAAACACGTCGACGCTGAACAGACGTTCAGACGCAACACTTCTGTCTCTGCTCCCGTTTTCAGACTGATGTATGAACTCTGTGTTAGTGAGCTCCTCCCTCTTTCTAAGATCGTCCACCTGACAGGTGTGTGTGAGTGCGTGTGTGTGTGTGTTGGGACAGTCACAGTAAAAGGTGACGTTTGATCACATGACACAGACGCAGCGTGTTGTTAACATGCTGACCGCAGGAGCGTCCATCACAGCTGGCGACTCAGTGTTTATTTCACGACATGAAGACGTCTCTGTCGTTTCTGTGACTTTGGCGGTACATCCAACCGACCTCACGACCTCAGACCAGGAGTCACGTCCCATATCACCTTCCAGGACCAAGACTGCAATCAACCAATCACAGCCCTCTGACATCATCAGTGTGCTGCTCCTGTGCTTCTTCAGAGCTAAGCTCGCTTTCTAAATTCCAAAAACCCTGTGGACACTGCAGCGTTAGCAGTTAGCTTGCTAACTAGGTGTGCTCTGCTAATGAGATCACCTGTCCGTAGGCTCAGAGTAAAGATGACGTCATTTTGCAAAGATCTGCGATGAACACATTTTCCCTCCTTTTTAATAACTCATTCAAAACTAGTTTTGTGCAGGATTACAGCGCTTGTGTCAATCATTGACCATCACTGCTATGTTGATGTCCACATGAACTGACCCAGAATCAGTGTGATGATGATGATGATGACGATGGTCCTGCATAAACCCAAACAAATCTCTCCATGATCAAGATTGAAAAAAGGAGGGAAAATGTTTTAACTGCAGGAATTAGTAACTGAAGAGTTGGATGATCCTTCCTTTCTGTCAGTGAACACCTCACTTGTTAGCGTAGCATACCTACTTAGCACGCTAAATGCTAACCCTGCAGTAGCAGAGGATTGTGTTCAGTTGTCCGAACTTTAATTTAGAAAATGAGCTTAGCTCTGAAGAAGCACAGGAGCAGCGCACTGATGATGTCAGAGGGCTGTGATTGGTTGATTGCAACGTTGGTCCTGGAGCATGATGCGTCTCCCTCGGTACGATCGTCTGAGAGCAGACGTCTGAACAAACCGTCTCAGAGAAGCTCGTCTGCGTGCTCGCCGTCCTCCCCGGGGTCTGGACCTGACAGCAGTTTGTCATGGTAACCGACAGCTGTGAGGTTGTTTGGATGTGACGCCAAATTCACAGACGACACCGGAGACGTCTTCTGGTCGTGAAATAAACTTTAAGTTGACGAGCAGCAGCTCTGATGGACGTCCCTGCAGTCAGCACGCCAAGGACACGCCCCCTCAGAGCCTGGGCACGTTAGCCACAGACTGTATACAATATGGACGCCGTCTCCGTGACGTCACCTGTAGGTTTCTGAGGCTCAAAGTGGGCGGCTGCAGGTGACTCCGCCCATGATGGAGGACACTGGTCGTCAGTCACGTTAATTAAAAAGTGTGAATAGACGCAGTGTGTGTGTGTGCAGCTCTTCAGCTGCGTCAGGACCTGCTTAGTCGTAGAAACAGGAGTCAGCAGTGTGTGACGTCCCGCAGCACTCAGACAGTGATGGCGTGTTACCGAGGGAGAGGCGCTCTCTGCAGCCCGCCACCAGCAGCAGCACGCCGGGCTCCGGCCTGGGTGAGTCTGAGACTGACCATGCTGCTGACGATGAGGAGGAGGAGGAGGAGGAGCTCAGCAGCAGGAAGGACTCCCTGGAGCGACTGATCTGCAGCGAGGAAGAGGAGGAGGAGGAGGCGGGGACATTGAGTCCTCAGCAGTCTCATCAGACGCCGGCGGAGGACAGCGAGCCGGACGACATTCTGCTGGAGGACGATCAGGTAGACGACTTCGCCAGCTCGGTGCTGGCTGCCATCTCCTGCTGGCACTACAGGGCCCAGGCTCTGCTCTCAGCAGGGGTTACCATGGTGACGGTGAGGCTTTCTGCTACCAGACGGGGCGCCAGCATCCCTCCGCCCGTCCAGCTCCGTAACACACTAAAGTCACGGATAATGGCGCTCAGCGACCACTTACTGCCGCCCCGGAGCTCTCAGCTGTCTGCTGCATGAGCTTCATGTGTGGAACTAACACGCTGCATGTTTGGTGACGGAGCGCCGACGCCAGCGTCAGGATTCATCCCAGAGTGCACTTCAACATTTGAATAAATCCTCTCAAACACATCAGGCCTTAGCTCCGCCTCTCAACCTGATCATCAGTCACCTGTTAGCTCAGGTAACGCCCCCAAAACACTGTATCAGGACAGGTGTGGTGCCGTGTGCAAAGACTCTCTGACACATGACGCAGAGAGCTGACGAGATGACGCCAAAGAAAATCTGATTCTTCTGTTGTTCTGAAATCAGCGTCCTGTAAAGTTAAAGTAAAGCTGTGACTCTCACACAACATTTAAACTTGAACTTTTCCTGCAGTGAGGAGACGAACACACCGCTCTGTTGATCTCATGAAGTCTGTGAGTACAACCAGGGGAACGTATCTAAGTATCAGAAGTTTGAATCTAAGATAAGATAACCTGTGTTGTCCTAAACAGGACGCTTGTTTTGGGCTCACAGCGCGACACAGCTGCATGTCATGTTCAGGGAAGACACACAGTAGACGACCACGTCGTGCAGCAAGACGCAGACTTGAATAACATGATTGTACGATCAGGAACAGCGGGCAAAATAAATCATCTGCTTTATCATCACAGGTTCGGCTACAAGAAGTAAAGCTCCTTAAGGCTGCACTAACCCCGGAGATAATAATTCAAGTGCAATAAAAACTGTGGGATTGACAAAATAAAATACAGCAGTGCAATGAAATTTATTTTTTACATGTTTGAGAGAAGATGTAAAAAAACAAACATTGAAATGTATTATATTAATCACCAAATATCTCCCACACAATTTAACCCTGTCTTAGTAAATCATATAAATGAGCAATTATCCTGAACTGACATATTTATCTGGATCAACTTGACCTGCTGTCTTTTTATATTTAGCTAAATGAATATATGTAAAATATACAAATATGAATATACGTCATTCTTCCAGTTTATACGAGTGTGTACACTCACATGAACAAATATCTACTGATTCAACACAATCAAGAAAAAACAATTGAAAGGAAAAACAAACTGAAAAATAGCTTCAATGATTTTCAAACTAGTTGCAGATTAATTTTCTAATCAATCGACGGATGGTTTCAGCTGCACTTTTATATTCTTATATGTTTGTGTGTGTAAAGTAACTAAAGTTCTAAAGTAACTGTAGTGGAGTAAAGAGTGAAACAGTATCTCCCTGTGAAGTTTAGTGGAGCAGAAGTAGAAAGTGACGTTAGATTAAAATACCCAAGTGAAGTAAAAGTAACTCATATTTGTACTTTAGTACAGTACTTGAGTAAAAGTACTTAGTTACATTCCAGCAGAGGGATGCACAGGAACTGAAACTACAGTAACTGAGATCAACAGACCGGCTTCAGTCGTATTTCTTTAATCAGTCATTCTAATCACTGTAAATCGTCATGTAAATGTGATTTTAATCTTCCTCAAATTGAAAACGTGTGTCCTCGTGTTGGACGAACGATCAGTGGACTGTGAAGACGAGATGTTTTTATCTTTACACCAAACCGACTTCAGCGATCTAAGAACAGATCCTGGATACAAAGAGGAATAAGAGGAGTGTGTTGGTGTGTTGTTTCCTGCGTGAGGCCCACTGACTCTGACCGCAGGAGACGGAGAACCAGAGGATTTATTGAAATGTTGAAGTTTCCTTTCAAATTAAAAAAATGCTCTCAGCAACTGATCCAAAGATTTTACACACACTTTTTTTGTAACATGGTTTTTGCTTCGCCATCATGTGACCTGCAGCTTCTGCAGCATCTTGAGTTGCTGTGAGACCGAACGCTCCCGACTCCTCTGGGTGCTTGTTTCTTTGCATGTGTGGTTTCACTGGTCTGAGTGGTTTCACTGGTCTGAGTGGTTTCATTCGTCTGTGAGTGGTTTCACTGGTCTGAGTGGTGTGGAGCTGATAACTAGCTGTGCCGAGCTGCTGCACTGACGGTTGTTGTCGTTCACGCCATCTGTATTAAAGGGTCAGTTCACACAATAGAACCATAAAAATTTACAGCTCAAAGAACTGAAGGGAAAGTTAAAGGTCACAGTGTAACAGGAAGTCAGTCAAACATTAGAGATCAGTCCAGCGATTGTGAATCAGGTTCAACTCAAAGAGTCAACAGGAACAATGGAGAGACAAACAGGAAATGGTTTCCCACGTGGTGTCCACAGACAGCTGCTCTCTCCTTATCCTTCCTGACTGATTCTTCTGTAGTTTGGTCTTCTGCTAGTGTCCTTGTCACTACTGGTAGCATGAGGCGGTACCTGCAGCCCAATCAGGTTGATACCAGACACCAGGAGAGCGGCCGTTACACCAGGAGAGCTGGACAGGGCTGTAGAAGGGCATCAACCCAGCAGCAGGACCGCTATCTGCTCCTTTGTGTGAGGAGGAACCCTACAAAATGACCTCCAGCAGGCTACTGATGTGCATGTTTCTGACCACACTGTCAGAAACAGACTCCATGAGGGTGGCATGAGGGCCCCACGTCCTCTAGAGGGACCTGTGCTCACAGCCCAGCACCGTGCAGCTCCATCATTCACCAGAGAACACCAGACCTGGCAGGTCCACCATCAGAGCAGGTTCACACTGAGCACATGTGACAGGCGTCAAAGAGTCTGGAGACGCCGTGGTGAACGTTATGCTGCCTGTGACATCATCCAGCATGACCAGTTTGGTGGTGGGTCAGTGATGGTCTGGGGAGGCAGATCCTTGGAGGGTCACACAGACCTCCATGTTTCCACTAGTTAACTCAACTAATTATACAACTATCATCAGTAAAGATTTGACACGTCAGTCAGTCATCAACATCTGGTGTTGTGTGGTTTAAGTGTTCCCTTCAGTTTTTTGAGCAGCGTACTTTGATTAACTGTCACCTCTCATGTCTGCATTTCACATCGTTTCACGCGTCTCCTCAAAGCATCCAAACATCACATCAGACGTCAGCTGTTCAGTTTTAGTTTTGGGGATCATTCAGAAACTTCTGTGGAGAACAGGATGTTTTTTAGTTTGTGTGACATGACCCTTTAACAATCAGAGGACACAGCAGAGTGACGCAGTTTGTCATTCATGATATTTAAATATTTAAACTCAGAATGTCTTAAAGATCTGATTTGGAGGCTAATTAGTCGTCTTGTGTTTGTTGAAGGAGGCGGACGGAGGCAGCGTCTCTAACGGCTGTAACAAAGAAAACGGTCGACTTCCTGAAGAAGAGGAGCCGGGTGGAACCCAACCGACGAGTGAGCAGGTGAATAATAGCACAATGGACCACTCACAGGTCTGATCTCACAGGCGTGACATCACTTCCTGTCCAGCCTCATTTCCAGTAGCTTCTGTAACTCAGTACAATCTCTGATTCAGCGTTTCTTCCATCGTTTTTTTCTGAAGTCATGAAGCTGGTTCCTGCAGTTTGGGCTCAGCTCCATTGCAGCACTCAGGTTTAAGGAAGATGTGCAGAATATTTAGTTTCAGTGAAACAGACGTTTCTTTGTGAGGACAGACGGCAGGAAATTTATCAGCGCAGCATCACATCTGCAAAATTAACCAGCGAACCACCAACACTTTGCTTCTCTGTCCAGCTGTGATGTTATCCTGCAGTGGCCTGTGGCATTATGGGAAATGACCACTAAAAATTTAAATACTGAATAAGAGATCTCACAAACGTTCCAGCTCTAATTATTTTTCCTGATTTTCTTTCCTTCCAGCCCTGCAAAGATAAGCCGCCGCAGGAGAAGACGTCAGAATCTGAACTGACAGAAGACCCTGAACCCGAACCCTCCTCTGATCCAGACAGTTTGTCTGCTACACCTCCCAGGATCTTAGCATCTCCTCAGAGTTCAGAAGAACTGAAACCTGAAGGAGACCCAGAGCCCGCAGAGCCACCGTCCTCGGCCACACCTGATTCAGATTCAAAAACCTTGAGTAGCGGGGAATCCTCCGATGATGAGGAGGATGTGAAGGAGGCACAAGAGAAAGAGGGTGAAGCCACCAGCATCCTTCCTTCCTCTGTCCTGGACAAAGCCAGCGCCATCGCTCAGCACTTCACCAACAGCGTCAAACGAGGCAGCCTGGCCCAGGATGACGCCCGCTCCCTTGGCTGTGCTTCGCCACGGCTCCCCAGCAGGACCGGCAGCAGCCTCAGCCTCAGCTCTGAACACCCTGACCGAACTATGTGGCTCAACAGCATCTGCTCTGATCCTGCAGAGACCTTCGGCATGACGGATTTGACCCTGCTGTCTCCTCGGGACGACAGCCTCTTTGACGCCGAGCGAGGTATTCGGAGGAGGCGAGACTCCACCCTATCAAAGCAAGACCAGCTGCTCATCGGTAAAATCAAGAGTTACTATGAGAACGCCGAAAGCCAGGACGCCACCTTCTGCCTCCAGCGCAGAGAGAGCCTGACGTACATCCCGACTGGGCTGGTCAGGAGCTCCGTCAGCAGACTCAACAACATCCCAAATACAAATCCCTCCACATCGACCACATCCTCCAGTCTGGAGTCAAACGCAGCTTTACCTGCAGATGCGCAGCGTCAAATAGTCTCCAGTGACTCTTTGGACTCTTTCAAGTCTGATCAGAGAAGCACAGATCCAGAGGACTCAGAAGAAAGCCCCTGGTCCAGATCTCAAAGCTTGCAAGACAATCCATCTGAGGATGAGGAGTTCAGACCTTCATCTGAAATGATCAAAATCTGGCAGACGATGGAGAGACAGATCACCGGGTCCCAGGGTGAAGACAGAGGGCGCGAACGAGCTCGAGAATCTCCAAGAATCTCCAGAGCAACCAGCGCTGGCCTTTCCAACACAACAAAGACCTCAAACAAGAGCTGTGACAGAGAGAGTGGAGCGTCTGACCTCAGCACCATCACTGAGGAGTCCAGGAGTCCTTCACCTCTCAAGCTCAGAGCCGCTGCTGTGAATCGGACAGGAAGTCTGAAGGACACCCTGAAGGTGTTCGGGGAAGAAGCCGTCAGCGTCAGGGCTCTGGTTCCTCGGGTGGCCCAGCTGAAGGCGGAGGCAGAGGGGGAAAAGCCCAGTGAGGATTCAAACCAGCTGGGCGACGGAGACAAGACGAAGAGCAAAGTCCTTCATCTGGCCCGTCAGTACAGCCAGCGAATCAAAACCACTAAACCAGTGGTCCGACAGAGAAGTCAGGGCCTCCTGATCGGCAAGAAGACCTTACCCTGTGTGGTGGAGGAGAAGGAGAGTGCAGGTACGCTGATGTCAGTTTACCTTCAGGTTTCTGTTTGTCCTCAGGGTCAGATCCAGAGACCGTCTGAGGAGACTTCGGACTGAAGGCAGAGCCGCTCTGTATGTGCACAAAACTGCTGGATTACAAAGTCCACTTTGTCCCATTTCCTACTTGCAAAGCGCAGGGTCAAAGGTGGTGCTTCATCAGATTGGGATTTGGAGGCCAGGTTGATCCTGTTTAAATAAATCGAAAATAAAAACTGTAACAGCCACAACATTCGTTCTTTTTGCATGTGAAAGCTGCGGCTTCTGTCTTTGATGTCATCATGTTGTGCGCTCATGATGATGTCATTGCACCAAGTTATGTGTGGTGCAAAACCACGTAAAAACACACGGTGGCGCCAGTGGGATGAATGATGAACCCATCACAAAGTCATTTCACTCTGCTCATAAAAATGATAATATCTCAAAAACAAATAATGAACACAGTTCAGATAAGTGATGGAGTGTTTAGAAATGTTTTCTTCATGTTTCTGCTTTTAAAAAACTTTTGGATTAAAATGTTTTGTGTTTTTATTTTGTTAAATCTGAAGAAAAAAAATGTTTCAAAGATACTCCAGGAAGTGACATCACAACAAGCACAAACCCCACTGTAGGCTCTGTCAGACTGTTTCTGTAGCAGAGTAAAAATCTGGATTCTGCTTTAATTGAGCTGTTTTATGTTTTGCAGGTAAACCCAACCTGACTCTGCCGCTAGTCTCTCATAACCAGGCTACATCTCAGCCGCTGAGTCCTGTGGACCAGATCCAGACTGCGACCTCGGGCCTCACCTGCAGCTTCATGGCGGTCTCCTCGAGCCGGGCTCGCTCTCGCAGCCCCCTCAGCCCCCTCAGTCCTCTGCCCCCCATCGAGGGCTTCAACTGGCCCGATGTCCGAGAACTCCGCTCCAAATACTCCAACCACGGTCGCTCCCAGAAGAGTCCTGTTGGGCGGAGTCACTCTATTCCCGAGCAGATGTTTGACGGGAGCCTGAGGAGGCACTCCAGCTGCTCCTCCAGCCTGCTCCTCGCTGACGGAGCTTCTGGCGAGGTTCCTTCACACAAGCCTCGCGGCAGCCGGGACGCCAGCAGAGAGGAGCGCAGGAAACGGCTTCAAAGAGCCAATTCTTTGGACCCTCGGCTGAGCGGAGCACAAATGACTGAGCTGCAGAAGCTCCAGGATCAGGTTGCTAACGCCGACTACGACGGTTACTACGTCGCAGCTGAGGCGCCGCTACCAGATAACCCCGAACACAAGATCATCGTCATGGAGAAGCTTCCAGAAACCGAGACAGAGTTGGCTCAAACAGCAAAAGAAGGAGGAGGAGGAGAAGAAGAAGAAGGGGACGACAGCTACATTCAGATCCGTTCCCCGACCAGCAGGGAGAAGATCTCCATCATGGCTGTCATCGACCGCTGCCGCGTCTATCAGGAGTCTGACGAATATAAACAGAGGGAGGACGTGAAGGCCAAGACGGAGGCGGGGAGGCCTCAAGAGCTCGACGCCAAAGATCAGGACGACGAGTCCCAGAAAACAAGCTCAAACTGCGGACAGAAGACGGAAGGCGGTCAGCAGAGCATCGTGAAAAACCTGAGAGAAAAGTTCCAGAGCCTGAGCTGAATGAACGGTGCCGCAAAACTGTCAGAGCGTCACGTTTTATCTCTTCAAGTAGAGAACAGAGAACATAGAAGTGATTCTGCAGCAGCCGACTGTTAAACAGCCTCAGAGGACGAGTTCTGCTCATTCTGTGATCGTCAAAGAATCATGTAAAATATTTCGATTCGGCAAACGTGTGAAAAACATTTTAAGATCATGCCAAAAAAAGTTTAAATGTGGAGATCAAGAAGTGAAACGGCCCAAAGTCTCCTGGTCCTATAATTATATTTTTATGATAATTATTGTGATTTTTAGAAATCAAATGCTCAAAAGAAAAAAAAATCTCATGATTTCAGCGGCTTTTTATATAAAGATCTTTTCCCAGCGTCCTCTCTGGCATCTCATCGATAAATCTCTAGAAATCTGTAAATATCTTTATACAGTCGTCGAGTACAAGTGATCTTCAGCCAGAATATTTGTTAAAAGCACCTTTTTGTACAGGATGTAATTTTGTGCATTTTCCTCTTCTTCTGAGTGAAAATAGATTTTAGGGAGTCGTCCGGACACTAAAGGATCAGTCTCTCAGTTAGAGTCGTCATCTTCTCTAAAAGCTTCATGTGCTCCAGTTACAGCAGAGATTGTTCTCACTAAAGCTCGTCTGTGTGGCGTCCTAACCGCTAAACTTTACCTCTCTGCACGTCACTCTGTTCAGTCACATTTCTAAAAACAACTCACAGATTTTGCAGCTGCAAAACTTCTGGTGTTTTTTTTTAAATTAAAGGAAACGAGACTGATGGAAAAAGTCAGAGAAGAAGAAATTCTCTGATTGAGTGGTTTTAGCAGTTAGCATTGGAGCTATCTGTCGACCAGCGACTGCTGGGCCCAACGATGATCTGGACTGGTCACTAGCTCGTTAGCTAACGAGTTCCCAAAATGTTGGACTGTTCCTTTAATCTTTAACAGTTTCTCTTAAAGGGACAGTTCAGATGTTTTAAAGTGTGGTTATATGAGGTATTTCTCCACAGTCAGTGTTTCCTTCAGCAGGCGTCAGTTTGGAGAAGCAGACTGGAGTCTGACACTGAAGCTCAGCGGTGTCCTGCTGTGGGCGGAGACAGCAAAATACATTTTAGCCTCCTAACAAATATCAGTATCAGTTTAAGTGTGCGATATACTGAGATTATTTTTAGTGCTTTACTTTAAGCCTTTAAAAACAGACATCCTGCAGACGCTGCAGGAAATCCTAGTTTGTATGATCCTGTTGAAACAGATTCAAAATAAAAACCAGAATAACCTCAACACTTATTCTTTTAGCAGCAGAAAGCTTCTGTCATCATGTCATGACCTCACGTTACCGTACGTGACCTGCAAACAGTATTTTACTGTAATGATGCTGTAATGTCATCATAATGCTCCGACATGTTCTCCCCGTGTCAGCGTGGGTTTCCTCCGGGTGCTCCAACATGTTCTCCCCGTGTCAGCGTGGGTTTCCTCCGGGTGCTCCGACATGTTCTCCTTGTGTCAGCGTGGGTTTCCTCCGGGTGCTCCAACATGTTCTCCTCGTGTCAACGTGGGTTTCCTCCGGGTGCTCCCACATGTTCTCCTCGTGTCAGCGTGGGTTTTCTCCAGGTGCTCCGACATGTTCTCCTCGTGTCAGCTTGGGTTTTCTCCAGGTGCTCCGACATGTTCTCCTCGTGTCAGCGTGGGTTTCCTCCGGGTGCTCCAACATGTTCTCCTTGTGTCAGCGTGGGTTTCCTCCGGGTGCTCCGACATGTTCTCCTTGTGTCAGCGTGGGTTTCCTCCGGGTGCTCCCACATGTTCTCCCCGTGTCAACGTGGGTTTCCTCCGGGTGCTCCGACATGTTCTCCCCGTGTCAGCATGGGTTTCCTCCGGGTGCTCCAGCTTCCTCCCACAGTCCAAACTGATCCAAGTTGTTGATGGAGTCTCATGTCTGTAACGAGAGCTGAAGCCGTAAACAGCTTCCCTGTTGGAACGAGCTTTCTGACGGAGAGTTATTAACATACTCTCAGTATAGTGTGATCTTAAACTGATACTAAAGTATGTTTTGTTGCTGACCCCGCCCGCAGCAGCAGGTTGTTTAGGCTGTGTGTGTCAGACTCCAGTCTGCTTCTTCAGTCCGGGGGTGTATCGACTGACGTCTACTGGAGGTAAAACACTAACTAACTCCCTTCTAAAAAATCTGAACTGTCCCTTGAAGAGAAACTGTCTAAATGTTGCTGATCTTCTGGTTTCATGAAACAAATCTGATGATTTGATGTTTAATTAACAACAGTGAAGATTTAAAGTGCAGCCTGTCAGATAAAGGTATGGAGGACCAAACCTGTTTCACCAGGAGACACATAAATCAGTGGATGAAGTACGAACACGATCAGATGAACACTGAGACTGATGAATGATCTTTTAATGAGTAAACTTATAAATATGAATTTATTTTTCCACCAGTATAAATAAATTCCTTCAATAAGTCAATCACCTGATGAATTTTACCCTCAGCGTTTAAACGATTGTTTTTCTGTATTTTTGTGCCTTTTTCTCATTTGTGTCAGATTTATCTGAAAGTTGAACTTCTGAGTGTTCATGAATGTATTTCCTGGTGATTCAGGTTCTGTTCTCCCAACACTCGAGTCGTTTTAACGGACGGGTTCTTTTTAGCAGCTGGCTCAGTGGCACGTTGATGGATAAGGGACTTGAACCTGTGACTTGAACCACTGGTCCACCCTGCACATGATGTTCCTCCCTCAGTGCACCACTGTTAACCCTTCCTGTTCCTCCTATTTATTTCCTCCAGTGTAAATAGAGACAGATGTGTATTTCTGTAAGTCACGTGTGTGTCGTGTGTACAAACATGTTGATGTGTCGTCAGGAGACGTCTGTTCTGTTCCTCATTAAAACCACACATACAGGATCAGCACCGTGTCTGTGTGTGTGTGTGTGTGTGTGTGTGTGTGTGTGTGTGTGTGTCTGTGTGTGTGTGTGTGTGTGTGTGCACAAACAGTCCTCATAAACACTGAGTATATTTCCATGAACACTAATATAACTCTGTTATTATTCTGAATATGTTGAGGGTCATCAGTCATGTAATTGACCCTTCACTAAGTCCCGCCCCTCGCATGCAGACTGGCCAATCATAGCGTAGCATTAGCCAGCAACAACAAAGGTCTGACACCAGCACAGCTGTGCTCCATCTGTGACAGTCTGTTTGATGTATTTAGTTTGGGGTGCCAGCCAGGTCTCTCCTGACCTCTAAGATTTGAGTTCAGTCACTTAGTCGTCACAGTTTTGAACCTTACAACCAAACCTCACAAAGGACATTTATTTTGAAAGAATACACACCTTCACATTGATAGACACATTCGATAAACAACACCACACAGCTTTTCAGTTGAACGGTAATTTTCATGTATTCTCTTTTAAGTCAAAACTCAAAATCCCACAGTCCCAAAGTTCATAACAGAAATCAGTCCAGCTCAAAATCCCCCACAAAACTCCACTCCAGGTTTTTCCTTTTCACAGTTTTCTTTGTTTTCTGCTCATGAAAGGAATCCCTAAAAAAGAACATAAATTCAGCTTAGTGATCTTTGAACATATTGTCAGTTCAGTTTTAACACAATACATGGTCAGTTCTGCCCCACAATAAATACACAAACAATACAAACAGTCCCATTACTCCCAACGTCATGTCTTGTGTCAGTCAGTCCAGTCCAGTCAGGATGGGCTCCAGTCCGGCTTTTCAGCTGCTGCACAGCTTGCCCCGAGGCTTCCGTGTTTGACTGAGTGGCGGAATTAAAGCGATCCGGAAGAGTACAGCTGGAGCAGGTTGAGACAGGAGGTGAAGACAGGAGGTGAAGACAGGAGGTGAAGACAGGATATCAGGGACTTGACGACCTTCCTTGTGTCTTGGTGTCTCCTGCACCTGTGAGCGTCAGCTCCACTGCTCTCTGCTCCTCCACAGACTGAGTGAGTTCATATCACTGAAGTTAAAGTGAGGGGGGACCTGTTGATGAGTTTGGGGGGGGGGACTAGTGATCACTGGTGATTGCAGGTCGTCACACATCGACTCTCTTCCAGTCAAATCAGACTTCCTTCAACTTCAGGCTGGTTTTGTTGTTTTGAATCTGAACGTTGTGTCTGCAGCTGTCCACCAGTAAACTCCAGTTTGGGTTGTTTAGCCAGTGTAGAGAGGCCGAGGAGAGCTCCCCTCTGGTGGGGTGTATTTCCTGGAGCTTCAGGTCGTAGTCAGTGTTTCAGAGCGGAGGTTTGAGATTCAAAGATTCAAGATTCAAAGTGTTCATCATCACATGCACAGTGAGGAAACACGTTTCCCTGGACAATGAAATTCTTCCTTTGCTGACTGCAATGAATGTCATCAACTAAATCCACACTCAGTTTAAACAGATTAAAAAGTAAACAATGTAGATGAAAAATATAAAAGGAATATATGCACAAAAGGGAATATACATACATATATATATGTATATATATATATATATATGTGTGTGTGTACAAAAGATAAATGAAGGCAACAAGAAACTGTGGTGCAAACATTGTCCGTGCAGAGAGTCATGTGCAGACTGGAGGTGTAACATGGTCTGAGGCAGTGATGGTAGTTATGACTCCTGTCGGTGGTTCAGGAGTCTGATGGCAGAGGGACAGAAGGAGTTTCTCAGTCTAGTGGTCCTTTCACACCTGTGTACCTCCGGCCTGAGGGGAGAAGTGTGAACAGTCCATGCTGGGGGGGGGGGGTCCCTGAGTATGGAGGCAGCTCTCTGTGGACTCTGCGATGGTAGATGCTCTGCAGAGAGGGCAGTGGAGTCCTGGTGATCTTCTCAGCAGTAGTGCTGCCGTACCACACAGTGCTGCAGCTGCTCAGGATGCCCTCCACGATGCAGCTGTAGAAGTTGCTGAGGATTTTAGCCGACATGCCAAACTTCCTCAGCCTCCTCAGAAAATACAGCAGCTGTTGAGCTCTCTTGACCAGCTGTGTGGTGTTGAGTGTCCAGGTGAGGTCCTCACTGATGTGGACGCCCAGGTATTTGAAGCTGTTCACCCTCTCCACTTCAAGCTCCCGGATGAACAGTGGCCGATGAGGTCTCCTCTCCCTCCTCATGTCCACTATCATCTCCTTCGTCTTGTCCGTGTTGAGGGTGAGGTTGTTGTCCTCACACCATGACACCAGACTGACCACCTCCCTCCTGTAGGCCGCTTTGTCTCCACCAGTGATGTGTCCTATCACTGTGGTGTCGTCTGCGAACTTCAGGACAATGTTGTCCTTGTGGGAGGCGTGAACAGGGTGTACAGGATGGGGCTGAGGACACATCCCTGTGGGGTGCCAATGTTTGTGATGATGCTGGCTGCAGTCCTGTTACCAGTCCTGACAGACTGGGGCCTGCCAGTCAAACAGTCTAGGAGCCAGTGACAGAGGGAGGGGTGCAGACCAAGCGTAGACAGTTTGTGGGTGATGACAGTGTTGAAGCAGAGCTGTGATCAACAAAGAGCATCCTGATGTAAGAGGACGTGTCTTTTGCTGTGAAAAGAGTTGTAGTGCGACTTCCTGCAGCAGCAGAGTTCCTGTCATCTTTGCTCTGACAGAATCAAAGTCAAAAAGTGTTTCTGTCTCATAACTAGCTGCTGCTTTGTGACGTGTGTGCACAGTGACACGATTACAAAAATAAATCAGCTGATGTGTTGTATTTCAGTGAGCAGCAGTTCAGAGAATAAACCTTCAAATCGGACAAATAAAATTTAAATATCTGAAATTGTTGAGTCGACATCTGAACCAATCAGCTGTTAGATCAGGTGAGAGCCAGGCGCTGCAGTCGGTGGAGAGCAACTGCAGCACCTGGCTCCAGCATGCAGTGTGTGCCGATCACCGGTGATTGAATCTGCGCAGACCTGGCTCATCTCCAACGAGCCTGATGTGTCAGCAGCAGCAGGTATCAACCTGTCCCACTGATGATGTCATTTCCTGTTGAAGTGTGTTTTACTGTCTGGTGAATTTAATGCTTAACAGTATGTATTACACCATTACGGCACAGATCAGACCTAGCATTGACCCAGCATGCTAACATTAGCTTAGCATTATTAGCCTCTTCTGAACAGTAACTGTTATTTGGATCTCTTCAGGACCAACGATGACGACACACTAAACTGACCTCAGGTGACCTCAGGTGACCTCAGGTAACCTCAGGTAACCTCAGGTAACCTCAGGTGACCTCAGGTAACCTCAGGTGAAGGTGTTAAATCGGCAGGTTATTACAGGACAAAGACAAACTCAGTTCAACATGAACATGAGGTTGTTCTCCAGCTGCTGTCTGTCCTATCGTCTGTCTCAGTGTGCGTCCCTTACAGTCTGTCTGTTCCTTTGGCACAATGCATGATGGGATATTGTGACACCGTCACAAACATCTATAGTATTGCTAGAGGGTTGAAAACAGGAGAACTTGTCGTCCTGCTCTGTTTTGTTACCACCTGTTAGTTTACTCTGGTCAGGTGTGCTGCTGCACACATGTGAAGGGGGCGTGGCCTCTGGGAGTCCAACACTGGTCCTCTGCACACACTGTGATGACACTCAGCTGGTTTGCTGAATATCAGCAAAGCCTTTCTATTGGTTGTGATGTGATCCAGTGACGAGGTGGTTCACTGTCACACTGTGATCTGCTCGTTAGCATTTAGCTTCTGCCTTTATCTGTCTAACCTGGTTTTGCTGCTGAATCAGGAGTGAAAGCAAAGAAAGAGTGAAGCTGAGTTCACACGGTCTAATAAATCCACCACCGCTGGAAACTGTGAAAAAAATACTGATTCATAAACTGTATGTAAACAGGATATTATGGGATGTGGAATATTTATTCTAATTGGTCCTGTAAACGTCCCAGTAGGAAGATTGTGTTTTAGGAATAATGGAAAAAACTGGAATGTTTTGTGCATGTAAACAAAGTCACTGTCAGAGGACACTGTCGCAGTGACGTCGGGTGAGGTCAGTCGTCACTTCCTCACTGTGACCTCGTCACGTGTCTACGTTTGGTCATGGACGCTCCACGTCCACATATGATGTCCAAGGTACCCTGGGTGTGTTGGTTGTTGACGTTCTGGGACGCCGTGTCAACTTCAGCCTGTTACATGTGTAGGGAATCTACAGTTTTAGGCCTCATCAAGGGGCACCATAAATGTTGGGGTCAACAATAATGTTGGGGTTTATAATACCAGGTCTCACCAAGGGACACCAAACATGTCAGGGTTCTACAAATAGTATTATAAAAAGCTGGGATACTACTTGTTGGACATCTAGTAGGTCTCACACAGAGGCACCATAAATGTTGGGAACAACACTAACAGGCCTCATCAAGGGCCGGACGTTGTGACATCTCCAACTCAAGTATCAAATTAGCTATCAGAAATAATTAATAATAATTAGTAATAATTATTAATTATGTTAAATAACGTGACTTAATTAACATTAAATCACCTCGTGGGGCACCATTCCCATAAAGGGAAAAATGATAGCCAGTTAATGATATCAGTCTCATAAAGTTCACTAAACTATTAATTTGGGAAATTGATTAATAATTAAATTAATAACCATAACCAAATTAATAATAAAGCCTGAAGGATTTCGGAATTCTTGACACAGCAGAGGTTGACTATTCATTCACCATTGTACAACATTAAACAGACAGCAGGTACGATTCCAAAATTATATTTATTCATAAAGTAAAGCAAAGCAAAACACACAAATCCTAACTAACTATATACAAGCATGTGTGTGTGTGTGTGTGAGAGAGAGAGAGAGAAAGACAAGGCGGGTGTGGTAATCGAAGGGCCGTTTGGCCTTCAAAACAAAATGGCTGACAACAGAAAACTACAAGGTGGCTGAATCAAAGCTGGCTTCAGATCGGGGGAGGTGTTTGTCTGACTGTGTGGTCAGGACAAAGACAAAGGAAAAGAAGCGGGACTTGAGCGGCCTGCTTGGGTGTAGCTCTGTTGAAAGCCAATTTGTAAGTGAGTCTATGTGAATGTGATTTGTGTTGCAAAGGGTCTGGATTAGTGCAGAAGATGTTTAGTTACATGCAAGACGTCTGTGAACAGCATTAGCAAACTAAACATGACTTTGCTTTGGTAAAACCAACTAATCAATAACCTAATTGCAGACAATCCCAACAATAACTCAGTAAACAGCATTAAATCACAACAACAAGTTAAACAGTCTTGCTGAGCCTGTGCAGCTGTGATAAAGCTATGCCCAGTTGTTACGTTACCAAATCCTGAATGGACAGAGGGAAGAGTTGGTTTGAAGGATGCTGTTCTTGTTAGCCGGCGAAGAAGGCTGGAAAGAGCTGTGGCTCTAGAAGCAGTCTTTGTTGTGTCCTTGTTCCAAAGGTGCAGATCCGAGGAAGCCGGTCGCTCGGGGTCCTTGCAGAGTTAGACGTTGGGGTGCTAACTCAACTTGATTCTCCTTATTGCTGGGAGGTTAGTTGCAAACCTTGTGTTTGCTCTTCTAACCTCTCTGGTTCCAGTTATGCTCCTGCTCTGAGTGAGGGTATAGAGCAACCCCCCCCCCGATGGTTCGGGGGCAGGGGTCTCTGAGCTGGTCCACAGGAGGTGTGAGCGGCTTGGCCACCCCAAGAGCAAAAGAGGAAGACTGTAGTGAATGGAGAAGAACTTCTACAGTGTGTCTGATGACATCATAGAGTCACATGACACTGTAAAAGTACTGACTAATCAAGTTTTGAAAACCTTTCTCACTGAGATGGCCATCCTGTTGAGATGGGCGTCAGATAACTGTCTTTGTTGAAGGACAAAGAACGTGAGGTCTCTCCACCTCAGGAGGAAAAGCCTTCACATGTCCAGTTTAGATTTTAACAAATGACAAATCATCTGTGGTCCAGTGAATCCCAACACATGCATTGTCTGTTTTCAAAATGCACTTCTGTTTTCACAGGAAATGTGCAGTTTGTCTACAGTCTCTTTCAAAATAAAAGCACTACGTTGGTACAACACCGCCAACTGATGTTTTTTCCTTCAGCAACACACACACGTGGTTACATTTAGCCAACACACACACACACGTGGTTACATTTAGCCAACACACACACACATGGTTACATTTACATTACATACGGTGTGGACAAAAGCATCATGTTTTTATTTTTCCAGGCGGTACTGGAGAGCTTGGTCTGATATGGGATGTCAGCCTGGTATGGCAACCTTACTGTAAAGCTGAAAACCAAACTGGCTGGTTTGGTGCACACGGCCATGAAGGTGATGGGAAAAGTGACTATCAGACCTTGCAGTCCATTTATGAACAAACTGTTCTTAGGCAAGCCCAGAGGATAGTGACTGAGCCATCCCATATTCTTCATTTAGAATACGAGCTCCTTCCCTCAGGCAGACGATATAGAGTCCCCACCTGCAAACTTAACTGTTCTAAGAATGAATATATATATATATATATATACATATATATATATATTATAGTGCTTTTATTATGGTGATCTTTTAGCATATGTTTTTTCCATTGGTGTATGTATGTGTTGGGTGTAATGTTATGGGATATGTGCAATACTGTCATGTAATTGTTGTTGAGATGGTGTGCCTGGTGATGTATTGTTTGCTGTCAGTGTGGCTGTCAAGACATTTATGGCAGAGTTGCTGAGTCCAAGACAAATTTCCCTAAGTGGGACAATAAAGTATATTGTATTGTATTAGCCAATCAATCAATCCAGTTTATTTATAAAGCCCAATATCACAAATCACAATTTGCCTCAGAGGCTTTACAGCATACAACATCCCTCTGTCCTCTGTCCTTTGGACCCTCACAGCTGAGGAGGGATCCCTCTTCCAGGACGGACAGACGAGCAATAGATGTTGTACAGAACAGATCAACATAATACATTAACAGTAATCCATATGACACAATGAGACATAAAGAGAGACAGAGAGAAAAGTTGAGACAGAGACAGAGAGAGATGCAGGACAGACAGCAATGATAATAGCTTACAACAA
Source organism: Cephalopholis sonnerati (assembly GCA_019142605.1). Lineage (NCBI taxonomy): Eukaryota > Metazoa > Chordata > Actinopteri > Perciformes > Serranidae > Cephalopholis > Cephalopholis sonnerati. The sequence continues at coordinate 44,189,226 of JAGQAX010000009.1, forward strand.
CATTAATTTAGGGAACAATATTATAGTCATAATTACAGTAACTGTGGTCCAATATGTTGTAGGTATATATTCATATATGACAGTATATGTATGTGACAATAATGATATGTGTATAATAGTCCAGGTATGACTAATAGTAACAGCAGCAGTGGGAGGCATCAGGCAGGACCACGGCAGCAGCACAACACCACACACCATCCAGGCACAGCTGTGACACGAGTTAACCTGAGAGACAGTGGAGCACAAAGGCTCCGGAGAACAAGCCGAGTTAGTGACATGCAGTAGAGACGAGTTAGTGACATGCTGTAGAGCCGAGTTAGTGACATGCTGTAGAGCAGAGTTAGTGACATGTATTAGAGCCAAGTTAGGGAGATGCATTAACAGGACATGAATGTTAGCAAGGGAGAGAGAGAGAGAGAGAAGGAGAGAAGGGGCTCGGTGTATTATAGGAGGTCCCCCGGCAGACTAGGCCTATGTCAGCCTAACTAGGGGCTGGTCCAAGACAAGCCTGAGCCAGCCCTAACTATAAGCTTTATCAAAAAGGAAAGTCTTAAGTCTAGTCTTAAAAGTGGAGACGGTGTCTGCCTCCCGGACCGAAACAGGAAGCTGATTCCACAAAAGAGGAGCCTGATAGCTGAAGGCTCTGGCTCCTGTTCTACTTTTGGAGACTTTAGGGACCACGAGTAACCCTGCATTCTCAGAGCGCAGTATTCTGGTGGGATAATAGGGCACTATGAGCTCTCTGAGATATGATGGAGCCTGATCATTTAGAGCTTTGTAAGTTAAGAGAAGGATTTTAAATTCAATTCTGGATTTTATAGGGAGCCAGTGCAGAGAAGCTAAAACAGGAGAAATGTGATCTCATCTCTTAGTTCCTGTCAGTACACATGCCGCCGCGTTCTGGATTAGCTGGAGAGTTTTCAGGCACTTATTAGAGCTACCTGATAATAGAGAATTACAGTAATCCAGCCTCGAGGTAACAAACGCATGGACCAATTTTTCAGCATCTTTTAGTGACAGGATAGGCCTAATTTTCGCAATATTACGCAGATGAAAAAATGCAGTCCGAGACGTTTGTTTTAAATGGGAGTTAAAAGGCAAATCTTGATCAAATATTACGCCGAGGTTTCTTACGGTGATGCTAGAGCCCAGAGCAATGCCATCCAGAGAAACTATATCATCAGATAAAGAGTTTCTGAGCTGTTTGGGGCCAAGAACAATAACTTCAGTTTTGTCTGAATTTAACATCAGGAAATTGGTGCTCATCCAGGTCTTTATATCTTTAAGGCATTTCTGAAGTTTAGTTAATTGATCCGTTTCTTCTGGTTTTATCGATAAATACAACTGTGTATCATCCGCATAGCAATGGAAATTTACAGAGTGATTTCTGATGATGTTACCTAAGGGAAGCATATATAACGTGAATAGAATTGGTCCGAGCACTGAACCTTGAGGTACTCCAAAACAAACTTTAGTATGTGAAGATGATTCATTATGAACGTGAACAAACTGAAAACGATCAGATAAGTACGATTTAAACCAGCTTAGTGCAGAACCTTTAAGGCCAATTGAATGTTCCAGTCTCTGTAGCAGAATTTGATGGTCAATTGTGTCAAATGCGGCACTAAGATCTAGTAAAACAAGTACAGAGACGAGTCCTTGGTCTGAAGCAATCAGGAGATCATTTGTAATTTTAACTAGTGCTGTCTCAGTACTATGATGGGCCCTAAATCCTGACTGAAATTCCTCAAATAAATTATTATCATGGAGAAAGTCACACAGCTGGTCTGCGACTACTTTCTCAAGGATCTTTGAGAGAAAGGGAAGGTTGGATATAGGTCTGTAATTGGCTAACACCTCTGGATCCAATGTGGACTTTTTTAACAGAGGTTTAATTACAGCTACCTTAAAAGACTGTGGTACATAGCCTGTTAACCCTTTGGGCCCTAGGCCTTTTTTCAGGGTCTTTTTACTGCCGTTACTTTTAAGCTCATATCTCAGTCATTTTAAAGGCTACATACACATACTATATCTTGTTTTTTTTTCAGGACAGTCTGGGCTATCCAGATTTGCCATCATTACATGTCCTTCTATGTGCCTGTATTTTATATCAATTTTTATATCAATGAAAAAAAAAATCAGTGTTAGTAAATTCTTACATTTTCACATGTATCTCACCACAGCAAGTTGGAAGTAGACATGTTCTGCCATATATGAAGAGGGGAGACTCTCTGGAATCTAGAGATGCACCGATTGCAATTTTTTGGGCCGATTCCGATTTCCGATTTTCAGAGTGTTTGGATGGCCGATACCGATTTTGGCCGATTCCGATTTCATTTTTTTCAAACCATTTTACAGCACATAAGATATTACAATATTTTCCTTTATTAATTTTTTGTTTACCAAGATACAACCAGCTTTTCAGTAATCATCTGAAACAAACAAAAACAGTGACACAGGTTAAGAAACATTTTCCTTTTTGCTCAAATATAACTTTAGGTACAGTATTACAGCCCATGTTGTGGTCACTTACATGACTATTTGTACACTAATGGCAAGTTTTTTTTTTGACAAACAGAAGCATTTCTGTCTTGTCTTTAACGTTGTCGGTAGTGTTCCTCCACGCCCTATTTTACCCTTGCAAATATTGCATACTGCCAACTTTTTATCCCCCTCAGACACTTTAAAAACTTCCACACGGCCGACATTGTGCAGGTCGCCTGTATCAAAGCCCGGACACGCGCATCTCCCACACACGGACACGCGCCTTGTAAGTTTCAGCGCAGCAGTGAAAGCACCGCAGTTAAGTTTAACACGGACAGTCTTCATCCTCCTCTCTTTTGATGTGTGTGCGTAATTATTAAGGTGAGAAGTATATATTTATCACAATATCACCCACTGTGCTCCTAACAGCAGAATCTCGCCATGTCTCAACCCAAGCATGGAGTACAACTTAAAACCATTCGTGTAAATGAGCAATATTCCTCAATGTATCCGCTCTCCGCACACAGTTTGCTCATTCAAACACAAGTCTCACATTATAACAATATGTCATCACGTTAGAAGGTGAAACGTGTCACCGTATAACACCATAAATAGTATATTGTTATGTTAATATATGAAGCGTCCGTCGCGCAAAATAATATAACTTTAGTTTATGAAGAAATAAGACAGAGCTGTCTGCTCTCTCTTATATGCTTTACTCACAGCTGTGTGAATTGACCTGGATATGAAGCGTCCATAGCGCCAAATAATATGACGACAGTTTCTAAAGAGCTGAGACGAAAAAAAAAATCACTCAGCAGCGGCGGTCATATTTCAGCAGCTGCTAGTTCCATATAGGGAAACACTGTGCAGATTGGTAAGAATTGAGTGTAAAGCTATTTTTCCTTTTGTTTATTTCGGAACCACACACACACACACACACACACACACATACACATACACGCGTATTGTGAACCTCCTGCGTTGAAAACGAAAGTATCCTCTCTAACCTGATTATCCGGCCGGAATCATTGACTCCACAGTTGTCCTATCCAAAGGACCCTTAGGTCCCCTTCCTCACATCGCCCAAGAAGTGAGTTGCACATACGCGTGTGTGTGCGCTGCTGGTGTTACACGATGTCAGTCATGTGGCGCGACGGGAATTTGACCGGCGTTTTAAATCGGCATATTTTGGACTGACCGGCCGGTCGCAGGTCATGGCTGATCACGTGAAAATCGGCCCGATTCCGAGCACTGCCGATTAATCGGTGCACCTCTACTGGAATCTGGCAATATAAGAACCATGATGGTGGGACATTCTGTCACTTCACAGTTGTCCAAAACATGTGGTTTGTGCCAGGCGGACATAAATGCCAGTATGTTTTCATTATTGCAAGAAAGGTAGGGGGGTTCCAAGGAAAATACTTGCACCGGGGCCCAGCACAACTACACTACGCCACTGGCTTCAATCAATGGAGTAAAAGGCAAATTGCAGAAATACTTTCTCATACAAAGAAATTCGTCAGGTTTTTATTTTGTAGACAATTGATCTGTATTTATAGCGATGACAGCACAATGATGTGTTTGGTATCATTGGAAAGCTCCGGTCCTGCGCTGTCATGTGATATGTGTGGCATTTCTGTGCGACCACGCATTCGCGAGTAATCCATGCAAGAGTAATGTGTGTGCAGAGCTGTATGAAAGCTTTGTTATACATAATTTTAATGTAACTTTAGAATGTTTTTTTCCTTGTGAAAACACTGGACTACCGTCAAGTGCTTGGTCTTGTCAGAAAGCTGCGGTTCCGCTGTTTCATGTGATATGAGTAGCTTCTCGCTATGACGAACGGTTGTGGAGAAAATCCATAGAAAAGAACAGGTGTGAATTTGGATGCACTTTGCGTCGTTCGGGCCCAAAGGGTTAATAAAGATATATTGATCATGTCTAGTATACAAGTGTTAACTAAAGATAAGACTTCCTTAAGTAGCCTAGTTGGGATGGGGTCCAATAGACACGTTGATGACTTGGATGAAGAAATCATTGAGGTCAATTGATGAAGAGAAATCAGGGAGAAGCAATCTAAATATGTATCAGCACTTATAGCTGTGTTTGAAGGCAGATTAATACTGTTAGACGGCAGGAGGTCATGAATTTAGCCTCTAATAGTTAGAATGTTGTCATTAAAAAAGCTCATAAATCATTACTGCTAAGGGCTAAAGGAATACAAGGCTCAATAGAGCTGTGACTCTCAGTCAGCCTGGCTACAGTGCTGAAAAGAAACCTGGGGTTGTTCTTATTTTCTTCTATTAATGATGAGTAATAGTTTGCTCTGGCATTGCGGAGGGCTCTCCTATATGTTTTGAGACTATCTAACCAGACTAAACCAGAATCTTCCAGTTTGGTTAATCGCCAGTTCCTTTCAAATTTTCGCAATACTTGTTTTAATTTTCTGGTTTGGGAGTTATACCAGGGATCAAACTTTCTTTGCTTTGTGAACTTCTTTTTAAGAGGTGCTACGGAGTCAAGAATTGTTCGCAGTGAGCCTGCAGCGCTATCGACGAGATAATCAATTTGGGAGACTTTAAAGTCGGTACGGGAAACCTCACTTACAGAGGGACATGGTATTAAATTTAACGTCGATGGAATCATTTCAAGGAGACAAGCACAGGGCTGAAAGCTCCCTGAAGTGCTGTATTGCAGGCAGCTGGACTTGCTTGAGTTTCTTGAAGAAGTTTCATCCTCTCATCCACAAAGCTTTTTTCAGTTCTAACTGACTGGTGTGGAGTTGCAGGCTTTAAACCGTGTGTGGGTGTGAGCCCTTACCGAGTCATTGGGGTCTCATGTGAGCTCTGATTTTCAGAGTCGTTGAGGTTGAGTCGTTGACCCCTTCAGCTATCGTTTGTGTCATAGGGGTTTGATGGGTCCAGGTTATGCTGTCTGGGGAGGGCTCTCAAGACTGCATTGTAGGTGGGTGATAAGAAGTTCTCCTTCAAGGTTTCTGTCATGCCATGTTATATCTTCCTCTTGTGTAGTTGCTCTTGTCTCTCATCTTCGGCAGAGGGAACAGATGGGTCACACAGGAAGTAAAATAGGTTAGATGTGAACAACTTTACTCCTGATTTGTTAAGGCAAAGTTCATCTGCCCTAAAAAGACGTATTCGATCTTATAAAAGTTGAAAATGTTGATAATATCTGCTAAATGATACATGCAGTTAAGAGCCAGGTGTTCAGTGCCAGCAGTCTGCTGAATCTCTCAACTCCTCTCCTGACTGGTTGTAGAGGGCCACTAACAAACACTTCTGCATTCAGACAGCTGACTGCGTTCAGCAGATCAATGAAGTCACGCTTCAGGACTTCAGACTGTTGTTTTACAACATCATTTGACCCTGTGTGCAATACGATGCTTTTACAGCAGGGTGTGCAGCCACGATATGCAGGATTCTACCTGCCAAGTCAGATACCACATCCCTGGGAAAACAGAGGACTTTGGTGTTTTTACTGCTTTTTACATCTTTTTCAGCAACGTCACCCATAATCAGAGTTTAAGGCCCAGGTGTTCCCAGGGGCCCAAGGGTCCTGCTACAATGGAGCAAATCTATTCTTTAGCTCCACGCTCAGTTGTTGTTGAGGTTTGTTGTGAGTTCTCCCTTCCCTAGCTGGTTGCATGACAAATCTCAGGGTACTGCGCTCTGCCTGTTGCTAATCCTCCCATTTCCCAGGGAATTTAATTTACTCTGAGGCCTCACACCAAGAAAGTTCCAGGGGAGGAGTACCACTTGTAGAAATATTACCTGGTACACAGCCCTCCTGTTTCTTGGCAGTTTAGTTGGTGCTAATTATCAAAAATGTGACAATAGCCCAGCTTTTCTAAAAAACACACAGTCCCAGTGATTTAGAAGTATCCAGGAGCCGCTGCTCGTAGTTTCTAACAGAAGAAAAATGAAATATCAGCAGGAAGATGCAAGCAAAGGCAAAAGCAGGCAGCAAAGTGTCTGCACTGTGGGAACACAGGGAGTGTAAACATTTTAACATTGACACACTCTTGGTTTCACTAGTGGAGCCTTGTTTGTTACAATATCCTGTAAAATGCATGTGACAGACTGGAAATAAGGGAGTCACAGCCATTGTATCATTCCTGTTATATCTCTGAAAACAATCCTCACATGTGCATCACACCATCAAACAGGACTGTCACACTGTCTAATGAATACACTCCTCTGAGTGGCTGATTGTCAGTGAATATGTGCAGCATACAGTGTTTCCTGCTGATTATTATTCTGTACTTTCATTAAATAGAAAAAAAAACCATCACAAACTGTAGGATCTTAAAACCATGTATCTGTTGTATCTCCACAGACAGGGCAGATGGCGACGCCTAGAAAAGTACTCTTGGAAACTTTGGAGGATTTGGGAGCTGAGGAGTTTAAAAAATTCAAGTTTTGTCTGCAGGAGGAGGTCCTAGAAGGATTCCCAGGGATCCGAAAGAGTCGACTGGAGAATGCAGACAGGGTGGACACCGTGGATCAGATGGTGCAGACCTACAGTCTAAACACTGTTAAAGTGACCAGAATGGTTTTAGAGTGGATGAATCAAAATGATCTAGCAGAGAAAATATCAAACACCACATCAGAACCTGCAGGTAAGTCACAATCATTACTGAAAAACATGGATGTAACAAAGATCAAACCTGCAGGTTTTAAGGACTTCAGCTAACATTAGCTTTTTTGGGGGGGATTTCGTGTCACACCTCAGCTTATAAAACAAGTTGCCAAACAAACATCCAACAGAGAATTTTTTCAAAGTGTCCACAAGAACAAAAATCTGTGAACCAAAGGCAGACAATCTGTTTTTGTTGCCTTTTCTGGTTGAAGTTTGCACACGCTGATGTCACTGTAAGATACTGCTCAGACAATATGATCTCCCTCTGTAATTAAGTCATACACATCCTGGTTTCTTTGGACACTACAGAGTTCATGGAGGGATGACCTGGACACACATCAGGTGTTGTTGAGAGACACAAAGTCATTTTACATTATTTACAACATTATTCAGGACCTGGTTTCAAATGAGCTGAAAAGATTTCATAAAATCAAATGTGTACACTTACTGACTCACATCACCTCTCATTAATTTCATCATGTGTCATTCATTCAGAGATTCTTGCTGAGTACCAGCGAAAACTGAAATCCAGATTACAGAGGAAGTTCCAGTGTGTGTTTGAGGGGATCGCTAAAGCAGGAAACCGGACCCTTCTGAATCAGATCTACACAGAGCTCTACATCACAGAGGGAGGGACTGCAGAGGTCAATGATGAACATGAGGTCAGACAGATTGAAACAACATCCAGGAAACCAGACAGACCAGAAACAACCATCAGACAAGAAGACATCTTTAAAGCCTCACCTGGAAGAGATGAACCAATCAGAACAGTGATGACAAAGGGAGTGGCTGGCATTGGGAAAACAGTCTTAACACAGAAGTTCACTCTGGACTGGGCTGAAGACAAAGCCAACCAGGACATACAGTTCACATTTCCATTCACTTTCAGAGAGCTGAATGTGCTGAAAGAGAAAAAGTACAGCTTGGTGGAACTTGTTCATCACCTCTTTACTGAAACCAAAGAAGCAGGAATCTGCAGGTTTGAAGAGTTCCAGGTTGTGTTCATCTTTGACGGTCTGGATGAGTGTCGACTTCCTCTGGACTTCCACAACAATCAGACCCTGACTGATGTTACAGAGTCCACCTCAGTGGATGTGCTGCTGACAAACCTCATCAGGGGGACACTGCTTCCCTCTGCTCGCCTCTGGATAACCACACGACCTGCAGCAGCCAATCAGATCCCTCCTGAGTGTGTTGACATGGTGACAGAGGTCAGAGGGTTCACTGACCCACAGAAGGAGGAGTACTTCAGGAAGAGATTCAGAGATGAGGAGCAGGCCAGCAGAATCATCTCCCACATCAAGACATCACGAAGCCTCCACATCATGTGCCACATCCCAGTCTTCTGCTGGATCACTGCTACAGTTCTGGAGGATGTGATGAAGACCAGAGAGGAAGGAGAGCTGCCCAAGACCCTGACTGAGATGTACATCCACTTCCTGGTGGTTCAGACCAAACTGAAGAATGTCAAGTATCATGGAAAGTCTGAGAGGGATCCACACTGGAGTCCAGAGAACAGAGAGATGATCTTGTCTCTGGGAAAACTGGCTTTTGATCAGCTGCAGAAAGGCAACCTGATCTTCTATGAATCAGACCTGACAGAGTGTGGCATCAATATCAGAGCAGCCTCAGTGTACTCAGGAGTGTTCACACAGATCTTTAAAGAGGAGAGAGGACTGTATGAGGACACGGTGTTCTGCTTCGTCCATCTGAGTGTTCAGGAGTTTCTGGCTGCTCTTCATGTCCATCGGAAGTTCATCAACTCTGGAGTCAATCTGATGGCAGAACAACAAACAGGCACCTCCCGGCTGCTTAAAATCTTCAGAGGCAAACCCACACTAAAACATCTCCACCAGAGTGCTGTGGACAAGGCCTTACAGAGTCCAAATGGACACCTGGACTTGTTCCTCCGTTTCCTCCTGGGTCTGTCTCTGCAGACCAATCAGAAACAACTAAGAGGCCTGCTGAAACAGACAGGAAGTACCTCAGAAACCAATCACAAAACAGTCAAGTACATAAAGGAGAAGATCAGGAAGAATCTGTCTGCTGAGAGAAGCATCAACCTGTTCCACTGTTTGAATGAACTGAATGATCATTCTCTAGTGAAGGAGATCCAACAGTACCTGAGTTCAGGAAGTCTCTCCAAAGATAAACTGTCTCCTGCTCAGTGGTCAGCTCTGGTCTTCATCTTACTGTCATCAGAAGAAGAGCTGAACGTGTTTGACCTGAAGAAATACTCTGCTTCAGAGGAGGCTCTTCTGAGGCTGCTGCCAGTGGTCAAAGCCTCCAAGAAGGCTCTGTAGGTGGATGAATGAACAATTTCAAATGTGTTTCATTTTATACATGACAAAAACATTTTGTTTGTGTTCATTGTTAATTCTTCCCCCAGGCTATCAGACTGTAAGCTCTCAGAGAGAAGCTGTGAGGCTCTGTCCTTAGTTCTCAGCTCCCCGTTCTCTAGTCTGAGAGACCTGGACCTGAGTGGCAATGACCTGTGGGATTCAGGAGTGAAGCAGCTGTCTGATGGACTGAAGAGTCCACACTGTGAACTGGAAACTCTCAGGTCAGGATTCATCTGTTTGTTGAACAGTTAAAGTTTTAAATCCTTCTCATCTGGCTTCAGGTTCATGTTAGTCCAAGTAATCAACATCTGTAGGATTTTCCTGCTGACATTACTCTTCTAAAACACTGAGTGTACAATGTTTTCTTTATTCCAGTCTGTCAGGCTGTATGGTCAAAGAGGAAGGCTGTGCTTCTCTGGCCTCAGCTCTGAGCTCCAACCCCTCCCATCTGAGAGACCTGGACCTGAGGTACAACCACCTGAAGGATTCAGGAGTGAACCTTCTGTCTGATGGACTGAAGAGTCCACACTGTAAACTGGAAACTCTCAGGTCAGGATTCATCTGTTTGTTAAACAGTTTTAAATTCTGCTCATCTGGCTTCAGGTTCATGTTAGTGAAGAGTTAGGTTTTTTTTTTTTTAAACACAGTGTTTCCTTTTTTTAAAAAAAAAAATCACAGGCTAACACACTGTGTCCTCTCAGAGAGAAGCTGTGAAGCTCTGTCCTCAGTTCTCAGCTCCCCATCCTCTAGTCTGAGAGACCTGGACCTGAGTATCAACGACCTGAAGGATTCAGGAGTGAACCTTCTGTCTGATGTACTGAAGAGTCCACACTGTGAACTGGAAACTCTCAGGTCAGGATTCATCTGTTTGTTGAACAGTTAAAGTTTTAAATCCTGCTCATCTGGCTTCAGGTTCATGTTAGTGAAGAGTCAGGTTTTTTTTTTTTTTTTTTTAAACACAGTGTTTCCTTTTTTTTCTTTCAAATCACAGGCTATCAGACTGTAACCTGTCAGAGAGAAGCTGTGAAGCTCTGTCCTCAGTTCTCAGTTCCCCATCCTCTAGTCTGAGAGACCTGGACCTGAGTGTCAACCACCTGAAGGATTCAGGAGTGAAGCTTCTGTCTGTTGGACTGAAGAGTCCACACTGTGAACTGGAAACTCTCAGGTCAGGATTCATCTGTTTGTTGAACAGTTAAAGTTTTAAATCCTGCTCATCTGGCTTCAGGTTCATGTTAGTGAAGAGTTAGTTTTTTTTTTTTTTTTTTTTTTAAAAACACAGTGTTTCCTTTTTTTTTTCTTTTAAATCACAGGCTATCACGCTGTGTCCTCTCAGAGAGAAGCTGTGAAGCTCTGTCCTCAGTTCTTAGCTTCCAGTCCTCTCTGAGAGACCTGGACCTGAGTAACAACGACCTGAAGGATTCAGGAGTGAACCTTCTGTCTGATGGACTGAAGAGTCCACACTGTGAACTGGAAACTCTCAGGTCAGGATTCATCTGTTTGTTAAACAGTTTTAAATCCTGCTCATCCAGCTTTAGGTTCATGTTAGTGAAGAGTTAGGTTTTTTTTTTTTTTAAACAGTGTTTCCTTTTTTTTTTTTTAAATCACAGGCTATCAGAGTGTGACCTCTCAGAGAGAAGCTGTGAAGCTCTGTCCTCAGTTCTCAGCTCCCCGTCCTCTAGTCTGAGAGACCTGGACCTGAGTGGCAACGACCTGAAGGATTCAGGAGTGAACCCTCTGTCTGATGGACTGAAGAGTCCACACTGTGAACTGGAAACTCTCAGGTCAGGATTCATCTGTTTGTTAAACAGTTAAAGTTTTAAATCCTGCTCATTCCGCCACATTAACACTGAGTGCACAATGTTTTCTTTATTCCAGTCTGTCAAGATGTAAGATCACAGAGGAAGGCTGTGCTTCTCTGGCCTCAGCTCTGAGCTCCAACCCCTCCCATCTGAGAGAGCTGGACCTGAGGTACAATCATCTAGGAGCCTCAGGAGTAAAGCTGCTCTCTGTTGGACTGGAGGACCCAACCTGGAGACTGGACACTCTCAGGTTAGTTATTTCTATTTATCAGGCCTTAAATGTCACATTTGTCCCAAAAAGCTCTTCAGTCTCTGTCAGTCTGTATTGTAACCTTGTATGTAGGGGGAATGACCCCCCTGCTGTTGGGGCACATGGAGTTCCTTTAAGACACCCTGACTTGCCTGGATGTGCCCGAGGGTAAACTTAGAAAGAATCTGTGCTGGTGTTTAATCCCTGATAGTTTGATCACAACCTGTCTGTGACCAGCCTAAAAGCTGGAGAGATAATATCTTCCAGAGCTCAGGTTGATAAAGTCTGCAAAATGGTGGGCAAAAGAATCACGGCCTGCAACTGGCTGCCAGTGAGATAATTCACCATCTTCAGAGGAGAGCAGTGTCCACATCTGAAATTTCCTCCTCCTCCAACACAGAAGTATGGGGGCCAGTCAGCAGGGGCCCAAACCTTGGCTTCAGGCCCCTTTCTTTCTTTCTTTATTTTGAAACTGTAAAAGATTTAAATCAAAAAGCAATATTGCTTAAAATATTGAAGAAATGTTTCATCTTTAACTTCCTGACTTTTGGAGATCAGTTCATCTTTTACTCACGTAACTACTCACAGTAAACAACATTTTGACCAGGGGTGCCCAAATGTTTGCACACAATAGTGAAACACTTCTAGAAAACCTTCATTCATAAGATGGACTGTTTTTCTCCCTTAAGACAACAGAGAAGCCGTCTGTTTGTCATTTATGTTCATTTATAACTGATTGGCTCAAATGAGGTGTCAATCCAAAGGTCAGAGTTCAGCCAACATTTTGATATTAAGGTTCACTTCAATTTTATTTATAAAGTCCACTATCACAATCACAATTTGGCGCCGAGGCTTTACAGCAGACGATATTCCTCTGTCCTTGGACCCTCTCAGCTGATCAGGAAAAACACTCCCCAAAAAATGTTAGAAAAAATGGTAGAAACCTCAGGAAGAGACAGTGAGGGGAGATCCCTCCTCAGGACAGAGGTGTTGTGCTGTCAGTCGTAGTGTTTGTGTTTATTTCAGTGGAAAGAGTCTCAGTACTTCCACCAGCAACAACAACCATGTTCTTGTCATCTTTCCTCCCAACAATATCAGGTTAATGAGAATATTTCCAGCCGCTCAGTGTACGGTAAGAATTTCCATCTTCCAGCGGTTAGAAAAATGAATCTGAGGATCTGATTGATTGTTGTATTTCAGTCAGTAGTAAGGTGACAACATGAATAATGTTGTAACGAGGTTTTGTTTTGGGGTAACTGTAAAATTATTACTGACATTTTATTAGCAGTTCATTACACTACTCATTACTGCAAAAAGTCACTTTCATTTTAACTGTATTTTCAGGCGTTACTGCCCAACACTGCCCGTTGTGATATTAATTCATTACAACATTACTGATGTGTGTCAACATTAATCTTTATAGAAATGAACATGAGAACACAAAGAAAGAATAAAGCCTTCAGACGTGTCTGATGTGTCTTTTTCTCTCCATCAGATGGCGGTGAACTCACGATGGATCCAGCCAGAGCACACAGGAGGCTCAGACTGTCTGAAAACAACAGGAAGGCGACACATGAGGTGACGGAGGAGGAGCAGCTACATTATGATTATCCAGACTACCAGCCTCAGGTGTGGTGTCAGAATGGTCTGACTGGTCACTGTTACTGGGAGTTCAAGTGGACAGGAAAGGTTTCTGTAGCAGTGACTTACAGAGATCAGTCCTGGAAACTGGTCTGCTCTGGTGATGGTCGTTTCTCTGTCTATCACAAGAGCAGCGAAAGAGTTCTCTCACCTACAGTCTCCTACTCCTCCTCCTCCTCCTCCTCCTCCTCTGTCTCTGGTAGAGCAGCAGTGTATGTGGACTGTCCTGCTGGCACTCTGTCCTTCTACAGTGTCTCCTCTGACTCACTGATCCACCTCCAGACCTTCAACACTAACTTCACTGAACCTCTTCATCGTGAGTTTGGGTTTGACGAGTTACAAAGTTCCTCAGTGACTCTGTGTCGTCTGTAGGAGCGACCAACCCTGTGGTTTAAATGTTGGAGGTGGAAGAGGCTTTCCTTTGGTCAACATCTGGCCCACTGATTGTGCCTTTAAAGGAAGACTTTACCTGCAAAGTGACCATTTACACATCAATTACTTTATCGTGTGTTACCTTGAATTCACGAGGAAAACAGTGAACAGTTCTGATGATTTGAAGTAAACAAGGACCACGTTTAACAGCAGCAAAACTATCTCAGAACATCAGTTTACAAACTCTCAAACAATTCGTGCAGAGTAGTCCAAGTCTCATTTATCCAGTCGGACGCTCAGTACTTCACAAACATGACTTGTCACAAAGACATTACAATTTAAAACACGTCCTCCTATAAGTAGTGCGCCCTGAGTGGCCTGAGCGTGTACGTCCTGCTCCAGTTCAAATGCAGCTGTAAACTGATGTTGTGATTTAGTTTACTGTTTGTTTTAAAGTGGTCCCCATTTACTTCAATTCATCAAGAATCTTCAGAGATTTTAGGTTTTTCTTTCATGGTGGAGCTATGACAGATGAATTCTGTCACTGATTTACAAATGATCATTTAACTGGTGAAATATTCCTTTAATGCCAGAAATGTGATTGTTGAGAAATGTCAGGATGATCTCCTCAGGACTGAGTTTGTTGTGTACAGACTGTGCTGACTTTGGTTTTCACTTTCATCAAGTCTTCTTGTAGCAGCATCGAGTAGCTGCTAACCTCTGTAGTGTTTGTCATTATGCTTCATATCATATAAAAACAAGTTAGCAACAAGACAAGTTAGCTCCTTCAGCGGACAGGAAGTCTGCAAGCTAACTTTCCAGGCAAGGGAGAACAAAGCCAAGTTAGTGCCAAGCTGATGTCAGTTAGCTAATGTTTCTCACAGGCAGAACCTGTGCTGATATTGTCCTCTGCTTGGAGGGTCAGAAGTTCCCACAACTACATTGTTTTCCCAATTTTCCCATGTTCTTCTTCTTTGAGTTAGCCGCCATCTCCTAACAGCTACTTTGGAAATTTCCTGCAGCAGGTCACACACAACATGTTGACAAAGTGTCACAGCCATACACCCATGATCCCATCCTGCCGGCACATCCATCCATACAGACGTGGTTTAGGTGTAACAACCTCCATCCCAGCTCAGAGGAGAGATCTCTCTGTCCCCTCGTTCTGGGATGGTTCCTTTGATACACAAATGATGAGGCGACATAACGGCACAATATTCCCGTCTCGTAGTGTAAAAGGAGCTTTTGTCTCTCTCTCTCTCTCTCTCTCTCTCTCTCTCTCTCTCTCTCTCTCTCACACACACACACACACACACACACACACACACACACACACACACACACACACACACACACACACAGCTGTGTATAGTTAGCAGTTAGCATATATTGTCTGTTTTGTTTCACTTGTATTGTGAATAAATACTTTTGGGATCAGACTTGCTGTCTGGCTAATATTGCACAAGAGTGAATAAATCACTAGCTGCTGTGTCAAGAGCTCCAAAATCCTTCTGTCCTCACTACTGATGTGGTCATTTTGGCTGTAGTTATTTCATTTATTAATCAGAGTTTCAAACAGTCTAGTTAAAGTGTTTGAACCAGTGGGCCATCATTTTTCCCCTTTCAGAGATGGTGCCTCAGAAGGTTGATTTAATGTTAGTTGAATCAGATCATTTAACATAACTAACAATGATTTTTATTTTTTAGTAATTATTAATTAATTCTTATTTATTTTTTAATCACTTCTGATAGCTGTGTCAGGACTTACCAACACGTTAGATCCACATATTCAGTGTTTACGACAAATTGCTGGAAACCAGTCAAAAATATTGTTCAAGGTAAAATTGTATGCAATACTTGACAAATGCTTTTCCAGTGAGAAACAGCAGCTAGTAGCAATGCTAATGCTAACACAGACTACACTGTAAGCTCTGCAGGTGGTGAGAAAGGAGCCAAGTGTCCTGAAACATCAACATGTTACATAAAAAACAAGAAGCCTAAGTGTTTGTGACTGGCGTTCCAGACCAATGTCTTGGCCCAGTCTGGGACAGTTGACTACAGTTTTCTTGGCGAGCCAGCCAGGAGAGACCAAGAAACCTTGGCCCACATGGTCCAGCCTGCACTTCAGACCAGCAGTGGCCACCAAATGTAAAGGTACACTGAGCCTTTATTTTTCTGTAAATAGTTGACTGTGTGTGAGTGCAGGACTCCGCCCAGGTCGAAGGTTTTGTGTCTCTACTCCAAAGAACACAGTTACATTTCATAAACCTGAGCTACGGACTTAGATAAAACCATTACACCTGATCAATGAATCTGTCTGAAATAAGAGAGACAACACCACTGAAAAGAACCTGGTGTCACTCTGAAGGCATTGAAAACTGACTCTTGGTCAGCGACTTCCAGCATCACACACCGACGAGTAAACAGGAAACAGCAGAGGTTCTTTATCAACCCGCTGAGTGCTGCCATTAGCATCAAGCTAGCGGAGCATGTTCTTTCTTCATAATGGAGGATATAAAGGAATCAAACTCACAGATAGTGTCTGGGCCTTTACTCAGCACAGCTGCAGAGGGGACCAGCTTCATTCAAACACAGTAAACTCAACACTTCCTGTAGCTGTTCCACATTAAACGCCTTTCATTTTCTTGAGAGGCTTTTATTGTGAAACATCTGCAGGAACTTCCTGTGGAGGATTCAGTGACTGTCAAATGTAGCTCCGCCCACCTGGTGACACTTTTACGTTACTGCAGTAACAGTTCAGCTGGAACATGAACAGACACAGAGACTGACAGAATAATAAGACAAGAATATTCTGATGACATCACACACGTTGTAAAAGACCGCCAGTGATGATTGGTCCTGGACCAACGTGTGGTCTGTCATGTCTGTCGGCCAAGTCAAGGCAAGACTTTAATGACTTCACAGTCACCTAATCTGACCTAGAGACTGTTGCAAAGGACACACATGTCATGTGGTCTGAACCTGGCGTTGGCCGCTGCTCTTCAGTTAGTCTCATTAATATTCACTAATTACACACGTGATGTCGCTTAGCAGTGACGTAACTCAGTGTCACAACACAAGATCTCATCTCAGCCTTCACTTCACCGTCCTGCAGTCGGAATGTTCACGCTTCAGTGACATCATTCTCCTCCCATAGTCCTGACACACACACACACACACACACACACACACACACGTTGGGCTCTGCTGTATTGAAAGCAGAGATTTCGTCCCTCACAGACGGAGGCTGCGTCTCAAATGAAGCACAGGTTTTATCAGATCATCAGTTTATTGAAGGTAAATATCAGAGATGTATTCACAGTACTGGGACACAGCTGGGGGACACAGACCGGACTACAGGAGGTACACAGTGAGTATCACACACTTTATTCCCTGCAGAGTCCAAACAGGACTCTAACTGTTCGCTCTAAACTGAAGTTAAAGATGCTGCAGACAAGTTAAAATGTACTGGAGGAAATCTGCTGTTTGTGTCCTCTCTAACCGAGCTGTGGCTGGCTTCACCGTGAACTCACTTCCTCTGTGAGCATAAGACTTGTGTTGCTGTGATTTTATTTTGAAGGTAATTTACTCACCTGAGAGTTAACGGTGGGTGTTTAACCTGTGATAGATCTCACTGTGGTTGTGCGTCAGGAGAAACAACTGATGGTACATACTGACCTCATTCAGCCCGCCCCTTTTTGTTTTGTTCCATTTCCTTTTCACATCTGATGGCTGCAAACTGAACTTTGATTTTCTGTGGTTAATATATAAGAAAATAAGACGGAGTAGGACCATAACACTTTTGGACTTCTTCTGAACCATATTATCTGAGTTGTTCAGATGTTTTCATCCTATTTGTTTTTGGTTTTATTGACTGTAAGTTTTATTTTGTGTCTGTATGGTTTTAACATGTTCAATAATTTACTAAAAAGACCTGTGACGACTTTGTTTGGTGCTTGACTCATGAAGCTGTTGAAGTCTGCTCTCTACAGAATAAATGGTTCTGTATAAAGGTTCAGGCACTATCCCAAACCTCGTCTTGCCTCGTTGCTCTGGTTAGCCACACATTTTTAATAATTCTGCACGGTTACCATGACATGAGGTTAATTTACCAACTACTGCTAATTAAGATAAAACACGTGTGATATTTAAAACGTCAGTGACATGCAGTGACACTTTGACACCACAAACCTGTCGTAGAATAAAGAAAAAGAAAACAGAGGTGGTTTCATACTGACTGCGTTGGTCATCAAAAAGTAGCTGCAGCATATTGAAACATCACTGTATACATCATGAATCATATTCTACATTACACAAGTAAATAAAACATATCAGTAAACAAAACACTCCATGCACACACAGTAATAGACGTTAGTCTGTTGCCTGATTTTTATGCAGCAGGTATTTTTTATTTGAGAACTTTGTTTTTAAAGGTTCTTGTCTTACAGAAATGTTCTAGAAGCTGTTTCAGACAGATGGCTCTTTGGTAGAGGAATGAAGGTGCTATATAAAACCTTAATGAAGCCTTTTTTGTAATAGTGTGGTGAAGGAGACTGAGCTAAAGTGTACGTCACTTTCTGGAAACAGTTTGTGTTGTTGTGTTGTGATACTCGCAGCCTGTCTGTATTTGGTCGTGCAGTGTTTTGAGCTCTCAGGGCCACCGTACTGATCAGACCACTGCAGGAACAGAAGAGGGACGCACAAATAAATCTACTTAAAATACTTTGACAAATGACGGACATATGGAGCTAAAATGGACAGAGTCTCTGTCTGTCTGTCTGTCTGCCTGTCTGTCTGTCTGTCCTTCCACTTTCTCGACGATCAGCGTCACACATGGCGGTGTATTGCTGAGGACCCTGGGAGCTGCAGCGTCATGTGCCGGCTCTTGAGATTTACGGGACATATTTATCAGTCGTACATTATGTGCTCACTGTGTGGTGTGTTGAGGGGGCCCCTCTTAACTGTGACACTGCTGAACGGCATGCTGGGTACAGCTCCCTCTCTGTTGCTCAGAGACACTGCAGATGTCGTCGTAGTAAACTCAAACATTTTAGGCTTCAGTGATGTGTCTTTAGGAATGAAACAGCCTTTACAGATCAATTCTTGGAAATAGTTGTAGTGTAAAATTGTTAATGGATATGCTAAAAAGTGCTAATACTGCTCCATTTATTCACTCTACTACTCCATTTGTTCACTCCCCCCCTTATTCATGCACTTATTCATTGGTATGTGCAGCAGTTGTAACTGTGACAAGCACACACACATAGACACACACATACCCCAGACAAGCACACACACATAGACACACACACATACACCAGCAGAGTACACACACACACACGCACACATGCCACTGAAGTTGACCCCAGTAGTGCACACGTGCACATACGCACACACACACACACGCTCACGCATGCTACAGAAGTTGTGTTGGTACGTACGCAGCCACCTGCATCTTACGTCTTTTTAGCTAAGAGTGTATTGTGCTGTGTGGGGGATTTTTGGGGGATTTTTGGCCAATGGTATGTCTTACTTATTGCAGGTGGTGTGCAGAATTAGCTGACTCACTATTTGATGTTAGGTGGGGAGCCAGTTATGTTTGCTGTGAGCCAGGCCCGAACATAATGGAAGCACAGCCACATGCCCAAACATGGTCATATTTCCTACCAATATGTTTGATGTTGGGTAGTATATAGAGAGAACAACGGAGAGTGTATTCAGTCTGGTTCCGGAGCCTGACTCACGAGTTTGTTTGTGTTATAACCTATGGCACAATAAAACTCTTTTGCATCTGATCCAGCGTCTCCAGTGACTGTTTTGTGTGCTGCTGATTGACTACAATTCACTGAACCTGAAGACAAGATTTTTTGAAGTACTTTGACACTTCATAGTCTGGGCCCAGCTAGCTAGCTGTTAGCTAATGACACATATAGGCCTACTGTAGCGCTGCCAGGGGGCGTAACTATGTCAAAATACTTCAAAAAGGTGGCGAGGTACTTTCACTCTGACACTTAAATACATTCCCCTGATCATACTTACAGACTTTATGAGACCAACAGACTCTTTCAGTTTCATTTTCAGTGCAGGGCTTTGGCTACTGACAGAGTATTTTTACAGAGTGCTGTTAGTTACTTTACTGCAGTAACAGTAAAAGTTCTGCTAACACGCTAAATGTTTTGTCATTTCTGGGTTTTTGATTTTCCTCCAACACCTGTACTGAAAATCACAGCTTTACTTTAAGTTTACAGTCGATTTCAGTACAACAGAAGTTCTTCTTACGGCTTTCGTTGGTTCATGTGTCAGAGTCTTTGCACACGGCACCACACCTGTCTTTATATGGTGCTGAGGGGGCGTTACCTGAGCTAACAGGTGACTGATGATCATTCAGCACAGCTGGGTCAGAGCAGGTCTGGATGTGTTGATCAATCCATCCATCAGATGGCCTCAAACTCTCCCACCTGTTCCAGTCACCTTGTTCACACCCGCTCACCTGTCTCCACTCTCTCTTTGCCCTCATCCTGCAGCATTTAACTGGTCCATTTCCACTCATTCCAGACTGTCAATGTTGCTTTGTGTCTTTGTTTTCCAGCCACCTGAACCTGATCCTGATCCTGAACCTGAACCTGATCCTGATCCTGATCCTGATCCTGAACCTGAACCTGATCCTGAACCTGATCCTGAACCTGAACCTGATCCTGATCCTGATCCTGAACCTGAACCTGATCCTGATCCTGAACCTTTGTCTGAACCTCCGACCAGCCCTCCTTCCTGCTGAGTTACGTGTGTTCAGACCAGTGAGCCGTTGTATCGTCAGTTTTCACTGAACTCGTCTGGATGATGAATGAATGAAGCAACAGTGTCTGTTTGCTAAATAAGGTCAAAGGTCATCAGACTAGCTGAGGACTAAATGACCCGTACAGAAGGTGTATGAGTTCATGTGTGGTCGTCATGGCGATGTAAACAGCGACTCTTCCACTGTCGGCCTGCAGGTGGTGGAGGGAGAGACTCTTCTTCCTCTGGGCTCGACGTGTCGCAGGAAGCGTCTTCGCTCTGCAGGAGAGGATGACGAGGAGGTGAGGAGATGTGCGTCGCGGCCGAACCCGGAAGGCTCGCTGTCGGCCGACGAACTGAGTCACTACGGCAAGCCGGAGGAAGAGGAGGAGGAGGAAGGGGAGGAGCTGCAGAGGCTGTGTCAGCGCTGCCACATCATGGCGTCACAGCTGAACAGACAAGCTGCTGCTCTGACCGACACCACGGCCCTGAAGGTCAGCCACAGCACCACACTGTCAAACACGTTAAAGTCCTCACAGCGTTCAGACACGTCAACAGACGGGACACGAGCTGAGCTGCGTCTGATTGGGTGTGAGGAGCTGAGGCTCGAGAGGTCAATGAAGGAACGATCGAGCGGAGCTTGATTTAATGACCTGAGGGTGAAATGTTTGACAGCTGATCACAGGTAGAGGTCAGCAGTGATGTCAGCAGTGAGGTCAGCAGCGAGGTCATCAGTGAGGTCAGCAGTGAGGTCAGCAGTGTTTCTGTCAGTTACATGACGATGTGAGAAAATCTTCAGTTTGTAGATGAAGTCATTTTTTTCTTTGCCATGAAGTGAAGCTGAGACTGTTCAGACGTCAGAAGGAAACTAAATTTGGGATGACCATCTCACTGTGCAGCGGCAGAGTTACAGCTGCCAGGTGAGCAACCTAGCAGCTAGCACACACACACACACACACACACACACACACACAAAACTTCAGATTATTTTCAGACATTTTTGGGGCAGATTTGTTTGATTTCAACACCAACAGTTAAGTATCAATCAGAGGAGCCACCTGGTGGTCAAACATGTCACGTCTGTTTGTCATGTTGTTAGTTGTGTTTCTGTCTTTATATAGATATATATTTATATATTTTTCCAGCTCTTTGTGTAGTAAAGGTTTCAGCCCCGCTGCAGTGAACGTTGACGCGTTCAGCAGAATCTGATAAACCAGTAAAACATGATTTTATTTCTTTGTCTCCTGGTTTTTAACAGAGAATCGTCTCCATGTCTGCAGCAGCTTCTTAAAGTCTTTTAGCTCCTAGTTTTGGTTTTAACGGCTGTTTGTGTGTGTGTGTGTGTGTGTGTGTGTGTGTGTGTGTGTGTGTGTGTGTGTGTGTGTGTGCTAACTGTGCTGTTAGTTTGTTTCTCTTGTTTGTGTTCTTGTTTGTAGTGAATCCATCTTTTTCTGATACTAATACTCCTGAGTACTGATACTCCAAACCTGTGTATGATGTGTATAATTTAACACGTAACATATAATTATATAACATATAATATCCATATGTATATATATATATACATATATATATATGGATATTATATGGATATATATGTAATATCTGTGTGTATGATGTAAACGTATATCTGTGCGTTCTGGTCTTGTGTCTTTGAGTTTTCAGAGAAGCTCTGGGTGAATCTTCCCAGCGTGTCGTGCTGCTGAGTTTCCTCTGAGTCGGTGAAGTGTGGAGGCCTCGTGTGCACAGAAGTTGGTTTGACGTTGAATTAGTGTGTCAGGTTTTTATTTTGAAGTGTGAACATGAGAGCAGCTCTGACGGGCCGAGAGAGCCTCACTGTATACAGTGTTAACTCTCTCTGTCTCTGATTTGTTGGATGATCACTTTCCTGCCTCTCTCTCTCTTCATCTCGCTGTTTCTCCCTCTCTCACTCCGGATTTTTTTTCCACTTGAGCTTCAGCTGAAAACATGAGCTGTGTGTGGAGCGATGAGGAGACTGTGACCTTCATCACATCCGTACAGGAAACATGTCCATCTGCGGTCTGAGCTTCAACTGGAGCTCCTTCACTCACCTCCTCTTCTTCGTCTTCTGCAGTGATTTAACACCTCTGACCAGCCGTTTATATAAACCAGACTGATATTCACACAACAGGAAGTGAGGGAAACAAGACTTCATTCATTCATTCATTCATTTTCTGTAACCGCTTATCCTGTAAGGAGTTGTGGGGGGCGGAGCCTATCCCAGTTGTCATTGGGCGAGAGGCGAGGTTCACCTGGACAGGTCACCAGACTATCACAGGGCTGACACATAGAGACAGAGTCACCAATTAACCTGCATGTCTTTGGACTGTGGGAGGAAGCTGGAGCACCTGGAGGAAACCCACGCTGACACAGGGAGTCTGTCACTGAGACCAGCTGCTGACAGACAGGAGCAGGCAGGTGAGCGTCATGTAGTACCTGCAGTGCCTCCTGGGTAATGTAGTTTAATTAGGGCCATTAATATCCCAGAGAACCTGATACGTAGAATATTTACATAATATTTATTTACTCACGCATTTATTTATTTCCACGTATATTCATTGCTCTTCAGTTATTTCTGAATTTTTTGAAACAGACAAAACCAAAAATATTTTGCTGAAACTGAGAGTGCGTGAAAGCTAATGAGTCAGTGAACAGAGACGTCTGAACAGTTTTAAGGTTTGAATGAATGGTTGAAATAAAAATAAAAACTAAACTGAAGCAATAAACATCAATTCAAACAGCACATTAAATGAACAGCACATTAAATTAAAGGATAAAGACGGTTAAAAAGTTTAATCAAGAAGAGCAGAATCAAAGAATGTGATAGATGGTGTCCTTGGCAGTGTTATGACACGCTGCCAGTCAGCTGGACGGCACTGTCACTGCGGTGTGATAAGCCGCTGGTCAGGCTGAAACGCCACCAGACAACGTAAGGTAACGCAATGCAATGCAACGCAACGCAACGCAACGTAACGTAACGTAACGTAACGTAGGAATGTCCCCGTGAGGTCGGCGGCAGACGGAGGTGGATCGATCCAACAATCACCGACTTTCACCAAGGAGCCCGCCGTTCACTTCCTGTATGAATGTCGAGTGAAACCACGATGTTTTCTTCCAAACCTGACCACATGCTTTTGATGGTGGAATATCAAACACGGCTCGTGTGTAATATGTACACGTGGAAGTCCACTGACAACACGGCGATATGAGAACATGATGGTTGGTTGGAGGACCTGATTTGCTGTTGGGGACTTGGATTGGACTGGGAACTGGAGGGTCGCTGGTTCAGGTCCTGCTATGGTCAGAGTAAAGAGGGCTCAGGAGCACCCGGAGCTGAGGAGGTGCTAGTTCACCCCTGGACTCTGCTGAGGTGTCCTTGAGCAAAACACCAAACCCCCAAACTGCTCTGTGTTATGGCTGAGCCTGAGCCATCCCTCTGCTGTAACTGTGTGTGTGTGTGTGTGTGTGTGTGTTTATTAGAGGGATATGAGAAAGTCACACTTCAGCTGCTGCGTGTGGACTGACAAAGAAATCAAATCAAATGAAATCCCTCAGTCAAAGATTGATTTAAGACATTTTAATGTTACTGAGGTCTGATTTTAAAATGAATGAATTCAGTTCCTGTGAAGAGTTTTGAAGGATCTGCAGGAGCGTAACTTGTAGGAGACCGGACTGACTGAGTTCATGTGACTAAGCATGACCTCAGGTCGTATAAAATCTGTGTTTGTGTACGAGTGAACAGAAATATATTTATTAAATCATGTCATGATGCTGAGCTGTGTGTCAGCAGAGGTTCAGTCTCTTCCTCTGTGCTTCAACTAAAGCAACACGTTAACAAGTCAGACGAGACAAATACTGAAAACATACAATATTTATATCATTAAAAACAGAAAGCAGGAAACACGATCGTCACTAAAGAATCAGAACTGTCTGAGATGACGAGTCGATTCAACATTTAACTGTGGGACTGGGACACTGTGATGGGCACCTATCTATCTGTCTATCTATCTATCTGTCTGTCTGTCTGTCTGTCTGTCTGTGTGTGGAGAAGATGTTAAAATCAGTGTCGTGGTGTTCTGTATTAAAGGAAATCATGTAATGAGAGCAGTTACTGTGTCAATAAGAGGACACTATCGTCTCCACGTCCTCGTCCCTCCTCACTCTGCTCTGTCACCACACATCATCTTCAACATGGCCGCCGAGGCGCTCAGTAGAGGACGAGCCGGCCAGGTCTCAGTGCCCAGAGTCAGTCCTCGCTACACTAACGAGCATCAGAGGAGTCCAGCCTCTGCGTTCAGAGCCGCGGGGTTAACATGGATCTGAACATGGAGGAAACATGAGAGGACGACAGATTATCGACTCTGATCATCGACTGCTGAACCCGTTAGTTTGATCACCTCTCACAACAGCTCAGTTTGAGTTTCACATGCAGTTGAACTTTGAGTCATGTTGAGGTTCGTCCTCACCATGTTTCTGTCCCTTAATCCGGCCCTCTGTAACTTTATGTTAATCATGTGACTGTATGTTCAGGACGTGACGTCGTTCGTGGGGGGCAGATGTGTAGGACATCATATGAGCTGTTCTATGAGGATACTTTACAATATGACAACGGGATGAACATGTCTGATTATAAACAGACTAACAGAGTCGCTGGCGTCTGACGGGCTGTGAGCCAAGTGTGACAACATGAACAGTGGGGGGGGGGTTCCTATGGCTCAGTTTGAAAACACCACAGCAGACAAAGAACAGCTGATTCATGAGCAGTGATCTCCACCATACCTTCTTATTTAACTACAGAGAGCTGACTGAGGTGCCAGCTGACCGGAGGTAAATCAGCTGACCAGAGGTAGATCAGCTGACCGGAGGTAGATCAGCTGACCGGAGGTAAATCAGCTGACCAGAGGTAGATCAGCTGACCAGAGGTAGATCAGCTGACCGGAGGTAAATCAGCTGACCGGAGGTAAATCAGCTGACCGGAGGTAAATCAGCTGACCAGAGGTAGATCAGCTGACCAGAGGTAGATCAGCTGACCCGAGGTAGATCAGCTGACCGGAGGCAGATCAGCAGGGAGCTGAACGTCTCATCACTGATAACAAGCGTCCCGTAGTAGCTTATAGTTTGAGGATATAAAGAACTCACCCATCAGTTTAGTGGTCATGTCTCCAGACTGATCTGAAGCTCACAGCTCAGAGCTACGTGATTTGTTTACGTGATCTAACAGAGGAGCAGAGTAACACCATGTGACCTGACAGTCAGACACCCATTGGCTTTAGGGACACGCTGTCGTCATGTTTCAGTCAGGAGCAGCTGTTGAGTCCAGTGGGTCACCTGGTTCACCGGACAGACCCTCACATTCAGGATGTGGCTTTAATAAGTCTGACTGATTTCAGCCTGGGTGGAAGAGTGGTTCACACTGTGCCCTCACAGCACCCAGGTTCAAACCCGGGGCTGGGGAGCCCTTCTGTGTGGAGTCTGCATGTTCTCCCCGTGCCAGCGTGGGTTTCCTCCAGGTGCTCCCACATGTTCTCCCCGTGTCAGCGTGGGTTTCCTCCAGGTGCTCCAGCTTCCTCCCACAGTCCAAAGACATGCAGGTTAATTGGTGACTCTAAATTGTCCGTAGGTGTGAATGTGAGTGTGAATGGTTGTCTGTCTCTATGTGTCAGCCCTGTGATAGTCTGGTGACCTGTCCAGGTGAGCCCCGCCTCTCGCCCAAGGACAGCTGGGATAGGCTCCGCCCCTCAGCAGGATAAGTGGTTACAGAAAATGGAATGAATGATTTCCGGCTGAAGAAGGAAAAAAAAAAAGAGTCTTTCAGGTTTAAAAGAAAATACCTGCTGAGGTCGACTGAAGCTCTCAGGATGTTACATGTGTGAGTGTGGACGACACACACTGATTCCCTGTGGAGTCAACACTGTGTGTGTGTGTGTATGTTTTCTCCAGGGAAATTCTAGATTCATTTCAGCCACCTCGGCCAAGGACCTTCTCCTCCTCCCCCTCCTCCTCCTCCTCCTCCTCCTCACAGCTCTTCCTCTGTTCTCATTTCTATTCCTCAACTTTAACTCCTTCTTCATCCTCCCAGCACCAACTCTCTCCTCACCTTACCCTCCTGCACCTCCTCCTTTTACTCCACTTCACTGTCCATCATGTTCTCATCCCGACTCGTCACATGTGGCTGTTTTGTCAGTGAACTTCTGACTTCTGTCCACATGTGATATGTTGGGTATCCTGGGTGCGTTCAGGGACGGTGTGTCAGTGTACGTCTGTTTCATCTGTTGTGTCTTTTTAAAATAAAATAAACAGTTTCTGCTCGTTAGATTCATACAGGCTTTTTCAAAATAAACGTCTGTAAAACACCTCAAATTTACATTTATTTCCTCGTAGAATAAAATCAGGTTTATAAAAAAACATCATGGTTTGGCTCAGTACAGTCACGTGTGGTCATCAACGTCATGTGACATGCTACACATACCAGCACACTATGCTGTGTAACCTGTGGTTTCTCTCAGGAAGTGAACAGTGAGTGAAAATTTGGGGTTACTGTGAGCCGTCGGCCTCCACCCCCCCCCCGCCCTCCACAGACCTTCTCACGTCAGTACTACAGTAGCTGCTGCCACTTAGTGCAAATCATGCTGCTGTGGAAAATGTCTCAACACGTCACTGACGCTGACATCCACTGACAAAGCAGCAGCATTTGACGAGAAATATTCGCCGCCTGACAGATCTCATACTGCTGTGAAAGGTGCGTCAGTGCGTCAGTGCGTCAGTCAAGTCTGATTTAATAAAAAAGATGAACTCATTTTATCCCACTGATCACTTTCTCTTAAAGATGATGAAATTATAAATATAAAGGAAGACACTGCTGCTCTGTCAGGGGACTTTCACATCTACATATTACATGCGAGGCGTCTTCCTGCGTCAGCAACAGCAGGTAGTTACGTTTAGAAGAAAACATGGTTACAGTCATACAGGAAGTGGCCAGCGGGCTCCTGGATGAAAGTCCAAGGATCCATCCACCTCTCCTCCCCTCCTGCCCTGTGGGGACTTTCCAGCTCTGTAAGTTATGTTGTTTTCTGGCGGTGTTTCATACTGAAGCTGTGTCGCAGTGTTTCATACCTCTGTGGAAGGAAGGCTTCTCTCGTGACCAAGCCTCGGTATCTGATGACATCAGAATGAGAGTAGGTTGTAGCTGTGTGACATCAGCAGCTTTAAAGTCCTCTGGTGGAAAATAAGTGGTAAAACTGGTCGTTTCAGTTTAATTTAAGAGATTAAAATCATGTTAAAGTTCATATCTGAGACATTCTGACTTCAGCTCTGAGATCTGACGGTTGTTTTTTACTCTTTAAATCTTTGTAATGATTTGCTCTCAGTCTGTTGTTGGCAGTGGGGTGGAGCCCAGGGGGCCGGGGGCCGGGGGCCGGGGGTCCAGGGGCCAGCTCCCCGCTGTGAGGAGCCTCAGAGGACGCTGACTCTGCACAGATAACACTCAGTGTGTTTCACCTGCAGCCACTCGGCTTCACTTCAAAGCTGCAGGATCATCACCAGGACACATGTTGGCGCCGTACGTCTCTTATTATATAATACACTGGTTCTCAGCCAGGGGGCCCACACTGCCACCAGGGGGCAGCAGAGCCACCCAGTGAAAATGTGTCCTGTAGTCTTTATGTATATCTGATTCATTTCTGTGTCTGACAGAGTCTTCACTCTCTGACTAACAGCTTCCTCCTGCAGCTGGAGCTGAGCTGACTCTTCAGCAGTGACTGTGTCTGCGTCCTGCACAGGTCCATCAGCCCGACTCCAAACCGGATCATATCGGGTCACTGTGACTTTGATTTTCCCGCTGTGGTTGTAAATCTGATCAAATGTTGCAGAAGCAGCAGATTTTACTTCTAATTGGTCGACATGTCGGCAGCGCCGAGTGTTTGTCTTCATGACTTAATGAAGGAAGCGTGTGTGTGTTCGCCTGTAGCTCCTCTGGGCTTCATTCACACTAACTCTAACGAGCAGCAGAAATAACTTACGTCTTCTTCTGACCGGCTGATTTTGACTCTGCACATCAGAGAAAATGGATTTTTCCACTTGACGCTCTCGTTCATCAGCATGCTGATCTCTCTCTGAGGATGGCAGAGACTTCTGAAAGCTAATTACTCTTTTAAAGTGTGTTTGATGGAGCTGGAGGTAAAAGCTGAACTCTCTGCGTCGCCTCCCTCAGCTCTAATTATCTCATTAATCATGAGGGCTGCTGGGAAAACGGCTCTGTACCCTGTCTTCGTTTACAGAAATCACACTGCAGCTTTTTGCTTGTTTACACCTGTCTGTCCCAGCATCCTATCACGGATCCCCCTGCTGTGAGGAGCAAGATGAAACGTCACCAAAGATTCAGATGAAGCAACAAACAGAGAAATCCAGCCGAGCGTCTGCAGGTCAAACTTTAAATGAACAAACCGACCTGGTCTCTGAAGTCAGATCATCAAATACTGGCGTTCGGTCGGTGACTTCCTGCGTCAGACGCCAACGGAAAAAGACGTCCTTTCACGTTGGCATGATACACAGCCGGGCCTTCATTAATGTTTCAGCATCAGGAGAAAACATGACAACAAAAGTTAAGGCAGCAAAGTAGGGTGGGTGTGTCCAACCAACACTGACGTTCACCCAGGAGGCTGATGTTCACTTCCTGTAAGACTGTAAAGCCAAACCCTGTTCTTTGTTCCTAAACCCAACCACGTGTGTGTGTCGGCTAAACGTAACCACGTGTGTGTGTTGTTGAAGGAAACAAACATCAGTTGGTGGTGTTGTGCCGACGTAGTGCTTTTATTTTGAAAGAGACTGTATGCAAACTGTACATTTCCTGTGAAAACAGGAAGTGTATTTTGAAAACAGACAATGCATGTAACAGGCTGAAGTTGACACGGCGTCCCAGAGCGTCAACAACCAACACACCCAGGGTACCTTGGACGTCACATGTGGACGTGGTCATGTGACGAGGTCAGAGGGTGTTGTAGAGTAAAAACATTTAGTCACAAAGTACGGAGAACAAAACCCAACGTCTGTAAAACGTCACGATGTTAACGTTCACACAACGTGACACTGTGACATCATGAGACATTTGAAGTATCATTCACCTGATTTTCATTCCAACCAAACTTCACCGTGTGTCTGACGTCATGATGATGTCAGGTGCTGGGCTGTCACCCAGTTAATTAAGAACAATGTGCCCAGCTGTCACCAGACATTTATGTGACATTAGACAGATGGTAGATGTTGGAGTTTGGTTACTGAACAACACAACATAAAACCAACAAAAGATCGATGTCGTCTGTCGTCAGTTTTCTACATGAAGTTAACGTGTTTTGTCACCTGATGTCACAACCTAAATATCAACGTCCGACGACCTCAGTGACCAGCTGGGTGTAAACTCATGACCGCTAACCAATGCTGAGGATGAATCTAGTTTACTGTTGGTCTGGACCTGTTTTTCCTGGTTCTTAATAATAACAGCAATAATAATGATTATAATAATGTTAATAACAATAATAATAATGAGACAGTTGTGGTCAGTTGTTTTTTTTATTGGTAAACCTGATGATGATTTTCTTGATGATTAAATAAAGTGTTTGGTTTATAAAGTCTTAAATATCTTTTTCTGTCTGACCGACCGTCTCAGAACCAAAATAAGTTCAGTTTAATTTCACGAGACAGAAAAAAGCAGGAAATCCTCAAAATTTAGACGAGAGAATGTTTCTGACTTTTTCTGTGTTACATTAATGTTTCACAGTGTCCACATACTTTTGGCCATGTAGTGTAACAGAGGTTGTTGAGGAGCACAGGACGCCCTGCAGCGTGACATGAAACCAAAGACTTCTGGAACAAACCTCCTCACAGCTCAGACCCCCCCCCCCCACTCAGCTCACACTTGGTACAGTCCACCAGGTGAACCTGAGTCAGGTTTGTCACTTCCTGTCTCAGAGACAGAGGAGACTCAGGTGAATCAGCTCAGGTAGGAAACTTCATCAACCTGTGAGAGCTGGTTTCAGTTTGACTTTATCAAATCCTCAAACACTCAAACACAAGTTCAGGAAACATGGTGGTTTCATCATGCTAACATGCTAACATGCTAACATACTAACATGCTAACATGCTAACATACTAACATGCTAACATACTAACATACTAACATGCTAACATGCTAACATATTAACATATTAACATGCTAACATGCTAACATGTTAACATGCTAACATACTAACATGCTAACATGCTAACATACTAACATGTTAACATACTAACATGCTAACATGCTAACATACTAACATACTAACATGCTAACATATTAACATGCTAACATGCTAACATACTAACATGCTAACATGCTAACAGGCGTGTTTGTGAGCATGAGATGAGGTGGTGCAGTGGGAGCTACAGGCTGCTGCTCTGTACAGACTGTTGGTTTGGACTGATTCAGACGGTCTGACTGATCTGTGATCAGCTGCTGTCTGCAGGACGGACGTTCAGACGGACAGACAAATATCACCTGATTGTCGATGACACGATGATGGACCTGTTTCCTCTGAGTAGATTTATGGACCTTTATTCTGGACGGACATCGGAGACACTGAGACTGAATGATGTCAACATGTCTTCACTGTCTGGACTCAAGTCACGTGACTTAAACTCGAGTCAAACTCAAGTCACAAATTCAATTAGACTTTTGCAAAAGACTTGTGACTCAACTTGGACTTTAACACCAGTGACTCGACACTTTACGGTGACTTGAAAGAACTTTGGAAAAAGTATTAAATTTAAAAACTGTGGGACAAGTCAGTTCAAGTTCTGAATCAAGTCACATCAACGCTGTCCGTTCACAACAAGTCGACTCTGAATTCACCTGATGATCCACTCTGAGCTGGTCTGACCCAGTCAGGGTGTCGGACACAAGTCTGATGGACTGACACCACATTACTGACCTGGGACCTGACTGTGTTGACTTGGGACTTGATTCTTTACTTGAGTGCAGAGACTTGTGACTTGTCAGTCCTGTGGTGTGTGGACATGTGTCTCAGTGATGAATGAGGGACAGTTGTGACTGATTCTCTTCAGTCTGTCCATCAGAGACAACAGAGACGTATCAGTATGTTAAACAGTCTGTCTCACAGACTGTGTCCTCCAGTCTGTCCTCAGTGTCCTTCAGTCTGTCCTCAGTGTCCTCCAGTCTGTCCTCTGTGTCCTCAGTCTGTCCTCAGTGTCCTTCAGTCTGTCCTCTGTGTCCCTCAGTCTGTCCTCAGTGTCCCTCAGTCTGTCTATCATGATAACCAGTCCAGGGTCACAGTGTTTAAACTCTTCACACTGAGGCATGATGGGATGCCGATCGTCCTTCTGCCAGGTGATGAGCATCATTAAAGAGTTAATTGAGACAGTGATGAGCTGCTGGAGCGTTCACTGTCAGTGGGACACTTTAATTACTGTCTCTGTCCTCCTTCATTAGTGTGTCTGTCCATCAGACTGACGGAGCTGCAGGACAGTTCCTCTGTCCCTCCGCCAAGTACTGATGAGATGAGATGACGTCTTTGCTGATGGACACATGTGCACACATGGTGGTGAAGACGTGTCGATGAGAAGCGGGGGACACCAGTGTCTCCTGACGGGACGCTGGTTATTCAGTGCTGTTCAATGTCATGTTGGACGTCTACAGTCGAGGACGATGATGTCATCAGTCAGCCTGGTTAACGTGGTCACGGTGGAAACGACTCGGTGTGTTCAGGTCCATTATCGAGTGAAGGAGAGACAGACTGTCCTGAGTCCTGTCACCTGTCACAGCCTGACATCATCCAGCTGCTGACCACAAGCCCCGCCCCTCTCCTCTGCACTCTGGTGGCGGCGAGACAGCGCTGACGAAATATTTCAGGTGACATATCTGTTACGATCAAACAGTGCTGATGGAGACGCTCTGTCCGACAGACACGAGTGACTCTGCTGCAGCTGAACGGTTCTGACCTGGACCTGTAACAACGAGTCACAGGTCATTAGAATGATTCTGCTCACATCTGACATCATCAGTTCACCACCTCACCGTCTGCGTCCACCAGTATCTCCAAACTGAGCGTACGCATGGGTCAGAGCTTCCCCATATTTACGCACATTTCCTCGTCATGCTGACAAAATGGCGTCCAATCAGGCCCCTGTCAGTGCGTCCACAGTGGCTCTTAACGAGACCTCAGGACTCATGACACGGAGCTGAAGGTTTGGTGAAGTTCACTGACTGCAGGAAAGATGGACGTCGTAGTTAAAATAAAGTCAGACAGTCTGTGTGAACTCTTTCTGTCGACGATCATGTGCAGGTCTGACTTTGTCCCGCTGAGACAGAGGACGGATCAGACTCAAACCTGAGATGAAGAGAGCTGATTGGATGGGAGCAGCAGTGTGTCGGAGCTGACCTGAGTTCAGTCTGTGTGCAGCTGCTGTGACGCCTTCACTGTCAGTAGGACTGAATACAAAAGAGATTTATAGGAGTGAAGTGTGAGGACGGAGAGAGACAGACAGCTGCTCTGCAGTCAGACGCTCCGAGCTGAAGAAGCTGCATCACTTCACTCCGTCTGAACCTCAGGTCAGTTTCACTTTGAATAACTTTATTATCAAATCTGCACTCAGGTTGTGTTCACTGACTCAGGTTGTGTTCACTGTCTCAGGTTGTGTTCACTGACTCTCAGGTTGTGTTCACTGACTCTCAGGTTGTGTTCACTGACTCAGGTTGTGTTCACTGTCTCAGGTTGTGTTCACTGACTCAGGTTGTGTTCACTGACTGTCAGGTTGTGTTCACTGACTCAGGTTGTGTTCACTGTCTCTCAGGTTGTGTTCACTGACTCAGATTGTGTTCACTGTCTCTCAGGTTGTGTTCACTGTCTCAGGTTGTGTTCACTGTCTCTCAGGTTGTGTTCACTGTCTCAGGTTGTGTTCACTGACTCTCAGGTTGTGTTCACTGTCTCAGGTTGTGTTCACTGACTCTCAGGTTGTGTTCACTGTCTCAGGTTGTGTTCACTGACTCTCAGGTTGTGTTCACTGACTCAGGTTGTGTTCACTGTCTCAGGTTGTGTTCACTGACTCTCAGGTTGTGTTCACTGACTCAGGTTGTGTTCACTGACTCTCAGGTTGTGTTCACTGACTCAGGTTGTGTTCACTGACTCTCAGGTTGTGTTCACTGTCTCAGGTTGTGTTCACTGACTCTCAGGTTGTGTTCACTGACTCTCAGGTTGTGTTCGCTGACTCAGGTTGTGTTCACTGACTGTCAGGTTGTGTTCACTGTCTCAGGTTGTGTTCACTGACTCAGGTTGTGTTCACTGTCTCAGGTTGTGTTCACTGACTCTCAGGTTGTGTTCACTGTCTCAGGTTGTGTTCACTGTCTCAGGTTGTGTTCACTGACTCTCAGGTTGTGTTCACTGACTCAGGTTGTGTTCACTGACTGTCAGGTTGTGTTCACTGTCTCAGGTTGTGTTCACTGACTCTCAGGTTGTGTTCACTGACTCTCAGGTTGTGTTCACTGACTGTCAGGTTGTGTTCACTGTCTCAGGTTGTGTTCACTGACTCTCAGGTTGTGTTCACTGTCTCTCAGGTTGTGTTCACTGACTCTCAGGTTGTGTTCACTGACTCAGGTTGTGTTCACTGTCTCAGGTTGTGTTCACTGTCTCAGGTTGTGTTCACTGAGTGTCAGGTTGTGTTCACTGACTCAGGTTGTGTTCACTGTCTCAGGTTGTGTTCACTGTCTCTCAGGTTGTGTTCACTGTCTCAGGTTGTGTTCACTGTCTCTCAGGTTGTGTTCACTGTCTCAGGTTGTGTTCACTGACTCTCAGGTTGTGTTCACTGTCTCAGGTTGTGTTCACTGACTCTCAGGTTGTGTTCACTGTCTCAGGTTGTGTTCACTGTCTCAGGTTGTGTTCACTGACTCTCAGGTTGTGTTCACTGACTCAGGTTGTGTTCACTGTCTCAGGTTGTGTTCACTGTCTCAGGTTGTGTTCACTGAGTGTCAGGTTGTGTTCACTGACTCAGGTTGTGTTCACTGTCTCAGGTTGTGTTCACTGTCTCAGGTTGTGTTCACTGACTCTCAGGTTGTGTTCACTGACTCAGGTTGTGTTCACTGACTGTCAGGTTGTGTTCACTGTCTCAGGTTGTGTTCACTGACTCTCAGGTTGTGTTCACTGTCTCAGGTTGTGTTCACTGTCTCAGGTTGTGTTCACTGACTCAGGTTGTGTTCACTGTCTCAGGTTGTGTTCACTGAGTGTCAGGTTGTGTTCACTGACTCAGGTTGTGTTCACTGTCTCAGGTTGTGTTCACTGACTCTCAGGTTGTGTTCACTGTCTCAGGTTGTGTTCACTGACTCTCAGGTTGTGTTCACTGACTCAGGTTGTGTTCACTGTCTCAGGTTGTGTTCACTGTCTCAGGTTGTGTTCACTGAGTGTCAGGTTGTGTTCACTGACTCAGGTTGTGTTCACTGTCTCAGGTTGTGTTCACTGACTCTCAGGTTGTGTTCACTGACTCAGGTTGTGTTCACTGACTGTCAGGTTGTGTTCACTGTCTCAGGTTGTGTTCACTGACTCTCAGGTTGTGTTCACTGACTCAGGTTGTGTTCACTGTCTCTCAGGTTGTGTTCACTGACTCAGGTTGTGTTCACTGTCTGTCAGGTTGTGTTCACTGTCTCAGGTTGTGTTCACTGACTCAGGCTGTGTTCACTGTCTCAGGTTGTGTTCACTGACTCAGGTTGTGTTCACTGACTCAGGTTGTGTTCACTGTCTGTCAGGTTGTGTTCACTGTCTCAGGTTGTGTTCACTGACTCAGGTTGTGTTCACTGACTCTCAGGTTGTGTTCACTGTCTCAGGTTGTGTTCACTGACTCAGGCTGTGTTCACTGTCTCTCAGGTTGTGTTCACTGACTCAGGTTGTGTTCACTGTCTGTCAGGTTGTGTTCACTGTCTGTCAGGTTGTGTTCACTGTCTCAGGTTGTGTTCACTGACTCAGGTTGTGTTCACTGTCTCAGGTTGTGTTCACTGACTCAGGTTGTGTTCACTGACTCAGGCTGTGTTCACTGACTCAGGTTGTGTTCACTGTCTCTCAGGTTGTGTTCACTGTCTCTCAGGTTGTGTTCACTGTCTCAGGTTGTGTTCACTGACTCAGGTTGTGTTCACTGACTCTCAGGTTGTGTTCACTGTCTCTCAGGTTGTGTTCACTGACTCAGGTTGTGTTCACTGACTCAGGTTGTGTTCACTGTCTCTCAGGTTGTGTTCACTGTCTCTCAGGTTGTGTTCACTGACTCAGGTTGTGTTCACTGACTCTCAGGTTGTGTTCACTGTCTCTCAGGTTGTGTTCACTGACTCAGGTTGTGTTCACTGACTCAGGTTGTGTTCACTGACTGTCAGGTTGTGTTCACTGACTCTCAGGTTGTGTTCACTGACTCTCAGGTTGTGTTCACTGACTCAGGTTGTGTTCACTGACTGTCAAGTTGTGTTCACTGACTCAGGTTGTGTTCACTGACTCAGGCTGTGTTCACTGACTCAGGCTGTGTTCACTGACTAGATGCTTAGCCCTTCTCTCCTCCTCCTCCTCCTCCTCCTCCTCCTCTGTGTAACAGTTGGTTAGTCAGAAACAGGGATCAGATTTATGTGCGATGACTTGTGTCTGACTCGTGTTCGACCTCCTGCAGCTGCAGAGGTCAAAGGTCAAACAAAGACCGTGTCTCACACTCAAACTGACCTCAGAGCAGTGAGTGG
This sequence comes from Cephalopholis sonnerati, assembly GCA_019142605.1. Taxonomy (NCBI): domain Eukaryota; kingdom Metazoa; phylum Chordata; class Actinopteri; order Perciformes; family Serranidae; genus Cephalopholis; species Cephalopholis sonnerati. The sequence goes on from JAGQAX010000009.1 coordinate 44,225,313, forward strand.
ACGTCCTGCAGTCTCGGGGGACAGACGGAGACTCACAGTAGTTGATGCAACAGGAGGAGGAGGAGGGGGGTGTGACAGCAGGCTTTAACCCTGCCCCCCAGTGTTGGCGCAGCTGTCTGATTGGCTGAGAGCTGTCACAGCGTCTGTGTGTGAAGTTATGTGAGGGCGACACTTTGTGTTGGAGCGACCTCCGTTAATGGACGAGTCAACAGGAGGTCAGAGGGACGAGTGTAAATCTGCAGGACTCTGCACTGTCTCAGGTTGTGTTCACTGACTCAGGTTGTGTTCACTGTCTGTCAGGTTGTGTTCACTGTCTCAGGTTGTGTTCACTGACTCAGGCTGTGTTCACTGACTCAGGTTGTGTTCACTGTCTGTCAGGTTGTGTTCACTGTCTCAGGTTGTGTTCACTGACTGTCAGGTTGTGTTCACTGACTCAGGCTGTGTTCACTGTCTCAGGTTGTGTTCACTGACTCTCAGGTTGTGTTCACTGACTCAGGTTGTGTTCACTGACTCAGGTTGTGTTCACTGACTCTCAGGTTGTGTTCACTGACTCAGGTTGTGTTCACTGACTCTCAGGTTGTGTTCACTGACTCAGGTTGTGTTCACTGACTCTCAGGTTGTGTTCACTGACTGTCAGGTTGTGTTCACTGTCTCAGGTTGTGTTCACTGACTCAGGTTGTGTTCACTGACTCTCAGGTTGTGTTCACTGACTCAGGTTGTGTTCACTGACTCTCAGGTTGTGTTCACTGTCTCAGGTTGTGTTCACTGACTCAGGCTGTGTTCACTGTCTCTCAGGTTGTGTTCACTGACTCAGGTTGTGTTCACTGTCTGTCAGGTTGTGTTCACTGTCTGTCAGGTTGTGTTCACTGTCTCAGGTTGTGTTCACTGACTCAGGTTGTGTTCACTGTCTCAGGTTGTGTTCACTGACTCAGGTTGTGTTCACTGACTCAGGCTGTGTTCACTGACTCAGGTTGTGTTCACTGTCTCTCAGGTTGTGTTCACTGTCTCTCAGGTTGTGTTCACTGTCTCAGGTTGTGTTCACTGACTCAGGTTGTGTTCACTGTCTCTCAGGTTGTGTTCACTGTCTCTCAGGTTGTGTTCACTGTCTCAGGTTGTGTTCACTGACTCAGGTTGTGTTCACTGACTCAGGTTGTGTTCACTGACTCTCAGGTTGTGTTCACTGACTCTCAGGTTGTGTTCACTGACTCAGGTTGTGTTCACTGACTCAGGTTGTGTTCACTGACTGTCAAGTTGTGTTCACCGACTCAGGTTGTGTTCACTGACTCAGGCTGTGTTCACTGACTCAGGCTGTGTTCACTGACTAGATGCTTAGCCCTTCTCTCCTCCTCCTCCTCCTCCTCCTCCTCCTCCTCCTCTGTGTAACAGTTGGTTAGTCAGAAACAGGGATCAGATTTATGTGCGATGACTTGTGTCTGACTCGTGTTCGACCTCCTGCAGCTGCAGAGGTCAAAGGTCAAACAAAGACCGTGTCTCACACTCAAACTGACCTCAGAGCAGTGAGTGGACGTCCTGCAGTCTCGGGGGACAGACGGAGACTCACAGTAGTTGATGCAACAGGAGGAGGAGGAGGGGGGTGTGACAGCAGGCTTTAACCCTGCCCCCCAGTGTTGGCGCAGCTGTCTGATTGGCTGAGAGCTGTCACAGCGTCTGTGTGTGAAGTTATGTGAGGGCGACACTTTGTGTTGGAGCGACCTCCGTTAATGGACGAGTCAACAGGAGGTCAGAGGGACGAGTGTAAATCTGCAGGACTCTGCACTGTCTCAGGTTGTGTTCACTGACTCAGGTTGTGTTCACTGTCTGTCAGGTTGTGTTCACTGTCTCAGGTTGTGTTCACTGACTCAGGCTGTGTTCACTGACTCAGGTTGTGTTCACTGTCTGTCAGGTTGTGTTCACTGTCTCAGGTTGTGTTCACTGACTGTCAGGTTGTGTTCACTGACTCAGGCTGTGTTCACTGTCTCAGGTTGTGTTCACTGACTCTCAGGTTGTGTTCACTGACTCAGGTTGTGTTCACTGACTCAGGTTGTGTTCACTGACTCTCAGGTTGTGTTCACTGACTCAGGTTGTGTTCACTGACTCTCAGGTTGTGTTCACTGACTCAGGTTGTGTTCACTGACTCTCAGGTTGTGTTCACTGACTGTCAGGTTGTGTTCACTGTCTCAGGTTGTGTTCACTGACTCAGGTTGTGTTCACTGACTCTCAGGTTGTGTTCACTGACTCAGGTTGTGTTCACTGACTCTCAGGTTGTGTTCACTGTCTCAGGTTGTGTTCACTGACTCAGGCTGTGTTCACTGTCTCTCAGGTTGTGTTCACTGACTCAGGTTGTGTTCACTGTCTGTCAGGTTGTGTTCACTGTCTGTCAGGTTGTGTTCACTGTCTCAGGTTGTGTTCACTGACTCAGGTTGTGTTCACTGTCTCAGGTTGTGTTCACTGTCTCAGGTTGTGTTCACTGACTCAGGCTGTGTTCACTGACTCAGGTTGTGTTCACTGTCTCTCAGGTTGTGTTCACTGTCTCTCAGGTTGTGTTCACTGTCTCAGGTTGTGTTCACTGACTCAGGTTGTGTTCACTGACTCAGGTTGTGTTCACTGTCTCTCAGGTTGTGTTCACTGTCTCTCAGGTTGTGTTCACTGTCTCAGGTTGTGTTCACTGACTCAGGTTGTGTTCACTGACTCAGGTTGTGTTCACTGACTCTCAGGTTGTGTTCACTGACTCAGGTTGTGTTCACTGACTCAGGTTGTGTTCACTGACTGTCAAGTTGTGTTCACCGACTCAGGTTGTGTTCACTGACTCAGGCTGTGTTCACTGACTCAGGCTGTGTTCACTGACTAGATGCTTAGCCCTTCTCTCCTCCTCCTCCTCCTCCTCTGTGTAACAGTTGGTTAGTCAGAAACAGGGATCAGATTTATGTGCGATGACTTGTGTCTGACTCGTGTTCGACCTCCTGCAGCTGCAGAGGTCAAAGGTCAAACAAAGACCGTGTCTCACACTCAAACTGACCTCAGAGCAGTGAGTGGACGTCCTGCAGTCTCGGGGGACAGACGGAGACTCACAGTAGTTGATGCAACAGGAGGAGGAGGAGGGGGGTGTGACAGCAGGCTTTAACCCTGCCCCCCAGTGTTGGCGCAGCTGTCTGATTGGCTGAGAGCTGTCACAGCGTCTGTGTGTGAAGTTATGTGAGGGCGACACTTTGTGTTGGAGCGACCTCCGTTAATGGACGAGTCAACAGGAGGTCAGAGGGACGAGTGTAAATCTGCAGGACTCTGTACGGACACTGACGGCTTTGTGTGTGTGTGTGTGTGTGTGTGTGTGTGTGTGTGTGTGTGTGTGTGTGTGTGTGTGTGTGTGTGAGAGCAGCTGGTCAGACCACAGAGTCTTTGTGATGAAGACGAGCTGTTTGGAGGATGAAGGAGCAGCTGGTGGATCAGACAGTTAAAAGCATGTGTGATATTTCCTACTGTTCAGGCTGACAGTGAAGTGGTCTCTTCATGTGCTCCTTTGGACACGAGGACTCGTCACATCGTTTTATCTCTGTGGTTACTTCCTGTGTTTGTGGTTACTTCCTGTGTTTGATGATGAAGATGGTCATGATGTCATTTACATGTTTTATTGAATCTTTGAGTCGAGCCGCTGGAAAAAATCTGTTTTTTCAGTTTTAAGTTTTCTTAAAATCAAATTCATCCTGACTCCGCCCACGAACTTTACTGTGTCAACACCTTATTTTGAAAATCCATCATCATCCTCACTGTGACCTCGTCACATGTCCACGTTTGGTCATGGACGCTCAACGCCCACATGTGACGTCCAAGGTACCCTGGGTGTGTTGGTTGTTGACGTTCTGGGACGCCGTGTCAACTTCAGCCTGTTACATGCATTGTCTGTTTTCAATATACACTTCCTGTTTTCACAGGAAATGTACAGTTTGCATACAGTCTCTTTCAAAATAAAATCAATCAATCAATCAATCAATCAATTTTATTTATAAAGCCCAATATCACAAATCACAATTTGCCTCAGAGGGCTTTACAGCATACAACATCCCTCTGTCCTTTGGACCCTCACAGCGGCTAAGGAAAAACTCCCCAAAAAAACCCCTTTAACGGGGAGAAAAAATGGTAGAAACCTCAGGAAGAGCGACTGAAGGAGGGATCCCTCTTCCAGGACGGACAGACGAGCAATAGATGTTGTACAGAACAGATCAATATAATGAATTAACAGTAATCCATATGACACAATGGGACATAAGGAGAAACAGATATTATATTAATAATATGATTATATATGTATGTGACAATAATGTTATGTGTATAATAGTCCAGGTATGACTAATAGTAGCAGCAGCAGTGGGAGGCATCAGGCAGGACCACGGCAGCAGCACAACACCACACACCATCCAGGCACAGCTGCGACACAAGTTAACCTGAGAGACAGTGGAGCACAAAGGCTCCGGAGAACAAGCCGAGTTAGTGACATGCAGTAGGCCCGGGTTAGACTACGTCAGACAGACAGCTGACTGTGTGATCACTGTGACATCATCTGATCAGGTGAATGACAGCAGCTGTGTGATTGGTTGTGTTTAAAGTGGTCGATCACGACAGGAAGTGACAGCTGTCAGACGTCACTTAGCGGCTGATGTCATCGTTCACAAACAGGTTTAGAGTTTTGAAGTTTCATCAGCTCTTCAAAGTTTAAACTTTTCTTCTGACCTTAATATTGACTTTAAATCTTTTGTTGTGTCTCTGACTCCGCCCCCTCAGGACGTGGCCTACGCCTCCTTCCTCTTCAATAAGCTCCAGCGGCTCCAATGTCCTCGCCGTGGCCGCCATACTTCTGTGGATGCTCGCTGTGACGTGTGCGGCACCTCCTTCCACCAGCTGAGACGTCTCGCTCTGCGTCGTGCTCTGGGTATCAGCAGGGAGATGACGCCACGCCCCGCCGGCCCCGGTGTACCCTCCACCGCTACCTCCACCTCCGCCCGGCTGACATCAGACGAGCTGCCCCTGAAGCAGCAGAGGTGGTCGTATGAGGAACGGCAGGGGGGCGGGGCTCTGTGGGGGTGGGGCGGAGTTCACAGCACCTACCTGGGAGGGGGCGGAGCCAAAGGTCTGGCCACAGTCACACCTCTACCTCTGACCTCACAGCACCACCTGGAGGGAGTGTGGAGGGTCTCCTGCTGCGCTCCTGAACACCTGCACGCTACGGTGAGCTGTGAGGGACAAACTGCATCAACACAGTTTGACACACACACACACACACACACACACACACACACACACACACACACACACACTAAATACAGCCTGAGCTGAGGCTTCAGTCAGAGTGACGGTGTGTTCAGGGTCGACTGCTCCTCTGTAGATCACAGAGCTGAATGAGGACGTGATGACAGGTGTGAATCTGATCTGAGGTCAGAGAGACGGAGGAGTTCACTGGTCACAGGTGAGGACACGTTCAGGTGAGGACACGTTCAGGTGAGGACACGTTCAGGTGAGGCTCCAGGCCGGTGTGATGTCTGTGGAAACTCTTGACTTGATGCTCTGACTCAGTGACGAAGGTCATGAAGAGCTGCTGAGACAGATGGTTGCTCTTCTTCTTCTTCTTCTTCTTCTCTCTCTGTGTGGACCTCAGATGACCGTCCTGACCTCCAGCAGTTTGTTCTATAATGCAGCTCAGCTCAGTGTAGATTCGTCACAGTGAGACTGCCGTGTCTTCGTTATAAATGGACCGTTGGTCTGAAACCTGCTGAGCGCTCACAGGAAGTCATTTATAAAACACACGAGACAACACGCGCTGACTCCTCGCTGACATTCAGCACAATACAGACGTCACAGCATGGCACTGCAAAGCACTGTGGGTAATGAAGTCTTTAGTTTAAACCTCTAACGATCAAACAGGAAGCTCGACAGGTTTGTTCAGTAAACACAGAGTCTCAGCTCTTCTGTCAGCACACTTCAGTGTACACTATGCACACTACAGACTTCTTCTGTGGTGCATTCAGTTCAACAGTTTAGCACTTACCTGAAGCAACGACAGCATTTTTTTAAACCACCTCTTCTTCTTTTTAAACGGAGAATTTCAAACGGACGGTGGAGCGTTATCGCCAACATCTGACCGCTGACTCCGCCCACACATAAACCAAACTTACACCACAGTGTCAGTGCTGATTAAAATGTGCCGCTGTAGCTTGGAGCAAGTTAACTAGCTAGCAAATGCTAACGTTAGCACTCACATTATTGTTGGTGGTACCAAATCATCACAGAGCGTCACAACATCACTGACGGCTTAGTGTTCACTGTCACCAGCTCAGGCCTCGTGTTGTCACCAGCCGCCATGTCAGCAGGTGAGAAGATGGCGATGGTTGAGGGTGAGAAGCGTCCGTCAGTCCACACTCAACCTTTGGAGCGTTTTGAGTGCGTCATTAGGACACTGTGTTTTACCGTACGGTGTGAACACACTCAGAATATGAAGAGTTTAGGGACGAGACCTGAGACACTGATGGTCGTTAGCTCGTTAACAACTTCTCTGGGATTTAAATAAAGCATGTATGTTACCTTATGTCTGTTCTGACATGTTCAGACGAATCAGGTCAGCTGAGGGGTGAGCCAGGCTAACAGTTTCCCCCTGCTCCCAGTCTTTATGCTAAGCTAACGTTAGCATAACTCTGGATGTTATAAAGACTCTGTTTCATTTACTGACACTCGTTGTGGCAGATTTTTTATCTCAGTGTCAGATTTGTCTGAGACGCCTGTCCTGATCCTGGAGACAGAACACATCCATAAAATAACACCTGAAACAGACGGTCAGGAGTCATTAGAGCGCCCCCTGCAGTCCAATCACCAGCTTTATTCATCTCTAAACAACAAGAGACCAGGACCTCGTCCTGACATTGGTTTGATTTCCCAGAGTTCAGTGTGTGTGAGTCAGAGCTCTGCAGAGTCATGGTTGTGGTGGAGCAGATGTCACTGAGGGCTGATGGTAAAACCTCCGCCCTCTGCAGGAAGCTGCGTCTTTAGTGTTATTCTCCATCAGCAGGCTGAGAGAACAACACACACACATGCACACACGCACGCACGCACGCACGCACGCACACACACGCACACGCACACACACACACTCGCACACGCACACACACTCACGCACACGCACGCACACACACACACACACACACACACGCACACACACACACTCACACACACACACACACACACACACACACACACACACACACACGCACACGCACGCACACACACACACACACACACACACGCACACACACACACTCACACACACACACACACACACATACTCGTTTTTCTCTGTTGTGGGGCCCAGCAGTTTTTTAGTACTTTGTGGGGTCCACCCTTTCCAGTGGACATACAGCTCTGTCAAAAATCAGGTAAGATAAAAAAAAATTCCTCATCACAAATATCACTTAAATATAACAAAATTCCAAACTTTTTTTTCCACACCAGTTTTTTCGTCACTTGTGGGGAACTGTTTCTAGCATATCAAATTTGTGAGGCCCCCTTCTACACACACATTTATATTTCTAGTTTTTCTATCTTTGCATGTAACAAAGTTACTAACTGGATACATTCGTTATTTCCATGGTTCATCCTTGATTACCAAAGAACCTGCATGACTGCATCAGGCATTTACACATCCTCTACATCCTGTATCCTGTCTCTTTGCACCAGCCGAGTCAAATCCCTGATTAACTGAATGAGAATAAAATGAAAGATCTCAAGAGCGGCCACAAAGTGTCTGAATTACATTTTAAGTTTATTTTTAGGACTGTATGTGTTAACAAGCAGAACCTGTGCATTTCCTGGGAGATGGAGCATATTAACATTAGCTAAATAAACATGAATATGAGGCCACAGCTGAGGGCTAAACTATTAGCAACACAGAAAGTGAATTTTGAAAAAACACATGAATATGAAATATGAAACATGAATATAACTGGCGTAAATAGACACACTGTTCCTGAAAGTCCAAAACGGATGCAGGAGGCTACCTAGCATGTCATATTTTGATGTGTGGGTTCAGGACTATAAGACAGGATACATCTATCCCTGGTGCAAACGCAATCACAAGTCCACACAGAAACCTCCCACTGCACCTGAGAAACATTCAAAAAACGATCAACAGAAAATTTGGTTTAAGGATACATATCCAAGGAGGAGACTTCATTCTAATTTTCTCCTCAAGGCGGTAATTCGATTTTTTACAAAATATTTAACTGCTTTCCAGTCCCGGTTTCCTAGGACTTGAGATTCTTCAGTAATGCAGTGCTGACAGTCCATTTTTCCTGGAACTTGGTTCATCACTATGAACCTCCTTAGATGCCTTTCTACTGCAGCACATTCCTCTGGTGTCCAGCTTCTTTTGACAGCATTCTGTTTCCCTAAGTTGGCAAAAAAAAGAACAAGTCAGAAGTTTAAGTTTAAGTTGGAACTTAAAGTGAAGTTTATGAACTTGAAATTCTAGGTATCAGATCAGAATAGATGATGAAGGCTGTGCATCCGGATCAGTTGTAGACTGAAGAACAGTATCTTTGTATTTTCAGAATTTTTGCATCATCTTGGTACTTGTAGATCATTTGGCTAAACGATTCTCCTTTTTGTTTACTGGGAGCCACCATACCTATGTTCACCATACCAATCGATGTGCTCTGTGATCTACAAGTTCTACCTTGCCATCAAGCTCAGCATCACCTTTACTCCACCTGTACCTTTATTTTTAATGAACCGGTTGCTTTATGTACAAGTCTGTGTGATCACTGGCTCACACATAACAGAAGTGCATTTCTTTACTACTAGTGTAAGTTCTTGTGGCATCCAAAGAAGGCATTTAATCAAAGGAATTTCTTATATTTTATGAACTTTACATATGGTTTTTCTGTAACATCTTAATCTGAGATCAACTAGCCTGCAGATTAATGTAGTGTAGATAAAAGTACAATATTTGGTTTTGACATATAGTAAAGCAGAAGTACAAAGAAGCAGAATTAATAAACACAAGTAATGTACAAGTATCTCAAAACTGTTCTTATTTATTTTAATTATACTTTCCTACCACTGCACTTTATGTTGGTGATTCACAATACAACTATATTTGGACATTGTGGTGGCTTTCAGGTCTAGAGATACTACCTGAGAAACACAAACAGTGGGTAAAAAACATGGGATCAACTTGGTATTCCCTGCTACAAGGCAGGCATTGAACGGGAAAGGGACATGTCAAAGTTATGGAAAAATAAGGTCTTTTTTTTTTTTTTGACCCAGGGTAGGGGTGAAACAGAATTTTGTAGGTTTTGTTTCACTAATTGGGTAACCCCAAGATTGCAAGAGATACAATTTACAGGGAAACTGCAGACTATAGTATCTATAGTATAGTATCTAGAGTAGTATCTTGATGTCTCTGTTACTCTCTCAGGTGATTCCAATACTGTTCCCTGTCCTCTACCCACTTCTTCCTACTTTGAAGACAACACATAAAGTGCACCACTGGAGACACTCAGACCATGAATCTGCTCTATTCCTCTAAACTGACCTCTCTTTTTTGCTGACTTCCTCTGATATTGGTCATTCACTGTGGAGGTACATTCTTGCAGGGATGTCCCACTGACCTCATCCTCTGACTCCTGCGCTTCTGGCATCTTGGCACCTGGGTACAAAAAATAGTTTATATGACCATACAGGACAGACATATCAAACTAAAGTATAACAAAGCTGTCAGTGAGGATGGCTAAATTTGGATCTTCATCATGCTTAATTTTTTTTGTTATCGTGACAGCAATCAATTAGCAATGATCAAGATGTATAGAAAAAGGGTGACTCAAATAACCCTTTTTCTATATGTTGATATGACAGAGCAGATGACTTTGTTGAGAGAAGGGGAGGAGGCAGGTGCTTTATGGTAAATAAGGACTAGTATGACAGTCGGACTGTGAGGTGCTGTCCTGTTCCTGTTTAGCCCCGTTTCCACCAAGCAGTACGGTACAGTTTTACTGTTTCCACTGTGGATGGTACCAACAGAACGGCTTTGTACCATCCCCGTTTTGTTCACCCCTCTGTTGGGGTACCTAGCACTCTGATCCAGTACATAAAGGTGGAGCTGTGAACACTGCAGTCTGATTGGTCAGTAGAGGACGGTCACTCTGCTCAGGGCTGAGTTGTGTCTGGTTTTGAGGCTCATGTAACCACTGTTCATACTGTGGAGAGTTTTATTAGTAAACTGTAACTATAAGATGAAAGGATGTTTTGCTGCCTCTCACAGCAGCTGGAGTCGGAGAAAAAAATCACTTCATTCACTGGGCCGACTGCCGGCAACTTTTAAGGTGGAACGTTAACTTGTAATGTTACTCAATGCATGAGTTGATGACGTGAATCCATCAGCACACCTTAAATTTCACTGTGACAACTTTGACCATTAGTTTTTATTGTCTCTCTTGGATGACGTGCACTTTTGGCAATGACTTTACAAATATAGATTAATTTGGAGCTGATTATATGAAGGTCATATATTCTAATCCTCATTCAGTGGGGGAAAAAAAAAAAGCTTTGCAGAGCGTCATTCCCATGGGTTGCAGCAACACTAAACCCCTGAGCTTGCCTGAGAAGGACTAAATGCACAAAGCTGCTATTTTTAAAATATCCCATGGAGAGAGACTCTCACTGCAGCCTGTTCTATTTTGTTCTGAAAATTTGGGCGTGCAACCTCGTTCTGTGGACGATAAACCAGGTGCAGACTTCCATCTATGTCACCGCTGATGAGGAAATACAGTAAGTGCTGGACGGAGCAGTGAGTAACAACAACCCCGTACACATGAAAGAGTACTGTTTGCAGTGGAAACGCTAAGTGGACCAAGGGTCTAGATACCATGTCTGAAGGGTAACTTTTGTTTCCAAAAGTACTATACTTAAAGTGTTTGGAGAAAATCGGGCTTTTGCCCTGCACCACAAGGGGTATGGGAGATGGAATATGCATTTAACCTCTGTTGTTTATCATTTGATTAGGCTGCACATGTTTTTTAACTTCTGTTTCACATTACTTTACCTGTTCCTTCACCTTCACGTGGCGGCCTTTAGACAAAAAGGCTGAGTTTTGGGCTCAGATTTTTTCCGTGGACCGTAATATCACATAACTTAATATTTTGTTACAACTCTTTTTGCTTTAGTTATCCCAGTTGTTAATAAACCACCATAGAACACATCGCTGGACTTCAGTATAATTATTTTTGAGCAAGTCACAGTTACGAGCCTACTCAGCCTCTTAGTGTGTTTTTTTTTTCATTGATAGAAGTTACTACAAAGCGATTAAATACTTTGGATCACTGATTTACACCATTCAGATTTGCACCACGCAGCCATCTTGTTGAGGTCAAGATATGTACACAAACCATGACGCATGCCCCCACTGACATAACCTGTTTTCCATGTGGGACAGGAGATAGCTCAATCTATTGATAATCAATCTATTGTGTGGGCATGTATGGTCAGAATGTTTGTGGATGCATGAGGAAGCTGACAGCGGGATTATGAAAATAGTCCCATGCAAGCTCTAGTCTGGAGCACATCCAACCACCATTGATGTTACTGATGTGATCAATGAATTCACTGGGTGTGAGGTATTTTTAATTTGTAAAACAGAAGCAACTGTACCCAAACTGCAGCTAAATCATTCCAAAATCAGAAACTACTGATTACTAGAACCACATGGAAACATGGACTATTATAAAACAGCAGCCTTTAGGCTCAGCCTTTCACATTTTAATGTGAAAGGCTGAATCACAGCCTTTCAGTTGACCGGATCGGATTTCAGTGGAGTTGAACCTGGTATGATTTCATGCAACAAAATAATGATTGATGAACTGTATAGATTTTTAAAAGTAACATAAGTTAGTCAGCTTACCTCTCTGTTTTGCTGGCTTCCTTTGCGTTTGGGTATTCACTGTGGAGTTGCATTCTTGCAGGGATGTCACACTGACCTCATCTTCTGACCCCTGTGCTTCTGGCAAATTTGCATCTAAGTACAGACACATATATACTTAAAATATGAAATAGCTGTCAGTGAAGATAGCTAGATTCGAATCTTTGCGATGCAGAATTTTTCCAAGGATCAAGAGGATAGATTTTGGATTTTTAAAAAATGTTAGTATAGTATATTCATATCCAATGACAGATCATTCATAACCAATTAAAAAAAATGCTTTCATACATACTTTCCATGTTATCCTCTTGTGAACACCCCTCCATGTTATCCTCTTGTGAACACCCCTCCATGCTATCCTCTTGTGAACACCCCTCCATGTTATCCTCTTGTGAACACCCCTCCATGTTATCCTCTTGTGAACACCCCTCCATGTCAACAGTTTCTAAAATGGTTGATTGATAGAAAATGAGAGGTGGAAAGCTTTGTGTTCAATCTCTTACCACCAAAAGTCAGAAGTTGATCAAAGTACTACATAAATAGCTGAACTTAACATTGTGTAGTTATAGTCAACTATAACCACTATAAACTCGTCTTCTTCACTAGCATGTTAATTCACCCTTTGCTAAGCACATCTGTATGCAGACTAGCCAATCCTAGCATAGCATTAGCATTGGCCAGCTACAACCAGGGTTGGTCTGACTACTATACAACTGTGCTTCATCCACTTTTATGTAATAATTTCAGATTTTCTTCATTTTCAGGGATGCTAAGGAATTAAGGATTTATTTCGACTAAAGAAAAGTTGGTAACTGTTGGAACAGCGGAAAGACCAAACAGGGCATGTCTGGCGAATTTTACTTAGTTTCTGTCGGCTTTGATTGAAGTTTGTTTTACGACACAATTAAAATGACTGTTTTGCCAATGTAGTGTAGAGTATTTGGCAAGAGGAATATAGCTGCTGTTTCTGGTTAAACAAAAAGGACTTCACTCTTAAACAAAAAGGTCTTTTCTGTAGGGATACTTTACATAATGTTGTCAGACTCTTATAATAACAATCTGGGCCTGTCAACACTTTTACTGGACATAATTTGACACTCAAAGTTGCCTCAAACTGCAGCTCATGATGCAGCTGCCAGCTGAGATGATCTATCGGACCATTTCCAAAACTTTTTGGACCTCTTAATCATTTATACATCAAAAAAATTTAAACACAGGGCTAAGGGTTTTAGAAAAACGCAAATGCCCTTTTCGTTGTCTTCGTTCTCGATCGCCAGGTGATGTGGTGGTTAACTTTTACACTGTGATCTGTAGGCATTAGCTTCTATCTTTATCTTTTTATCATGTTTTCACTGCCAAGTCAGTTTGACATCCCGGATATCTTCAAAGGCATATTGTAGAAACTTCTGTTTCTCTGAAATAGCTTTTTCATTTTTCCAGAAAGTAGACAACAACTGCGACAGTTTGATGGAAAAGTAACTAACAACTAAGGAGCATGGCTTAGCAAAGGCTGAATTAAGGTCAAATACTTATGTTCTTGAATAAAAGCATTTATAGATGGACGATGTTGTCCTTGCTTTACTTTTTTCATACATTAAAATATAAAAGTGATGTAATACCATTCACATCAAGATGAATTTCATCCAGACTCTTCCCTTTGTACTGTCCTAGCCGTCCCTGTTCCAATGCCAGAAGAACTTTGCTTATCTTAGCTAGCTGCAGGGTGCCCTCTGGAAGGCGGTAGTGCTTTCTGTGGACGTCAATGTTATGCCCAAGAAAATCTGCCAACTGGTCAAGTTCTGTGGTCTTGAGATTCAGGACAGTTGAGAGGGTGGCAATGTGTTTCCTGAGTTTCGTTGAGGTTAGTGCTTTGGGATTTTTGACATCATCACATTCATGCACAAACTGCCTTATGCAGTCAGAACCCCTGAGGCAATGGACAGAATGCGGCAATGCAAACAAGAATCCATTTTCGTTTAGCACACCACTTTCTTCTCGCTTTTCAATCAGCATATCGAGTGATTCCCTCATGAGCGGGGTGAGGAGAACAGGAACTTTCCTTCCCCTCTTTCCTACTATGGTTATCCGGACAAAATGTTTGCAAAGCTTCTGCTCCAGTGGTGTAAGAGCCAGGTTAACATCTTCATGCGTTTCTGATGTGTCTCTTGATAAATATGCAGACAAGGGCATTCTGGATACCTCTCCTTCTCTCCGGCGATTGAAGAGGATCACTTGCGCCAGGGTCACTTTAGCAAGGTCTTTCCAGTTTGAGGGCGAAACCTCCTCTTTCAGGGCATCCAAGTGTTGCTGCTGTTTCTTAGACAAATGGTTATGAAGATTTTGGACATCTTGCGTGAATGGTAGGACCTGAGGAGAATTCCACTTAGCTTGGTCAAGTTGAGTTAGCGCTTGGCTTGCTATGTCAAATTTCCAGCTTTCTTGGTATAGCTGTGCAAATTCCTCAGCATCCTGGGTAGTTTCTTTATCTTTCATTTTTAGCCCTTCAGACTTAATAAACATGGCCAAAGAATGCAAGCTGTGTCCAACTTTGCGAGCGAGAGATGGATGTTGATATTTGCAAGTTTCATCACTGAATCCAGCTAGGCATCTTGCAGCAGCAACAACATGACCATAATTTTCAGGTTTTATGAGTTCTTTGATAGTCTTCACAGGTATAACTTTTTTTGCTTCCAATACTAGTCTGCCAAGCTCTCTCAGTTTTTGTCGAATATATTGGTGTTGGCTGATTACCCTCTCATTCTTCTTGAACAGTCTGTAACCATACTCTAGAAGGCAGCGGTCTTGCTTTATAGCAATTGCAATGTTGTCTTGATGCATGTCACTTAAAAACTTCCAGAATGCGTCGCTAAATCCAGTCGGAACAGGTTCAGCAAAAGCACACAATGCTTGCACTCTTGTTTTTCCTGGTTTCAATGTCTTTCCCTGAGGCTTGAATTTGCAGTTCTGAAAATGTCTCCACATCACTCTTCTTGTGAACAATCCGTAGCAGTGCACACAATGCATATATTCTTGTCCTTCACTGATTTTCCTTGGTTGCTTACATGGGATCAGTTTGCCTTTCTGGCTCTCCAAAACTTCATTGTTATGTTCGTAGTTGCCCTTATTTCGGATATAATCTAAATGCAGTCGCCTTTCTTTTGAGTTCTTTGGAAAACTGATTGCTTTTGCAACATCGACCTTATCACTGTGTTTTCGCAACAAGTGTTTTGACATTTTCTGAACTATTTTTCCACAATACAAGCAGTGGTGTTTCTTGTTATATTTTCTTGAACCATCCTCCTTCTTTGAAACTGCAGCAACATAGACAGATGCCTCTTCTTCAAGGGGAACTGAAACACTCGCCTCCTTGTTAGTATGTGTTTTCACCATTTCCTCTTCATTCACATTAGCTCCACTATCAGGAAATATTTCTGTGAAGTCATGACTTGTTTCAAAGCTTCTGCTCTGACTGGACTTGAAACTGCTTTCACTGGAAGACTTTAAGCTGCCCTGACTGGAAGACTTGAATTGGCTCTGACTGGAAGACTTGAAGCTGCCCTGACTGGAAGACTTGAATTGGCTCTGACTAGCAGATGCCACTTTGTTCCTTTTTTTGTTTTTAGAGGATAAGTCCAAGGCGCAGTCACTGTCTGTGCTTTCCTCCTTGAAATTTGGAATATACTCCTCTTCGCTTCCTACACTTGAGTCATCTGACCCTACAAGATTCATTTGAATCTTTAGAAGAAACAAAAAACCTTGGTTAATAACTAATCCTCCAAAATATTGTGTGAAGTTCAACTGAAACTGACTACACTTTTAACTGCCTACTGCATGTAAGGATGATGTACATTCTATAGGGTGCTGAGTGAAATTCAGATTACTTTCAGTCTATGGGACTAAACAAATTGAAAACCATTTGAATGTGAATGAATAAAGCATTAAAAGGCCATCCCCTGGCATTAATCTACTAAAATATTTGAGTAAATTATACTGAAAACAATAAAGGTACTTACTACTTAAAGGGTAGCATCCCCGAAAATAAACACCAGGCTTACTAACAAGAGCATCAAATGTGCATTAATGACTGTCTACATGCATGCACTGTCTATTTGCATGTCTGTCACTCTAGTTATTTAATGTGGTGTTGAGTTTGGGTGGCGCTATCCTTTAAGTGATAGCATGGAGGAATGAACAACAGACTTACGGGATGGCAACAGGCTCTCTTCAGCCTCTCTGAAGCCATTTCAGACTTAAAAGTGGAGGGGCCCTCTGTACTGTCATCATCTGAATCATAGAGAGCATCCCAAAAATCTGGTACTCTATCCATCTGCAAAAATGGAATCATGTCAAGGTATAGTTATCATATTTCTTCACATTCTATTAAAATCAGATACAGGGGAGAGATTGGGGGAAATGGCCAGTCAGCTAATTATTGGGATTCAAAGTGTCAGAGGCATACCAGAATGCTTTTTGTCCTTCTCAGCTTTGGGATAAATTCATCGCATGATTGCACACTGGTAGGGTGTTTTGCAGAATCCTCATCATCGGTATCGTCCACTATACTCTCATTTGAATCATACAGCGGCTCAGAAAAGTCTGGTACTCTATCCACCTGCAAAAAGGGAGTTATGTCAAGGTATGGTGATTCATTTCTGTTTACATTCTGTTAAAATCAATTTCAAGGAAAGGACTTTTTGGACCACAGGCATATCAACATTTTACTGGCATTCACAATATTCAAGGCATACCATAATGTTTTCCGTCCCCCTCGGTTTTTGAACTACTTTTGCACAGCATGGAGTCAAAGTTTGATCTTTTAAACAATCCTCATCGGTTTCGTCACTGCTGGAATAATCCACTAGGGAAAACCCTCTGACAGTGTGCACCTAAAAATAATTAAACACTATATTATCAGCAAGCACTTCGGAACCGAAAATAATCATGTATATGAAAATCTTCAGGTTACAAAAGTTAACTCACATGAAAAACATTTTTTAACCAGTATATAACTTAAAGCCAAGGTGCTGTACAAGTGATGTAAAATTATTACAATGAGGTTCATATGGAAAGTCCTCACAAGGTCAAAACTAGAAACATGTGTGTGTCTTTAGGGAAAGATCCATTTAGTAGGGCCCCATATGGAAGATAATGGAACTATATGGTGTACAGGTCAACATAAATAGTTTGGAACAACACTGTAAACATTACTTTCTCACCTTTTCGTTAGCCTCATCTCTGTTTGAATCCTCATGAGAACTTGGACTGTTAGAGAACGTCTCAGTGTCTACTGCCACAGCTGGATGCTGCCTGTATGTCACCTGAAATACAGATATGAAAAAACAAGAACGCAATGACAACTTATGCTAACCATATAATCACATTCAAAACACCCTTTTAAAACATACAACAGCTCATGAAGTTATAATTGCACCTGTAAAAATTTGATTTTGGATACTGAAATGTGCTGTCCAAGTGATGTAAAGTTACGACATTAATATTCACACGGAGAGGCCCCACAAGGTCAAGACTAGAAACAGATGTGTGTGTGTATACGATTACTGGCTCCAGGGCCCAAAATCATTAGGGAAAGATCCATTGAGTAGGGCCCCATAAGGACAACATAATAGAATTACATAGTGCACAGGTCAACATAAATAGTTTGGAACAACACTGTAAACATTACTTTTTTCACCTGTTTGCTAGCCTCATCTCTGTTTGAATCCTCATGGGAACTTGGATCGTTAGGGAACGTCTCAGTGTCTACCGCCACAGCTGGATGCTGCCTGTATGTCACCTGAAATACAGATATGAAAAAACAAGAGCACATTGACAACTCATGCTAACCATATAATTACATTCAAAACACCCTTTTAAAACATTCAACAGCTCATGAAGTTATAATTACACCTGTAAAAATTTGATTTTGGATACTGAAATGTGCTGTCCAAGTGATGTAAAGTAATTACGTTAACATTTACACGGAGAGGCCCCACAAGGTCAGGACTAGAAACAGATGTGTGTGTGAGTGTGTGTGTGAGATTACTGGCTCCATGGGCCAAAATCATTAAGGAAAGATCCATTGAGTAGGGCCCCATAAGGACAACATAATTGAATTACAAAGCATACAGGTCAACATAAATAGTTTGGAACAACACTGTAAACATTACTTTCTCACCTGTTTGCTAGCCTCATCTCTGACTGAATCCTCATGGGAACTTGGATCGTTAGGGAATGTCTCAGAGTCTACTGCCACAGCTGGATGCTGCCTGTATGTCACCTGAAATACAGATATGAAAAAACAAGAACGCATTGACAACTTATGCTAACCATATAATCACATTCAAAACACCCTTTTAAAACATTCAACAGCTCATGAAGTTAAAATTACACCTGTAAAAATTTGATTTTGGATACAGAAATGTGCTGTCCAAGTGATGTAAAGTAATTACGTTAACGTTTACACGGAGAGGCCCCACAAGGTCAGGACTAGAAACAGAGGTGTGTGTGAGTGTGTGTGTGAGATTACTGGCTCCATGGGCCAAAATCATTAAGGAAAGATCCATTGAGTAGAGCCCCATAAGGACAACATAATTGAATTACAAAGCATACAGGTCAACATAAATAGTTTGGAACAACACTGTAAACATTACTTCTTTCACCTGTTTGCTAGCCTCATCTTTGTCTGAATCCTCATGGGAACTTGGATCATTAGGGAATGTCTGAGAGTCTACTGCCACAGCTGGATGCTGCCTGTATGTCACCTGAAATACAGATATGAAAAAACAAGAACGCATTGACAACTTATGCTAACCATATAATCACATTCAAAACACCCTTTTAAAACATTCAACAGCTCATGAAGTTATAATTACACCTGTAAAAATTTGATTTTGGATACTGAAATGTGCTGTCCAAGTGATGTAAAGTAATTACGTTAACGTTTACACGGAGAGGCCCCACAAGGTCAGGACTAGAAACAGATGTGTGTGTGAGTGTGTGTGTGAGATTACTGGCTCCATGGGCCATAATCATTAAGGAAAGATCCATTGAGTAGGGCCCCATAAGGACAACATAATTGAATTACATAGTGCACAGGTCAACATAAATAGTATATAACCACACTGTAAACATTACTTTCTCACCTGTTTGCTAGCCTCATCTCTGTTTGAATCCTCATGGGAACTTGGACTGTTAGAGAACGTCTCAGTGTCTACTGCCACAGCTGGATGCTGCCTGTATGTCACCTGAAATACAGATATGAAAAAACAAGAACGCATTGACAACTTATGCTAACCATATAATCACATTCAAAACACCCTTTTAAAACATTCAACAGCTCATGAAGTTATAATTACACCTGTAAAAAATTGGATTTTGAATACAGAAATGTGCTGTCCAAGTGATGTAAAGTTATGACATAAACTTTCACACGGAGAGGCCCCACAAGGTCAAGACTAGAAACAGATGTGTGTGTGAGAATCCTGGCTCCATGGGCCATAATCCTTAGGGAAAGATCCATTGAGTAGGGCCCCATAAGGACAAGATAATAGAACTACAAAGCATACAGGTCAACATAGTTTGGAACAACACTGTAAACATTACTTTCTCACCTGTTTGCTAGCCTCATCTCTGTTTGGATCCTCATAGGAACTTGAATCCTTAGGGAACGTCTCAGTGTCTACTGCCACAGCTGGATGCTGCCTGTATGTCACCTGAAATACAGATATGAAAAAACAAGAACGCATTGACAACTTATGCTAACCATATAATCACATTCAAAACACCCTTTTAAAACATACAACAGCTCATCAAGTTATAATTGCACCTGTAAAACTTTGATTTTGGATACTGAAATGTGCTGTCCAAGTGATGTAAAGTTATGACATAAACTTTCACACGGAGAGGCCCCACAAGGTCAAGACTAGAAACAGATGTGTGTGTGAGAATCCTGTCTCCATGGGCCAAAATCCTTAGGGAAAGATCCATTGAGTAGGGCCCCACAAGGACAAAATAACAGAACTACAAAGCGTACAGGTCAACATAAATAGTTTGGAACAACACTGTAAACATTACTTCTTTAACCTGTTTGTGAGCCTCATCTCTGTTTGAATCCTCATGGGAACTTGGATCGTTAGGGAACGTCTTAGTGTCTACTGCCACAGCTGGATGCTGCCTGTATCTCACCTGAAATACAGATATGAAAAAACAAGAACGCATTGACAACTTATGCTAACCATATAATCACATTCAAAACACCCTTTTAAAACATACAACAGCTCATGAAGTTATAATTACACCTGTAAAAATTTGATTTTGGATACTGAAATGTGCTGTCCAAGTGATGTAAAGTTACGACATTAATATTCACACGGAGAGGCCCCACAAGGTCAGGACTAGAAACAGATGTGTGTGTGTATACGATTACTGGCTCCAGGGCCCAAAATCATTAGGGAAAGATCCATTGAGTAGGGCCCCATAAGGACAACATAATAGAATTACATAGTGCACATGTCAACATAAATAGTTTGGAACAACACTGTAAACATTACTTTTTTCACCTGTTTGCTAGCCTCATCTCTGTTTGAATCCTCATGGGAACTTGGATCGTTAGGGAACGTCTCAGTGTCTACCGCCACAGCTGGATGCTGCCTGTATGTCACCTGAAATACAGATATGAAAAAACAAGAGCACATTGACAACTCATGCTAACCATATAATTACATTCAAAACACCCTTTTAAAACATTCAACAGCTCATGAAGTTATAATTACACCTGTAAAAATTTGATTTTGGATACAGAAATGTGCTGTCCAAGTGATGTAAAGTAATTACGTTAACGTTTACACGGAGAGGCCCCACAAGGTCAGGACTAGAAACAGATGTGTGTGTGAGTGTGTGTGTGAGATTACTGGCTCCATGGGCCAAAATCATTAAGGAAAGATCCATTGAGTAGGGCCCCATAAGGACAACATAATTGAATTACAAAGCATACAGGTCAACATAAATAGTTTGGAACAACACTGTAAACATTACTTTCTCACCTGTTTGCTAGCCTCATCTCTGACTGAATCCTCATGGGAACTTGGATCGTTAGGGAATGTCTCAGAGTCTACTGCCACAGCTGGATGCTGCCTGTATGTCACCTGAAATACAGATATGAAAAAACAAGAACGCATTGACAACTTATGCTAACCATATAATCACATTCAAAACACCCTTTTAAAACATTCAACAGCTCATGAAGTTAAAATTACACCTGTAAAAATTTGATTTTGGATACAGAAATGTGCTGTCCAAGTGATGTAAAGTAATTACGTTAACGTTTACACGGAGAGGCCCCACAAGGTCAGGACTAGAAACAGAGGTGTGTGTGAGTGTGTGTGTGAGATTACTGGCTCCATGGGCCAAAATCATTAAGGAAAGATCCATTGAGTAGAGCCCCATAAGGACAACATAATTGAATTACAAAGCGTACAGGTCAACATAAATAGTTTGGAACAACACTGTAAACATTACTTTCTCACCTGTTTGTTAGCCTCATCTCTGTTTGGATCCTCATGAGAACTTGGATCATTAGGGAACGTCTCAGTGTCTACTGCCACAGCTGGATGCTGCCTGTATGTCACCTGAAATACAGATATGAAAAAACAAGAACACATTGACAATTTATGCTAACCATATAATCTCATTCAAAACACCCTTTTAAAACATTCAACAGCTCATGAAGTTATAATTACACCTGTAAAAAATTTGATTTTGGATACAGAAATGTGCTGTCCAAGTGATGTAAAGTTACGACATTAATATTCACACGGAGAGGCCCCACAAGGTCAAGACTGGAAACAGATGTGTGTGTGTATACGATTACTGGCTCCATGGGCCAAAATCATTAGGGAAAGATCCATTGAGTAGGGCCCCATAAGGACAACATAATAGAATTACATAGTGCACAGGTCAACATAAATAGTTTGGAACAACACTGTAAACATTACTTCTTTCACCTGTTTGTTAGCCTCATCTCTGTCTGAATCCTCATGGGAACTTGGATTGTTAGGGAATGTCTCAGAGTCTACTGCCACAGCTGGATGCTGCCTGTATGTCACCTGAAATACAGATATGAAAAAACAAGAACGCAATGACAACTTATGCTAACCATATAATCTCATTCAAAACACCCTTTTAAAACATTCAACAGCTCATGAAGTTATAATTACACCTGTAAAAATTTGATTTTGGATACAGAAATGTGCTGTCCAAGTGATGTAAAGTAATTACGTTAACGTTTACACGGAGAGGCCCCACAAGGTCAGGACTAGAAACAGATGTGTGTGTGAGTGTGTGTGTGAGATTACTGGCTCCATGGGCCATAATCATTAAGGAAAGATCCATTGAGTAGGGCCCCATAAGGACAACATAATTATATTACAAAGCCTACAGGTCAACATAAATAGTATATAACCACACTGTAAACATTACTTTCTCACCTGTTTGCTAGCCTCATCTCTGTCTGAATCCTCATGGGAACTTGAATCCTTAGGGAATGTCTCAGAGTCTACTGCCACAGCTGGATGCTGCCTGTATGTCACCTGAAATACAGATATGAAAAAACAAGAACGCATTGACAACTTATGCTAACCATATAATCACATTCAAAACACCCTTTTAAAACATTCAACAGCTCATGAAGTTATAATTACACCTGTAAAAATTTGATTTTGGATACAGAAATGTGCTGTCCAAGTGATGTAAAGTAATTACGTTAACGTTTACACGGAGAGGCCCCACAAGGTCAGGACTAGAAACAGATGTGTGTGTGAGTGTGTGTGTGAGATTACTGGCTCCATGGGCCAAAATCATTAAGGAAAGATCCATTGAGTAGGGCCCCATAAGGACAACATAATTGAATTACAAAGCGTACAGGTCAACATAAATAGTTTGGAACAACACTGTAAACATTACTTTTTTCACCTGTTTGTTAGCCTCATCTCTGTTTGAATCCTCATGAGAACTTGGACTGTTAGGGAACATCTCAGTGTCTACTGCCACAGCTGGATGCTGCCTGTATGTCACCTGAAATACAGATATGAAAAAACAAGAACGCATTGACAACTTATGCTAACCATATAATCTCATTCAAAACACCCTTTTAAAACATTCAACAGCTCATCAAGTTATAATTACACCTGTAAAAAATTTGATTTTGGATACTGAAATGTGCTGTCCAAGTGATGTAAAGTTATGACATAAACTTTCACACGGAGAGGCCCCACAAGGTCAAGACTAGAAACAGATGTGTGTGTGGATACGATTACTGGCTCCATGGGCCAAAATCATTAAGGAAAGATCAATTGAGTAGAGCCCCATAAGGACAACATAATAGAATTACATAGTGCACAGGTCAACATAAATAGTTTGGAACAACACTGTAAACATTACTTCTTTCACCTGTTTGTTAGCCTCATCTTTGTCTGAATCCTCATGGGAACTTGGATCATTAGGGAATGTCTGAGAGTCTACTGCCACAGCTGGATGCTGCCTGTATGTCACCTGAAATACAGATATGAAAAAACAAGAACGCATTGACAACTTATGCTAACCATATAATCACATTCAAAACACCCTTTTAAAACATTCAACAGCTCATGAAGTTATAATTACACCTGTAAAAATTTGATTTTGGATACTGAAATGTGCTGTCCAAGTGATGTAAAGTAATTACGTTAACGTTTACACGGAGAGGCCCCACAAGGTCAGGACTAGAAACAGATGTGTGTGTGAGTGTGTGTGTGAGATTACTGGCTCCATGGGCCATAATCATTAAGGAAAGATCCATTGAGTAGGGCCCCATAAGGACAACATAATTGAATTACATAGTGCACAGGTCAACATAAATAGTATATAACCACACTGTAAACATTACTTTCTCACCTGTTTGCTAGCCTCATCTCTGTCTGAATCCTCATGGGAACTTGGACTGTTAGGGAACGTCTCAGTGTCTACTGCCACAGCTGGATGCTGCCTGTATGTCACCTGAAATACAGATATGAAAAAACAAGAACGCATTGACAACTTATGCTAACCATATAATCACATTCAAAACACCCTTTTAAAACATTCAACAGCTCATGAAGTTATAATTACACCTGTAAAAAATTGGATTTTGAATACAGAAATGTGCTGTCCAAGTGATGTAAAGTTATGACATAAACTTTCACACGGAGAGGCCCCACAAGGTCAAGACTAGAAACAGATGTGTGTGTGAGAATCCTGGCTCCATGGGCCATAATCCTTAGGGAAAGATCCATTGAGTAGGGCCCCATAAGGACAAGATAATAGAACTACAAAGCATACAGGTCAACATAGTTTGGAACAACACTGTAAACATTACTTTCTCACCTGTTTGCTAGCCTCATCTCTGTTTGGATCCTCATAGGAACTTGAATCCTTAGGGAACGTCTCAGTGTCTACTGCCACAGCTGGATGCTGCCTGTATGTCACCTGAAATACAGATATGAAAAAACAAGAACGCATTGACAACTTATGCTAACCATATAATCACATTCAAAACACCCTTTTAAAACATACAACAGCTCATCAAGTTATAATTGCACCTGTAAAACTTTGATTTTGGATACTGAAATGTGCTGTCCAAGTGATGTAAAGTTATGACATAAACTTTCACACGGAGAGGCCCCACAAGGTCAAGACTAGAAACAGATGTGTGTGTGAGAATCCTGTCTCCATGGGCCAAAATCCTTAGGGAAAGATCCATTGAGTAGGGCCCCACAAGGACAAAATAACAGAACTACAAAGCGTACAGGTCAACATAAATAGTTTGGAACAACACTGTAAACATTACTTCTTTAACCTGTTTGTGAGCCTCATCTCTGTTTGAATCCTCATGGGAACTTGGATCGTTAGGGAACGTCTTAGTGTCTACTGCCACAGCTGGATGCTGCCTGTATGTCACCTGAAATACAGATATGAAAAAACAAGAACGCATTGACAACTTATGCTAACCATATAATCACATTCAAAACACCCTTTTAAAACATTCAACAGCTCATGAAGTTATAATTGCACCTGTAAAACTTTGATTTTGGATACAGAAATGTGCTGTCCAAGTGATGTAAAGTTATGACATTAATATTCACACGGAGAGGCCCCACAAGGTCAAGACTAGAAACAGATGTGTGTGTGAGAGATTACTGCCTCCATGAACCAAAATCTTTGGGGTGAGATCCATTTAGTAGGGCCCCATTAGGACAAAACCATGGAACTACAAAGTGTACAACTGAACCAGGCCCCATTAGAGCTAGACTGCAAAGGTGTCTGTCTGGTTAACTCTGTTCTCTGAATCATAAGTCTACCACCTCACCAAATGAGTGACCCTGACTGAAAAGCTGTTTCACAACAGTAATGTAAACACCCTTCTGTCTTTGTAATGGAACTCCATTTTTTTATGAAAACATAAACAGTGTGTGACAACAGTGTATACATTACTTTATTACCTGTTTTTTAGCATTATATCTGTTTGGACCCTCATGGGAACTCTCATTGATAGGGGACGTCTCAGTGTCTACTGCCACAGTAAGACCCTGCTTGTTTGTCACCTGGAAGTCAAATTAAAAAGAACTCATACTGATCAGATCAATAGTCTTAGAGATCTAATTGGTATTCATTGACACCAGATGATCAGAATAATATTATTATACTTGGAGAAATACAGCATTAGCTGTGCTAGTAGGGTTATTACTACATACTTTTAATAAAAAAAAAATGCATCAGTATGCCTAATCTAAGAAACTCACCTTTTCACGCCATGGCCACTTTGAATCACCGTAATTGTAATCAATTTCAGTTCCTACTTCTATATTCTCCACAGCAAACAGGCACAAATGTGGCCTATTGTTTACTATGACTTTTTTCATGATACAGTTTGGAGATTTGTGGTTGTCATTCACTAATCTTCCAAGGGATCCATCTTCTCTGGATGCATCGATACTAAAAGGTATGAGAAAAACAGCCCATTAGAGACAGTTAACTGTATCACGCATGATGACAGAGTGGCTTGATCCAGATAAAGTGCTTACCATTAGCATACAATGTCAAATCTTATTAGTGATAGCTAAAGTCCCAAACCAAAACTAATTCTCTGCAATTAAGTGCTGAAATCTACCTAGCATGTCTGGTTAAAAGAAGGTTCCTGCTTTAATTTATTCATCAACTATTCTGGCCTTTGTTTCAAGTCTTACATTTAATTTCCCTAAACACTACAAAACTGTAGGCTACTGGGTGACCTCGGTTCTCTGATAACTGAGTGAGGTATCTCACTATGAGAAGCACCTTCAGGCGTGACCAATCATGGAAACTTAAAAACAACACGTCTGTCAGGACGATCCAATCATCTTGAGTTGCACGTGGCAGCCCGTCCCCCTTTATAAATGCCTGCAGCATCCCGCCTGTCATTCTCAAGCATATTCCAAATACCCCACATAATCATGTAGGGCAGTCTTGTGAGATACCTCCCTAAGCTATCAGAGAATCAGGGTTACTCTGGTAACCTTAAGTTCTCTTTCAAACCTTACTTGGTATCTCACTATGGGTGATGTGGCCCACTCCCAAGTTGCATGCCCCTAAGCCCATAACACCTTGACCCACACTGGTCAACGCTACAAGCCAACACCATGGGCTAGCACACAGTTAACATGAACCCACACTCAGGATCGAGTGTGCCAGGGAAGGCGCAGTCATGTCCAGGGGGTAAAACTGAATAAATCTGTGAGGGCCCAACAAACAGCAGCACAGATGTCACTCACAGAAATGTCCCTGAACAGACCCCATGAGGTGGCCATACTCCTGGTGGAGTGAGCCTGCAGGCTCTCCGGGGTTGCAGTCCACAACTCTCAACCATGAATGAACCAGAATTACAGCCTCCAACACCCAGTAAGACAAGTGCTGGCGAGTCAGAGCCCTTACTCTATGAGAAGGGGACCAAGATACAGAGAGCTGGTTAAGCTGCTGACTTGTACACTTTCCGGTACATGGGGGTGGTGAAGCGCTCCTATTGCCCAGGAGAATGGGTCCAGGCAAGGTGAGGGTGGACTGGCGGTTGGGATTAAGATGATAAGCCACTGACTGCTCCATCACCAGGGGGTCTGCAAGGCCCAGACCCTCGCTGTTGGCAATATCTAGGCCAGAGTAACCCTTGATGGGGACCCTGTGAGGGAACAGTTCGTCCCAGTATCTTTTCATCTCCATGCACCCCAGGGCGGCGGGCATCAGCTTTTTCGCGGGGACCTCAAGATTAACCTTATCCTCATTGTCTTCACTGCCACAGTCTTCTGAGTCAAGGAGTTGACTTAACAGCAGGGAAACTTCGTATCAAGCTCCCCCATTCTCTCTCCACAGCCAGCGCTAGGGGCAGCCAGGCTTCTGTCTGGGCTTCACCAATGTGTCAGAGAGGCAAGGGTTGGCTTTTGAAGCTTCTGACACTCTCAAGTGGCGCTCCAGGATTCTCAACAGCATGGCACAGCAATGCTCACAGGATTCTGCATCTGCGAGCGAAGCCTGGGCATGTTTCACACCCATACATGTAATGCAGAGAGAATGGGGGTCATTCCCCGATATGGTGAGTCCACACATAGCTGGGCAAGGGCGGGACATTGCTAAAGCTGTCATTAACCAAAATTAAAATTAACCTTGAAAGCTAAAAGCAGTAAGAAAAATGGACACACAGCTCACCTCCATGTATTAGCTTGTTCCATACAGTACAAACAGGAAAATATCCGCCACAACACAACAACACCTTTCTGAACAACTGTGAGATTTCTGAACAAAATACACAATCCAAAAATCCTGACACTAGATCACCACCTTCAGTGGCTACCTTGACGGCTGCATCAGAGAACAGTTAAATGACAATCCAGGCTTCAGGACAGCTGAGGAGCTCTAAGGATCTTCACAGGGAAGAAAGCGAGAATGACAGGCAGGATGCTGCGCCATTTACAAATGGGGACGGGCTGGCCCGTGCAACTCAAGGTGATTGGTCTGTCTCTAAACAGACATGGTGTTATTGGAATTTCAATGGTTAGTCACGCCTGAAGGCGTTTCCCATAGTGAGATACCAAGAGAGGTTTGAAAGAGAACATGTATTTTTGCATGCTTACCACCAGAGACGTTTCTGCCATTCAAAATCAAACAAAAATGTACTCTCTATCTCTGAGTAGTGTCTTGACTGGCATTCTTCCGCTGATATGAGTTCCCCCCTGTACTCCAAGACAAAAGCACCTGCTTCAATGGGCTGGGTAGCAAACACTCCTCTTCCTGTGAGGAACATATTTAAATATACATTTAATTAGAAGAAACATTGAGTCTTAATCTTTCACACGCAGCATAATGCACTTACCACTTGTAAATTAAATGAGGTATTAATCTAACAAAATGATGTCACAGTCTACTGCCTTTAAATCAAACATAAGTTTGTACTAGAGATCCAGTGTAATAATACAAAGTTCCCACTCTCATAGCCCTTTCGGAATTGCCAATATGGAGTTTTATCATTTTCAGGTTAAAAAAATAAAAATTAATATTTCATGTACACGGGATGCGACGCTGTCAATATGTCACTGAAAGGAATGTGGAGCGCATCGGTTTATTTCACCTATGTTTACTGTAAACATTGATGACAGAAGGCAGGCTTATGTAGACTGGCCTATACCTGACTGTATTGGACTTTGCAAAACCAGCAGCTTAAAGGCTATTTTTTGCCAACAGATACCTGTTTCTGACATATAGCCTAAATATGCGTTTATTCCATACATGTGTATGTATATGAAAAATACTGAGAAATGCACTTGTATAATATGCTGCCCCTGAAAAGCCCTGATGCCCCCTTACCTTTGATATTATCAATATATCTTTCAATAAACCATGGCTTGTCCCTTGAAGATAGAATGTATGATATTGCATCATCAGCAGGGCGTATCCTTGTCTTCCTTTTGAACATTATGACTCTGTGAAAACAATTTTTAAATCATTACACAGGTATCCAACATAATACGACCTCCTCAATAACTAATCAACCGGTTTCAATGAGCTGTTCTTATATTCAAAGGTTTATGATTTATGTGGAATGGTCACCAGAAACACAGGTGTATCCAAGATGGCGCTGCCCATAGCATGGTAACATCTGCCAGTAATCCTGTTACTCTGAACCTCAGCTTCCAGTCCACTAGGATCTAAGCCATTTTGTCCTATTTTTGGATCACCTGGTGTCCTTGTGTAATAATACCTATATAATCTCAGTCATGCAATGCACAATCAAGTCATATATATCTTTTTTTCAGGGCAACCTGGGCTATCAGAATATGTATTCTGCAGTGATGTCCTATTAATGTATAAATAGTTACATGACCACAAAGACAAAAGAAAAAAGTAAAACCAGAAATTGAATCTCACATAGAAAAGTAATGAACTAGATGGTTGGCTTTTGAAATGCTCCCCCAAGTATTGGCAATCAGATAAACATTCTAACTTTTTTCCATTCTCTTTACTTTACCATGCAGGTAATCTGAATGAATTTTTCTCTGGTGCTCATAGTTTCAGTAAAAAAAATGTAATGACTGAATAGTGGAAAAGTCAACTGAGCTAATAATGTGCCCATATTGACAAGTCCAAACATTTATATCTGTACGTGCAACCTACGCAGCTTGACTAGCTCCAGCTGTCAGCTGACAACCCAGTGGGCTTTAAAAGGTCTTATACACCCAGCAACTGGACCCAGCATCTAACTGCAACCAGTGTTTAGGCTAATAAAAAAGATTGTGCATTAATCCACATGTATCTAACCCAGTTTTAGCGTATGTGAGTTTTGAGCCTTTTCTTGGGTTAATTTTCTGATGAGGAATGAATAATGACCCAATTATTGTTTCATTTAGCTGACCTCAACAACCCAGTACAAGAGTCCGTGCTGAAGGTATGCCTAATATTAAACTGGCATTATTAAGTGATTAAAATTAATGTTTGGCTTGCTTTATCATTGTTAACATTTGAGTTTCTAAACGTGCTGACCAGATTCTTTCTGATCTACTAATGTTACTGTAAGTCAGCTTAGCTAATGGTCGGTGGCACATAGCTTTGTCAGTAGTGTTAACCCACTATTTACATTAATGTTAGTTTAACCATTAATGTTAGACACTTGAGTAGTGGTATAAAAGATGCCATCAACATTACCTTACATTAACATTACAAAAGTTTATCATTCTTAGATATTTGTGCCTGTGAAATGGGTGCTTTGTTTTACAGTATTTCAACACTGCTGCTAAAGCATACCACACAACTGACATCAGTTTCAAGTAACTTTCAAGTAACTGGTGCTTTCAGTGAGCTGCTGCCATGCAGGAACAGCTGTTTTCGACAATGTTAACTTGTTTTTAACAGGGCAGCAGCAGGGCACAACCCAACAACTCACAAAACCCATGGATTTATAAACTGAGTCTGGTACTGGATAGAGCTGGGAAATATAACGACTATGTATGATATATCGATATATTTTCAATAAAGATAGAGATTTAGACACTGTTTAAATAGATGTAGGGTCAAGTTAAGTTACATAACGCATACCAGTGTTCATCTCTCCTCTCTGCACAGCTCCGCCCCTCTCACTCACTAACAAGTTCTCCAGCAAAACTATGAGAGACACAGAGCTGCTCCTCTGTTTAATCTGTCTGTTCTTTAGTCTACAGTGGGACACTGGTCTGTATGTTACACATGCTACACTAAATCAGTCTGTAAGATGAAATTGCCGCAGTGCCACATGTGCAGTACAACACAGACGTTTCATATACAAGACGTATATAACGTCCTCCCTCAGCAGCCTGTCTGTTGATGCTCTGTGTAGAAATAAGATTATAATATTTCAATAATTTTCCAGCACCAGAGTCATTTGAAAGGCCAACAGATGGAAGACCACTTTTTAACTCCCCCCACAAAGATTTTAATTGTTTTTAACCTACTTCATCCTTTTATAGTCATGTTATAATTTAGAGTCCTGTGCTGCAAACCTTTAAACCTCTGTAGCTTCAGTGCTGTGTGCAAAAAAGTTAACATACAGCCCTGATATTTATTTAATATATTTTTTCATGTACATGTTGTGCAGTTGCATATTTTTAAACAGGGAAAAAATGTGTCTTTGCATTCTATTTTGATCACAGTCCGTTTTTATGGAAGTGCTTGTGACATCTCAAATGTGGCTTTGACTTGCAACTGAAAACTTGCAAAATACAGAGATATCATGTATTACCAGTAAGTCTGTCAATACCGAGATATGAAGTTTAGTCCCTCTCACCCAGCCCTACTACACACAGCTCTCCTCGTGGCAATAGCACAATAGATTATGACATTACAGACCTAGACCCCTTCTGTCTGAGAGCATTTACAGTCAGCCCCCTAACACCCTTATCGAATCATTGTAAAATTATATATATAATTTATATATATATATATATATATATATATATATATAAACACTTGAAGATCCACTTATTACTAAAAGTGTCTGTCATATAAAAACTAAAATAATGGTCAAAGTGGTCACAGTGTGTTGATTGATTCACGTCATCAGCTCATGCAGGGAATAACATTACAAGTTAACGTTCCACCTTAAAGGTTGTCGGCAAGTGGGCCCAGTGAATGAAGTGATTTTTGAGTGATGCTTTGAGCTACAGGACACTCTTGTGTGTTACTGAGGACGTTTTTACCGCAATGCCCACGAAAAATACACAAATTTGAACCAAAATAATAAGAGCATGTATCATGTTGTCCTCATGTTAATGGCCTGAGTGATTTCAAGCTTTAGTTTAATCTACATCAGGTTACAGTAAAAATCTCATATTATTTGGCATTATTATTGCGGACACATTGTCAAGTGTATGAGATGTTTCTCTTCGTGCTTGTATGATTAAAATTCATGAAAATATTCATCTAAATACGTGACATATTTATTAAAATCCTGCCGAGATTCACGGCGGACCTTCCTATCCAGGACAGATAATCTGGGGCTCGGCCTTGTAATGCATATATCATTAGCCCTTGCATACAAAAACAACTCACTAACATACATGTGTACATTCACAATAAAACTTTGCATAACGTTTGTACATTAGCAACTTACTTATCAATCTGCAACTGACTTTATTTGCTAGAGACCTATAGCTAATATCAGCATATGAATGAATGATGAATGATCTTTATTGTCACTACACATGTTACAGAGCAACGAAATATATAGCGGCCCGTAGCTGGCTTTATTTGTTGCGGTCTGTAACATTAGCGTTTAGCGAACGGTAGCTAACGTTATTTGCTAGCGATTAGCATTTAGCGTC
>JAGQAX010000009.1:44265146-44280146 GCA_019142605.1 Cephalopholis sonnerati
TCACCATGGCGACTGATTCAGGCCTCTGACTGGCTTCGTCTCCATAGCAACAGCAGCTGAGGCTCATGGGTAGTGTAGTATTCAGAGACAGAAACAAACAAAGTGACTGTTGGTCAGAATATGAACCTGCACGATCATTAAAGTCTCTTCATTTTAAATGTGATTTTTTTCCCTGTTTTCCAGCATGAACAGATAATAATCAATTAAAGTATTGATCATAGCGACTGACGGTCGTCTCCTCCCTGTGTCTCGTCTGTCAGGCTCTGACATCAGACGCAGATCATGTGACCCCAAAGACTTCGACTCAGGACATCAAACCAGCAGCTCACAGCGTCGCCACACAAACCAGCCAACCGCCGTCTGCTGCAGCCGCCTTCTTCATCAGGTCAGTGAACGCATCACTCATCGACCCTGTGACCAGCCGATAAAATCATGACGATGATAAACTTTATTTATACAGCGCTGCTCGACAGGATCGTCCTCTGCAGCACCTTTGAATAAAGATCTGTAAAAGTACAGCGAATAAAATAAGACATGAACACACCAGGCGTGATTTCAAAAAATGCTCTGACTGTAAAATCACCAACGTCTGATTGAAACTCTGAATTTGTTTCATCATTGAAACGTTTCAAAGTGTGAATGAAGGAAACTGAACTGGTGACTCTGATCTAGAGACTGTGCTGATTGGATAGATCTGCTGTGTGTGAAGCAGAGACACTGGGCTGGTGGGCGGAGTCATACAACCACAGGGTGGGTTGGTGGGCGGAGTCATACAACCACAGGATGGGCCGGTGGGCGGAGTCATACAACCACAGGGTGGGTTGGGTGGGCGGAGTCATACAACCACAAGATGGGCTGGTGGGCGGAGTCACACAACCACAATGGGCTGGTGGGCGGAGTCATACAACCACAGAGTGGACTGGTGGGCGGGGTCACACAACCACAATGGGCTGGTGGGCGGAGTCATACAACCACAGAGTGGGCTGGTGGGCGGAGTCATAGAACCACAGGGTGGGTTGGTGGGCGGAGTCATACAACCACAAAGTGGGCTGGTGGGCGGAGTCATAGAACCACAGGATGGGCCGGTGGGCGGAGTCATACAACCACAGGGTGGGTTGGTGGGCGGAGTCATACAACCACAGGATGGGCTGGTGGGCGGAGTCATATAGCCACGGTGCAGGGATCCTAGTTTTAACCTGGACCTGTTTCCATGTGAATGACGCTGACGACGTGACTCGCCTGCTGTCTGTGATTTAAATGAAACATTAAACCTGTTTTAAACTGAAGGTTAAATTTCGGGCGTGAAGCTGCAGCTGAGTGTCTCAGTGGAGTCATGTAAGAGACTTCCTGCAGTGAAACAGAGTCTGATGAGTTCCCCTTCAGCAATCAGTACGAAGTTTGACATGACTTCATCCCTGTGAGCTGATCCAGAGTCAGCTGTGAGCACACGCTTCATGAGTCAGACGTCGACTCTTCCCGCCGTGCGCGGGCTAATTGGCAGATTTTCTATTTTTATCCTGTGATGGTGGTTCGACCTGTCAGAGAGCAGCTGAGGGTTCACAGCCAGCTGTCACTAAACTAAACTCTTCCTCGTGTGTCCGTCCTCGTTAATCACACATCTTCTTAAAAATGGATTTTAAAACATCTCGACTCTCTCAGCCAATCAGGGGGAGGAGCTAAGCGTCATGAAGGACAGAATAAAACACAGACATGTTGGGATGCTCAGATCGTGACACTCTGGGCTCTTGTTTATTTAGTGTTTGTTGTTATTTATTCCCCCTGTTGTTTCCATGGAAACACATAAATCTACACTACAGAACTTACTGAACAGTTTCAGTCCTTCGTTGATCTGCTTCAGATGAGCTCACACACATTTATCAATCAAGCTTTAATATGACCAGAAAACATCTTTAAAGAACGCTATGTTTTACTAGATTACATTGAACACATCATGACAACATTATCATTTACCTTTGGCCAGTACTCCTTTTTACTGAATAGAGCTTGAACGCATCATAATGTCACTCAGCGTGACCTCCGTCAGCTGTTGGCTCCACTGGCTGCTAACGGTAGCTAGCTGCTAACAGCTAACATTAATTAGCTCCTAGATCTGGTGATATCCAGGAGTTTCCCATCATGCCCTGGGTCTTGCAGTTGGTGGAGCTACAGCAGCTGTGTGAGGGGGTGGAGCCACAGCAGCTGTGTGAGGGGGTGGAGCTACAGCAGCTATGTGAGGGAGGTGGAGCCACAGCAGCTATGTGAGGGGGTGGAGCTACAGCAGCTGTGTGAGGGGGATGGAGCCACAGCAGCTATGTGAGGGGGTGGAGCTACAGCAGCCGTGTGGGGGGGTGGAGCTACAGCAGCTATGTGAGGGGGGTGGAGCCACAGCAGCTATGTGAGGGGGGTGGAGCTACAGCAGCCGTGTGAGGGGATGGAGCCACAGCAGCTATGTGAGGGGGTGGAGCCACAGCAGCTGTGTGAGGGGGTGGAGCTACAGCAGCTGTGTGAGGGGGTGGAACCACAGCAGCTGTGTGAGGGGGTGGAGCTACAGCAGCCGTGTGAGGGGGTGGAGCCACAGCAGCTATGTGAGGGGGTGGAGCCACAGCAGCTATGTGAGGAGGTGGAGCTACAGCAGCTATGTGAGGGGGTGGAGCCACAGCAGCTATGTGAGGGGGTGGAGCCACAGCAGCTATGTGAGGGGGTGGAGCTACAGCAGCTATGTGAGGGGGGTGGAGCCACAGCAGCTATGTGAGGGGGTGGAGCTACAGCAGCTATGTGAGGGGGGTGGAGCCACAGCAGCTATGTGAGGGGGTGGAGCCACAGCAGCTATGTGAGGGGGTGGAGCTACAGCAGCTATGTGAGGGGGATGGAGCCACAGCAGCTATGTGAGGGGGTGGAGCCACAGCAGCTATGTGAGGGGGTAGAGCTACAGCAGCTATGTGAGGGGCCACTGTGCTTTCATCTGGAGATCTTTGAAGGCTCGATTAGCCTGCAGCTCCCTGCAGAGGGCACACATACACACACACACACACACACACACACACCTACACACACACACACACACACACACACACACACACACACACACACACACACACACTGAGCTGCAGCAGTGATTCAGGCTCTGCAGTTCCTCTGACGTCCACTAGAGGCTCCAGCAGTTAGTGCGTCCCCATTAAGTTTTAAAGTGAAACATCATGAAGGGGGCGGGGCCTCTGTGACTGACAGGTGGGTGCTGTCTGTTGACAAGTTGCGTCCATGGCAACGACACAGTCTAGATAACGTAACATGGAGTAACGTCAGGAGCACAGAGTGTAGATGTTTATTTATTTTCATTAAAGTTGATTGTTACGTGTTTAAAGTTTCGTTCAGCTGTTAAATGAACTCGTCTGAGAGTCAACGTTCAGTTTTTACAGTCGGTTCATTTTGTTTTTATTTTAAACCTGTTTTCACTTTTCATCGTCACCGTTAACCACAGCTGTAAATGCACCGTGCTAATCAAGCTAGCAGCCGTCCTCCTGCTCTGTCTGAGCAGTTAGCACAGTTAGCACGAGCTAACACATCAGCAGCGGTTAACGTCCGACACAGAGCCATAACACACTCACACTCTCTCAGCTCGTTAAACCTGTCAGTCACCAATGGCTAACATTAGCCGTGTGATGCTAACAGTTCTTCAAGCTGTCATGTCCTCTCATTGCACAGCTGTTTGGCCCATGCTGCAGATATCCCAGCATGCTTTGTGCAGCCAATCAGTTGCTTACCTTAAACAATGAATGGAGGCAAAGGGAGGAGGACAGGAAGACAGGGGACAGGAGGGAGGAGGACAGGCCGAGTTGGCATCCCTTGGTGAAAAAAACACAGAATGATTAACCAATCAGGTGAGGCTACTGTCATGACACTGCCCACCTGTGACTCCGCCCACCCCTTGACTTCAAACCAATCAAATCATAGCATCGTTAGCAACGTCACTGAAATGATTAACACGTTTGTGTTGATCAGCTAAATTAGCACGTGCAGCTATGGAGGGTGGAGATCTGGAATATTTAAATGAACGGACGTCAGCTGACTCTTTAGTGTTTACAGTGCCACGTGGAAACGAGGCGTTCACGTCCGGCTCGGACACGGCGCCTCACTGGGGGGTCGAACGCTTCGACACCTGCCCCTGATGGATCCCTGCGACACTCCGTCCTCCGAGCTGCTGCTGACGTCATGTGACAGGAAGATGTGTCGCAGCTCGTCACTGTGGGGGCGGGGCTGTTGTCAGGGGTCACTGTGGGAGGTGGGAGGGGTCAGCTGGTCCCCCCGCTACTGCGAGCTGTTCATGCTACACAGAGCACAGAGGAGGAAGAGGAGGAAGAGGAGGGAGTTCCTCACAGGCCTTCATCTGGGTTTAATTCACCCTCTGTCACAGAGAGGAAGACTGTCTGTGTCTCTGACCTGTCTGTCTGTCTGTCTGTCTGTGTCTCTGACCTGTCTGTCTGTCTGTGTCTCTGACCTGTCTGTCTGTCTGTGTCTCTGACCTGTCTGTGTCTCTGACCTGTCTGTCTGTCTGATGGAAACATTAAAGATGGATGTCATGATGAAACAGAGACTCCCCACAACGAAGCTCATCACACATTCAGCTTCAAACATGAAGAAGAGGAAGTGGTCCATAATTCAGAGGACAAAGAGGAGGAGGTCAGAGTCAGAGTCAGTGTGTGGAGCATGTGAACTGGTCCCCCCCCCCCCCCCCCTCCCCGTCACTGAGGAGAGTCGAGTTCCCCAAAGTGTGTCTCTGGCTTTGGGCCGAGCGTCAGTATCGACGGGAGGACTGAGGAACGTCCGTCCTGACTGTGTTTGTGGAGGAGCTGCAGCACTGCACCAAAATGTGACCTGGAAACGTGTCAGAGACACGCAGGAGGCTCTGGTGTCAACGAAACACGAGTCACTGCCGCTGATGACTTTCAAAACTCACACAAAGTTAACTGAGAGGAGGAGAGACAGCAAGAGACAGCGAGAGACAGCAAGAGACAGCGAGAGACAGTGAGAGACGGCGAGAGACGGCAAGAGACAGCGAGAGACAGTGAGAGACGGCGAGAGACGGCGAGAGACAGCAAGAGACAGCGAGAGACAGCGAGAGACAGCAAGAGACGGCGAGAGACGGCGAGAGACAGCAGAGCTGACTGAGACGCAGCTTCTTTTACTGTCTCTTTGTTGGACCCTCTTTGATTTGGACTGTTTGTTGTTTGTCTGTGAGGACGTGTCAGAGACAGACGCAGTGTGACTGTTAAACTCAGGCAGATTCCATCCCAGCAGGACGCTCGTCTCAGTGAGGCCTCAGAGCCCAGACTGGAGTCTGTGGGTGGATGTGGGTCACATGACTCCTGCTGACGTACGAACACGTCTTGAGAGATGTTTAAATGTTCTGATTTGAGTTCATCAGCTCCAAATAATGAGACGATGAAACGTGTCGGCCTGAGTTCATCATCAGGAGAACCTGCATGTGAGGGAAAGACGTCATGTGACAGCGCCACCTGCTGCTGCGTCACATATGAACAGTTTATTTAGCCATTCACAGAGACTGATGGCAGAGTGTGGGGGAGGAGTTGTATGTTTCATCAGGAGGAGACCAACTGTCAGAGAGGAGAAGACAAAGGAGGTCTGAATGTGTCGGAGGCAGCTGCAGCTGGAGACATGATGTTGTTGATGTTGTTCCATCCTTGTGAACACAATATCTCAAGAATGCCTCGAGAGAACATCCAACAACTGGTCACCGCTGAGCACTGACAGCGACCAGCTGCGTATCATCAAAGGACGGCTTTTTCCGTGGGTATCTGACGCTGGACGTCACTGACCAAGTGCTGGTATTTGACGACTGCAGAGTGCGAGCAAGTCGATTTTTGAGACCAGAATCAGATTTTTTCAGGTAGTTCCTGAACTTTTAACACGCTGTCAGTCTCAGCTCATCAAACCGCCGCCCTGTGCTTCACACCGTGATGCTCTAGGCTCCCCTCTAGTGTCCACGTTTGACACGCTGCCGTGTGTCTCAGAATAAACTGCTGTCTTCACAGGAAACAAAGGTTTTGCCATCAGATGTCCTTCAGCTTTAGGAAACACAACTCTGCTCTGTGATTTGGTTCAATTTACTGCAATGGTTACGGTAATCTAACGAGTCTGAGACGTGACAGGACGGCTCTTCTTGTGTCTGACACTGAACATCACTGACCAAGTGCCGATATTCAACGACTCCGGAGTGGGACCAGGTCGTTAGGTGATGGGACTGGATTTTGGTATCAGAAGTGTTCTGGTCTCCGTTTGTAGTACCAGTAGTGTTGACCAGTTTGAACAGCGGGTAAAGGAGGAGGGGCTGAGATCTGTGCACCAGTCACCTTTATATTAGCTGACATGACTGAAGCACAGAAGAGAAAGTCTTCATCCAGATATCTGCTGGCTCAGTGTGTTTCCATAGAGATGGTTCCTGTGATGTGTGACGTCACGTCCTGAACACACAGTGATGTCATTAACATAAAGTCACAGAGGTCAGGTTCAGGAACAGGAAGGACGAACCTTAAAATGACTCAAAGCTCACATGGACTCGAACACGTGACTCCGGGGGAAAGTCCCATCCCCCACCCGTACCTGTGTCCTGACAGACACTCAGAAATAAAAACTCCGGCTGTGAGTCATGTTCAGTGTTTGACGAGTTGACACTGCAGAGACGGGCAGGTCGATACGTCCCAACATTCTGCTGCAGGGACACACTGATGGACTCGTCTCATCTCATCTCTGTGTGTCTCTTATTGATCACAGTCCCAGAAAGACAAACATGTCTCACTACAAAGAGACGGACGTCTGTCCTCCGGGGGCTCGATTCATCCGACAGACTGAAGAGAAATGTTCCTGTGTTCAGACGAGACGTCGGCTGTACAGATTCCTACGGAGCTCAGAGGACCTGCAGAAACAACCGTGTCTGTCCCTCTGTCTCAGGCTACGTACACACCAAGACGTGTCTTTGTGAAACCATCACATAAAATGATCAGATTGCAATAGTGTTCTGTAAACATGGCGCTGACTTCAAGAATGCAGGCGTCAAATGAAGCCGGTTCAAGCCACTGAAACCACATAAAGAGGCTGCAGTATGTATGTCAGCCAGGAGATGGCGCGCCACTAAAAACCAGAGCATACAGCTCTGAACCAGAGAAGAAGACGCGTCGCTCTGCGCGGTGGATCCAACAGCATGTAGCGTCAATAGTTGTCTACTGCAGTCTGCTGCTCGCTGTAGTGATCTGTAGTCCGCCATTGTTGTTGTTGTTGTTGCTGTTGTTGTTGTTGTGATTGGACGGCTTCCTGCCAGGGTAACTTCAGAGGTTAGAGAGGCGGGGCTGTGACATCATTACTGGCCAAAAGTCGTGCATTGGCTGTACACACGAAGACACAAAGGCAGCGTCTTCAGATTTGTGCACTCTGGAACCCGGCTTCAAAAAGATGCGGTTTCGTGTGGATG
Organism: Cephalopholis sonnerati; assembly: GCA_019142605.1. NCBI lineage: Eukaryota > Metazoa > Chordata > Actinopteri > Perciformes > Serranidae > Cephalopholis > Cephalopholis sonnerati. Next base: position 44,272,630 of record JAGQAX010000009.1, read on the forward strand.
AACGGCCGAACGGTTAAAAACTTTGCCGACTTCAGCCTCAGTTCATGTGTCCACGTCTGTCTTCAGGACAGACGAGCTCAACAACAACACACCCAGGGTACCTTGGACGTCATATGTGGACGTGGAAAGTCCATGACCAAACTTGGACATGTGACGAGGATGTGATGTAAAATCGAGGCCGCTCTGCCATCACGCTGATGATCACGTTTTGTGACACCACTGTTTCCTGTTTCATATTACAGTCGTGTAAATTAGAACTTAATTCATTATTTTGTTTTACTGCTGTAAAAATACAAATTCTGATTTAATTTTATTCTCATGTTTCGATTCTTAAACTTTTTTAATAGATGACTCTTAACTGTGACTTTTTTTCCTATTTGAACCTTTTTTAAAGAAAACTTTGACTTTTTTTTGTAAAATTATGAAAATAAAAATAAAACTTTTTCCTCCGTAAATGAATTATTTATTTCAAACCACTCTGACTCATCGTCCCGTCTGTTCTTATGTTCTCAGTCTCTCCTGGTCTCCCTCCTCCGCTGACCCTCATCTCTCCTCCTATATTAGTCGATATATAATCTGTTCTGGGGTCAGTTTCCTGCAGCTGATCACCTGGTATTGATCGCTGTCTGCTTCAGAGTGTTGATCTGGATATCGATGTGTGGATCCTCTCTGATACTTTGTCTGCAGATATGAGTCAGTTTAGTTTTTCTTACAGTATTGATCTGCTCCTCTGATCATCATCATCATCATCATCATCATCATCATCATCATCATCATCATCCGTCCAATCAGATTGACTTATTGATCTGTTTTCTAACTCCAACCCTGCCTTGTGTTTTTACTGACTGATCCAGAGTCATTAAACCTTCTGTCTCTGTGAACCTTAAATGTCCAGAGTAACGTCCAATGGCTTGTTAATAATAGTTGTAAATAACGGCTAGTAATGGAGAGTAATGGCTGGGTATTACAAGTAATGGCTACTGGCTAGTTATAGAAAATAATGGCTAATAATTGAAAATAATGGCCAGTGGCTAATAATGGAGAGTAATGGCTACCAATCAAAGGTAATGGCTGCTGAATTGCAGTTGCAAATAACTGCGAGTAAACTAGTCATGGCTAGTGGCTAGGAATTACAAATAATGTCTAGTAATTGAATATAATGGCATTTATAATTATGGCTAGTTGCTAATAATGGCTAATAACATAAAAGAATGGTTAACAATGTAAAATAATGACATGAGTCATTTCCTTGTCCGGGTAGCTCCTGTGGTCGATCATGCGCCCCCTGTAGGCCGTCCAACACACAGCACTCTGCTTCATGTCGTCCTCTCTGGTTCTCTCCTCTTCCTGTCTTTTTGCTCTGACTAATAACAAAAGACATAAAACAAAACAAAAACAAACAAACAAACAAAATGCAAGTTATCTGTGAAAATTATTCAGTGTAAGTTTAATTTCTAATGTGCCAAAGATCTGAAGATTTAAAGGCTGTGAAAATATTTCAATATTTATTTAATTATTTTGTTTTTATTTGTATTGAACTTTTTTTCTCTTTATTTACTGTTGACAATCGTGATGTGTTCACTGTCCTCCGTCATTCTGGGATTCATTAACATGTGATCGTTAAATAATTGAAAATCAAACTTCACACAGTCTGAAATGTTATTAATGACGTTTAGGATCAGTTATCAAACACACACAGTTTAAAGTTTACCCATTAAAATGTGACGTTCACTGTGACCACACACGCACACACACACACACACACACACACACACACACACACACACACACACACACACACACACACACACACACATGCTGAGTGTCTTTGAAGTCCAGCGGTGGGGGTGTCTGTCTTCTCATGAAGTATTCATGTAGCATGTCAAGTGTGTGTGTGTGTGTGTGTGTGCGTGTGTTTCACGGTTGCTGTGTGTCGACACGACGAAGAGGCGGGGCTGTGAGGAGAGAGGGAGGGGGGAGGACAGGAGGAGAGGTGAGGCAGACAGACAGACGGACGGACGGAGGGGAGGAAGGCTGGAGCATCGCCAGTGTTTCCCGGCAACAACATCAGTGAGCGGCAGGAATCCTCCCGCTCTTCATCCTCCCGCTCTTCATCCTCTCGATTGTTCCCACCTCCTGATTTTAATCCTTTATTCCTCCTCTGCTGCCGCTCGCCTTCATCACCCCTCCGCCCCCCCTCGTGAGTTAGAGGAGGAGGAGGAGGAGGAAGGAGGGAGGGGAAAAGCATTGCGATACTGCAGGAACAGACCGAGGAGCTACAGGAGAGAAGAGAGAGGGAGAGGAAGAGGAGAGGAGGAAGAAGCAGGAGCAGGAGGAGAAGGAAAACCAGAGAGAAAGAGAGGTGGAATAAAGATGGGGACAGAAGGAGGTCGGTGCAAAGGAAACGATGAAGGATAGAGGGGAGGAAGAGAGGTGAACATGAGCTGAAGGAGAGAACAGGAGGAGGAAAAGGTAAAAGTAAAGACGGAGGAGAAACAGGACGGACGGAGAGAACAGGAGGGAGGAATAATGAGTGGGAGAAACAGCGAGGAAGAGGAGGCTGAGTTCAGAGGAAATAAAAGAGGAGCAAAGTGAAGGATAACAACAGACAGGAGGTGAAGAGGAGCAGATGGAGAGGTTTGGTGCAGTGTTTGTCGGGTGGAGGCAGTCGGGTGGAGAGATGGATCTCTGCAGGACTTTCATACTTTCTGCTGCTCTTCATGGATCATGTCTCGACAGGAACTTCACTCCATGTTCTCGGAAAACTTCCTGCTGATCGGACGGACGCTGATCCATCAGCCGTCAGGTCAGAGATGAGACACGAGGACACGGACGGACAGACGGGTGGAGAGTTTCCTGATGTGTTGAGGATGGAGTGATGTGGCCGTCGGTCTGATTGACAGGCGGACTGAAACCTGTTGGAATATTTCCGTGGAATCCCCCGAGGAGTTAGTTGGGAGGAGCTGCGGTCACTCAGACGTCACGCTGCAGATGATGAAAGGACATGTTTGACAGATTTGGACTGTTGGACGTTTTTTTTGATCCACAGACGAAGTGGATCTTGGAAACTTCCTGAAGGAACTTGGTGAGAGTTACTGTGAAAGGAGAAAACAGCTGAGTGAAGCATTCGTCTGCTGATACGTAAAAGTTGTTTTAACAAACCAGGAAGAGTCTCAGAAAATGTCTGGACTCCTTCAGGACTCTGATGTCAACGACTCTGATCTCTCAGACGCCACCTCAGGATCACAGAGGTCACTGATCTGTTCAGGATGAACTGAAACTGTTGGCTGTTTGTCCCACACGCCCACAGGACTGTGATGAGACATGATGATTTAACAGATGAAAACAGAAGAGATGCAGTTTACTGATATTTCTCTGAGATCTTTGGTGAGAATGAAGCTGAGAAGAGGAAACAGCTGCACAAACACAACTTTGACTGATTAGCTTTTATCAATGAACCAAGAGAAACTTTGAAACATTCATATATCCTGAAGAGTTTGGTTACAGCGACTGGAATCGTCACTTTACAGCTGATAACTGAAGTCACTGATGGATGGGAGGTTACTGATGTTTCAAGAGTGGACTGACACCGTTGGACATTTATCAGACGCACAAGTACACCTGTTTGAAACTTCCTGAGGAGTTTGGTGAGAAGGACTTGAATCTCTTTGACGTCCTCTCTGGATGGACGGACAGTTTACAGATACTTTCAGAATACATTTTTGAGGAACGTCTTTTAAATTTCCTGAATCCTCTGAGGTCTTTGGTGAGAATGAAGCTGAAAACAGGACACAGCTGCACAGATGTTTACAGATGGGTACAAACTTACACGATGAAGTCAATGATGGATGGGACGTCAGTTTACTGAAGTTGACACTATCGACTGTTTGTTATGAGACGTAAAAGTACGACTGAAACGTGTTTGAAACTTCCTGAGGAGTTTGTTTAGAAAGACTTGAATCTCTTCGACTTTCGTCCCTGGACAGACGGACGGACAGTTTACAGATACTTTCAGGATGAATTTATAGTTTGGATGTTTGTTGGTAGATGTAGATTTTATTATGAACCTGAGGCCTTTGGTGAGAATGCTCCTGAAAACAGGAGACGACAGGATGAACAAATCGTTTACTCACACATTAAAAGCTGAAGTCCTTCAACTGAAGATGGTAGAAGAAGTCAAACCATGAATGTCTCTCCTGGAATAACTCTTTGGATCCTTGTTGCTAGAACACATTTTGGTGGAACGACTGGTCTAAACTTTTCTGATAATTTTTCTTGAACCTCTTAAGTTTTATATTTTCTGGATTTATCTCTGACTTTATCTGGAGAACTTCCATTTTCTGGATCACTTCTGGCTCCACATGTTGATTTTCCTGCTGCCATGTTTCACTGTCGAACACGTCGTTCATGTCTCAGCCTCGCTGGTTTTTACTGATTGTTCTCTTGTTGGATTAAATCTGGTTCTTTGAGATGGTGAATGAGGACGAGTTTGGACCTGGTTCCCCTTCGAGGCGGAAAACTCTGAGCAGATAATGGACTGGAAGGAACTGTGAGTATCAGTGTTTCCTCCACAGCATCCTCCTGGTTTAATGATCTTTATGTGTGTGTTGGTTGATTTCAGAGTTTGAAATGAGTGTCAGGTTTCAGGGTGTTGATGTGTTCAGAGGAACAGAGAGGACGCTGCAGAAATAAAGTCCATAAATCCAGTTTAGTTTAGTGGAGACGGCCGGAGGTTTAACTGTGAAGAGAGATTGTTGGTGGAGCAGAGGGAGAGTTAACTTTAATGTTAGCTTGTAAAATAACACAGACTCTTTCCTCTTTATGTTGAGCTGCAGCTTCACACACTCGAAAAGGAAGTCTTTGTGTTTTTATGAGTCTCTGAGGTCTCTTTGTGGTCCAGGCTCTTCAATATATTACAGTCTCGTTATTAACCCTGCGAGTCTCCCTGAGCACACTTAAAGAGCCGAGAAAAGGTTTTCTTCATCTCGTCTCTCTGTCTGCGTCCCTCAGCAGAAACACTGCTCGCTAACGACTGACCACAGATTTACTGAACTCTGAGTTTGTCCTCCACAGTTTGGTCTCTGTTCTGCTCCTGTTTGATTTTTCTCAGTCTGGTGCAGAGGATGAAGATACAAGCAGTCGTCAGGCTGCTGCAGCTGCTGCAGTTTAAACAGCTCAGATAGGAGAGATAAGACATTCATTCAACTCAGTGACCAGTTTATTAGGAACAGCTGGATCACACTGAGTCAGTCTGTAAGAACTCCTCCTGATGAAGGTTCAAATGTTCAGTTTGTGTTGATTGAGCTGTTCGATCACTGCGGAGGTTTCAGTTTGTGCTGCTGTTGACCTGAGAGGCCTTTCAACATTTACTCTGCGCTCTCTGATTTAAATGGGTCAGACATAATGTGTTGCGTCACATTCTATGTGTGATGCAACACAATTTAACTACGTCCTCCAACAGTTAGCTGATGTTAACAAACTCAGAAACAAACTGAACGTTCACTCTGTCTTTTCATTTGTTTTTTCATTCACAGCAGATTTTTAGCAGAAGATTGTGTTAGTGTCTCGTTCTGAGGCCCCTTTAACTCTGTCTGTTTAAAACCTCCTACAGACTCTGAGACTTTATCAGTCTTCTAACTTTAGTGCAGCTCAACTGTGTCACATATGGATCCATATGGATCTAATAAACATCCACTTTGATGTCTGCAGACTGATTCACACGCTACAACATACGATGCAACAGCTTCACATACTGAGTGATGCTGCAGGGTCATTACTTCAACTCAACATAGAGGCTCACATTAATGACATTAATACAGTTATTATCATGAAATTAATAAAATGTCCAAAGAAATGTTGATGAAATGTCCCAAAAATCATTAAAATGTCCAAAAAATGTTATTGAAATGTTTGAAAAATTTAAAAAAAAGTTTGAAAAATATAACATATATATAATATAAAATGTCCAAAAAATGTCCCAAAATATTATTAGATTGTCTAAAGAAATGTTTTAAAAATGTCATAAAAAGGCTGATAAAATGTCAAAATAAAGTTAAGAAAATGTCTGAAAAATTGTTGAGAAAATATCCAAAAAATAATCTTAAATTGTCTAAAAAATGTTTTGAAAAAAGTAAAAAAAAAATCGATGTCAGAAAAAAATGATTAAAAACATGGCCAACAAAATGTCGATAAAATGTAAAAAAAAAAAAAAAAAAAAAGTGATTAAATTGTCTAAAAAATATATTTTAAAAAATGTCCAAAAAAAGTTAATAAAATGCCAGAAAATATGTTGATAAAATGTCCTGCAATGTGTGTGTGTGTGTGTGTGTGTGTGTGTATTCCCTGAGGCTGTACACTCTGCTGTCCTTCATGGACTCTATATAATTACACACTCTGTTCTCTGATTGGACTCAGTGAGGAGGAGGAGGAGTCTCTTCTTCTCTAATGATGTCAGATCTCAGTTTGAGCCTCCTCGACCCCCCACTGATCCTCCTCCTCCTCCTCCTCCTCCCTCTCAGTACTGTAACAGACAGTCTGCAGGTCAGACTCAGGTTTTCTCAGACTAAGGGCCCGTCCACACGAAGCCGTGTCAGGGTGAATACGCCAAAATATTTATGCGGTTCAGCCTTTCGTCCACACGAAGCCGGCATTTTAGGGGGGTGAAACCGCATCTTTTTGAAACCTGGTTCCAGAGTGGATAAATCTGAAGACGCCGCCTTAGCGTCTCCGTGTGTACGGCCAATACGCAACTTTTGGCCGGCGATGATGTCATAGCCCCACCTCTCTAACCTCTGTCTTTACCCCGACAGGGAGCCGTCCCATCACAACAGCAACAGTGGTGGATTACAAGCAGCAATAGACAACTATTTACGTTACAGTTTGTTTACAGTTCTCTATTCTTCAGCTGGGAGATAAAAGGTGGAACACACCAGCTGTTATAGCTCAAACAGGATCGTGTGATCATCCCTCTGTCATCTCTGACAGCCATCTCAAAGCAACCCAGCACGCTGGCAATTTGCTCCGTTAAAATCTAGTTAGCTTGAACATGTCCCGAGCTAGCTTAAGGTAAACATCTGCTCCTTCTAAAGATGATTTATGATCTCTGATGACTTATTAAGAGACACTAACACATCATTCAGTATTAACTGTAGCTCCATGTAAAGTGAATAAATGGGATGTTTCCCAGCTAATCCTCCGCTCGTCTGCGTTAACCACGCAGTTTACACGTTTTTATAACTTGTGATTTATTACAAACTGTTGTGAGTGAAACATGAAGCTGAATTTAGCAGCAGACTTCAGTCATAGTAATATAAAGTAGGAGGAAAAGAAGTACTTTTGGCATTCACGTGTTTACATGATATAAAAGTATGATTAATCACTAACACACTCTCAGCCCTAATGACTAAATACATATTTCACAGTGTGTTGCTGAGTTTATTTTCTAATGTAGCCAGTGAGGAGAGTGCTTACAGAGTATGTTGACCCTTACCTAAAGACTGGCCATCATGACTGACCAA
>JAGQAX010000009.1:44285146-44346652 GCA_019142605.1 Cephalopholis sonnerati
TTTTATTATTGATGACAAGTTTTCTGAAGCTTGATGTTGAAATATGCAAATGAGGCATCGTCTCAAACGTCAGTCTGAACAAACGAACTTTAAAAGTGTATTTTGGATGTTCAGTCGTCACTGAGGACGACACACGTCAGCTCTCAGCTGCAGAGCGTGTCGTGTGTCGTCAGCTCAGATCTGTAACAACACTTCATATAAAATATGTGACGTCTCTGTTTCTGTCTTTACTCCTCGTGTTTTATTTTCATCTGTTCCATCATTAGTTTTTTTTCTGTTTGATTTTACTTTTGATGTTTTCTTGTCTTTTGTGTTGAATTAGTTTTGTCTTTTTCATCCTGTTCTCTTTCTTCTCTTCTCCAACAAAACTTTTTTATTTATTTCTAAATTAATTTTAATGTTAAATTTCTTTCTCCCTGTTCTTAATCTTTATTTTCCTTTCTTTCCCTCTCGATCATTTTATATCACTTCTTCTCTAATCGTCATTTTCCTGTCTTGTCCTCTCGTTCTTCCTCTCCTCAGTTCGTCTGATGAGTTCATCATGTTTGACTGAACCAAGAATCTTCAATCCTCTGGTTTCATCTTTGACGAATCTTCAAACCTTCAACGACAAATATTCAGTCTTTAAAATAAATCTGTAATTTCACACAGATTTTTATTTCAGACCAGCAGAAACTTCTTCAGACTGAATCTGATGTCATCATGTCGTATCACAGCTCAGACTCTGATTGGTCCCTGTCTGTCTGTGACATCACGTTAAACTCTATTAATAATATTATTTAGGTGAAACAAAGTGGTGACGCTGCTCTTCAGCTCTTCATCACACATTCAGAGCTGCTTCACAGACTGCAGGTGTGTATGTTAAAGCTGACCGGAGATCAGCGGCGTCCTGCGTGTGGCCACAGTAACCGAGGTTGTGATGATTCGCTCTGCTGGCTCGCAGCGACACATCATTTAAAAACTGCTGCGTCTCAGATTATTATTGGCTTTAAACTTGACCTCGTCACCGCCGCCGAGCGCCGACTCAGCAGCTCCGTGACACGCCAATAAAAAGCCTTCAGGGAGCCACGGCGTGTCACGGCGGGCTGATCTGAGGTCAGATATAGCAGGTGCTGCAGGTCAGAGGTCAGAGGTCGGTACCTTGGTAACACTGTAGTCTCAAACTGCTCCTGAGGGTCTGATGACATCAGCTGATGATGTCGACATCTATCAGACTGCTGACAGTGACATAACGACCCCCTCTGGTCCTCCGTCCTCTCTGACGTGGAGTTCCTGTCTGTCTCTAGGTCAGAGTGATGGTTCGGATCTGTTCGGTCCACAGCAGCGAGTCCTCAGAGTCCATGTCCCTCCTCAAAGTGGACGGCAGGAAGAAGCTGCTGACTCTCTGCGAGACGTCAGTCGGAGGACAAACTGCTGCCGCCGCCGCCGCCACCCAGAGACGATCCTCCGCCTCTGCTCCAAAGACCTTCACCTTCGACGCCATCTTCTCCCAGGATGCCTCACAGGTGAGACGGGACAGAGTCAGCTCTGCTTTAGATCAACCCTCAGAGACAGATTCACACCAGGACACACACTTCCTGTCTCCTGAAGTCAGCATGAGACATGCCTCAGTCTAATCAGTGACAGCTTCAGACTTCAGCTTCAGACACTTTACCAACCTGAGAGTAGCTCAGTCTGTAACTCAGGTCACACACAGTGTGTTTTCAGTGTGTGTGTGTGTGTGTGTGTGTGTGTGATGCAGCGTGGGTCTGATTTATAAAACACACGCTGACGTTCAGACTCCTGCTGATAAATGATGAGATGATTCAGGTTGTGTTTCAGAGCAGAGCTGCAGGTTTCAGCAGCTGACTGTAGAGTCTGACTCTGTTATGGATCAGTACAAAATATTGTGATATCATAACAGGAAGTCACCTACAGCGTCCCACGTAACGTGATTTATATTGAAGTCTTGGATCAGAGTGAGTTATTGTGTCTCAGGCTGTGTTCACACCTGTCCTGTTTGGTTCATTTGCGCTGGTGTGAACACACCAAAACAACTGGACCGAGACCTTCTTGAAGAGGTGGTCTCAGTCCGGTTCCAAAGGAACTCTGGTGCGGTTGGTTTGTGGTGAGAACGTGTTCCGACCTGGATCTGAACCAACTGCAGTCACATGACACATTGTTTGGGTTAAACATGAGCATGTTACAGTCCTGGAGGATTATTAATGTGCGCCTCCTCCTGTACTGCCTTAATATGCACATTCAGCACATCCAATGCATCAAAACATTGTTTTCTAGTTGGAGCCGCGCCTCGTTTTCAAACTGTATGCTTTGACTCAAATGAACAATGACAGCAATATAGTCCACGATGAGCAGCGCTAAAATCAACCTGCGTAGTTGTCCCTCCATTGTGACATTAGAAAGTGTCACATTTATCTTGACAGTGTACTCTTCTTCAACGTTTGCTTTACTTCCTGGATTTTTCCCACATGGAAATTCTGACCAATCAAGAGCAGCTTTCTCACACAAGGCATTTGATCTGGTCCGCTTGTAAATGCTGCCGTGAGAACACCAACCAACTCTAGGCAATTATACAACTTTGGAACAACATGAGTCCCTGATTCAGACCAAAGGAGACAACCACAGGTCTGACAGCAGCCTCAGTGTGAACTAAACTGAACTGAGTCATAACGTGACGTCACTGAAAATAAACAAACACAACTAAGAAAAAAGAACAACTTCCTGTTTAAAGCAGCAGGGTCATGTATCTCCATGTCATAAAACAGGAACTAAAGTATGACTCTATAATGAGCTGTGATTCGGTCATAGGGATGAGGCCGCAGATCGTCAGCAGGACGACCTGCGGTGTGACATCACTTAAATACACCAGCTCTACAGACGGTGTTTATCAACGAGTGACGACAGGTTCAGATTTCTTTGTTTACATAACGTAAATAAAAAACTTTGTCGGTCACAAAGTGACGAGACAAGCTAATGAGAGCCGACGAGAACAAACATGAGACACACAACACTGTGTGACGCAGGACGTGAAGCTCCGCCCCCTCAAACAGAAGTAAATCACACAATACGGCGGCAGCTTCGTTCAGACAGAGGACACGATGACATCATCTGCAGAGCTCTGACGGAGCGTGATGTTGAATAACGAGTTCGCACATCCCATCAAGTCCCATCATGACACAGAATGTAACATCCTGCCTGTGAGGTGACTGTGCTCTGATGTGATTGGCTGTCACTAACTGGATCTGACCTCTGATAGGCTGAGGTGTGTTCAGGGACGGTGGCGGAGGTCATCCAGTCGGTGGTGAACGGAGCGGACGGCTGCATCTTCTGCTTCGGACACGAGAACCTGGGTAACGACACTACACACACACACACACAGACACACACACACACACACACACACACACACAGTTACTTAACCTGTCACATGATCATTCTGTTGACTCCACCCCCCTCAGGTAAGACCTACACCATGATTGGCCGGGACTGCTCCACCCAGAGTCTGGGCGTGGCTCCGACCGCCATCTCGTGGCTGTTTAAGGTGATCGAGGAGCGGAGGGAGAAGTCCGGAGCTCGTTTCTCCGTCAGAGTGTCAGCCGTGGAAATCTCCGGTCGGGAGGAGACGCTCAGCGACCTCCTGGCTGGACTCCTCTCCTCCTCCTCCTCAGGGGGGGGGCAGCAGGAGGCCCCGGGGCCCGCAGTGTCCCTAAGAGAAGACCCCCTCTGTGGATCCCAGGTATAGATCATCCACTTCCTCTTCCATCATCTCTTTCTTTCAGAGGCAGCGGGGCAACAACCGACTCATCAAATACCGCCGCTTTGTCAGTGGGCGTCACCGTCGGACACACGGTGCGTTTCACACCACATGTTTAGACGTGTGTGTTCCATGACGAAGCGTGCGTATTTGACGAGTTGAGAGCGTGTCGGGTCACCTTGATGAGTTTCCTCTGTCTCAGACTTCCTCATCTCCTCGCCTCCTTCCCTTAACCACCTCCTCCCTTCCTCTCCTCCCCGCTGACCTCGTCCTCAGCTCGGGGGACTTTGTCTCTGTCCACAACTGTCCAATTAGTCCTGACCTTCCTCCTTCTATTCTTCCTCAGTCTGAGTTATCTCCCCGGGCTGCGTCTGTCTGACACTTTATCTCCTCTCACTTTAATTTTCTCTCCACTTTTCTTTTTCTTTATCAAACCTCATTCTGTCTCCTTTCAGCCCGTATCGTCTGTTCGCTGTTATCTCTGAGACACTCTTCATCACGTCTTCATCACGTCTTTGTCACGTCTTTGTCACGTCTTCGTCACGTCCTTCTGAGACGTCTTCATAAAGTCAGACTGACGTCTTCACCTGAACTTCCTGCTCTGTGCTTCAGCAGTGATCAGTGTTGGTGGTGCAGCCTCCTCAATCAGTCACATGTCGTCTCTCCACCAGCAGGATTCATAAAACCATCGTGTTTATGACGATAAGCTTCATGATGTCTCTCCTCCCCTGTTCCTCCCCTGTCTCTCCATCAGCTGCAGAATCAGACGGAGCTTCGGGCCACCAATGCTGAGCAAGCGGCGTTTTTCCTGGACTCTGCCCTGGCAGGGAGGAGGAGCAGCCGGGTGCCGAACGACCAGGAGATCCGGAGGAACTCTCACTTCCTGTTCACCCTGTACCTGTGTCAGGAGAGGCAGGACAAGAGTAACAAGGCGGCCGGTCAGTGTGTGTGTGTGTGTGAGAGAGTGTGTGTGTGAGAGTGTGTGTGTGTGTCACCAGATGAATCTGTGAGAAAATAACTTCAACTCCCAGAGTGCATTTCACTGACAAACATCCAATCACTGAGCTGTTCCTTTACCACCATGAACACACACACACACACACACACACGCACACACACACACACACCGTCCTGCTGACACTGATACACACTGCAGCATCAAATGTGGATTCCTGTTAGTCTGATTAAAGACCACAGCGAGCGTCTGATCACTGATCAGACTATTGATTATTAAAGATCGTCAGCAGGAACCAATGAGCTCAGAGACACAGACAGGAAGTGGGACAGAGTTCAGAGACGGACTGACGTGTTGGTTTGAGTCTGATTATGTGATTTATTAAAGAGCGATGCTCAGAGAAACAGTCTGACTCTGATGTTGTAGAAACTGAGGTGATGTATTGAAACTGAAGTCAGAGTTGAATTAAAGAGAAGTCACAGTGATGAAGAAACAGCCGTGTGCAGACATCGAGCCCTCGGGCAGTAATAAACTCATCTGTTAGTGACTCTGCAGCCGCTCACTCTCCTCCTCCTCCTCCTCCTCCTCCTCCTCCTCCTCCTCCTCCTCCTCCTCCTCCTCCCTCTGCTTTTCATTTCCAAACGCAGCTGCTAATTAGCCTCATCCTGAGCCGCCACCACTGCCGCCGCCGTGCTCTACACGAACACTAACGAGCAGAGAGGCTACGCTAACGCCACCTCCGCCCACGCCTCCCTGTCACAGCAGTTATTAGTGTTTCACTGCTCCTGGAATAAATCTGCATGCTTAATGAGGCCTGAAGCCTCCATGTGTCCTGCAGAGAAACTCCGCCGCTCTCAGCACTTTGTAAATCCTGCTGATGTGAGCAGCTGATGGTTCACGCCATCACTGCTCTGACGCCGTGAAAGAGAGCAGAGATAACAGACTGGAGATCAGATCTGAGCTGCTCACACTCTTTGACCAGGTTACAGATACATGTTCATGGTTAGAAACAAATTTGACTCAGTGACATCAGAGCATCAACACAGCTGTGGACCGCTGCTGTCTGTGGGAAGATGGAGTGATGGCGTCCTGAGACAGAGGAGGAAGTCGTCATCTGAGCCTCTCTGTGGTTTGTTTGTACGGCTGCACAGCTGATGGAAATATGACTGAAATCACAGCATGATATGTAAATCACAGCATCTGTAAACTGAGTCACAGTGTGATAACTGAGCCACTGTGTGATAACTGAGTCACAGTGTGATAACTGTGTCACAGTGTGATAACTGAGTCACAGTGTGATAACTGAGCCACTGTGTGATAACTGAGTCACAGTGTGATAACTGAGTCACTGTGTGATAACTGAGTCACTGTGTGATAACTGTGTCACAGTGTGATAACTGAGTCACTGTGTGATAACTGAGTCACAGTGTGATAACTGAGTCACTGTGTGATAACTGAGTCACAGTGTGATAACTGAGTCACTGTGTGATAACTGAGTCACTGTGTGATAACTGTGTCACAGTGTGATAACTGAGTCACTGTGTGATAACTGTGTCACAGTGTGATAACTGAGTCACAGTGTGATAACTGTGTCACAGTGTGATAACTGAGTCACAGTGTGATAACTGTGTCACAGTGTGATAACTGAGCCACTGTGTGATAACTGTGTCACAGTGTGATAACTGAGTCACTGTGTGATAACTGAGTCACAGTGTGATAACTGAGTCACTGTGTGATAACTGAGTCACTGTGTGATAACTGAGTCACAGTGTGATAACTGTGTCACTGTGTGATAACTGAGTCACTGTGTGATAACTGTGTCACAGTGTGATAACTGAGTCACAGTGTGATAACTGAGTCACTGTGTGATAACTGAGTCACAGTGTGATAACTGAGTCACAGTGTGATAACTGTGTCACAGTGTGATAACTGAGTCACAGTGTGATAACTGAGTCACTGTGTGATAACTGAGTCACAGTGTGATAACTGAGCCACTGTGTGATAACTGAGTCACTGTGTGATAACTGTGTCACTGTGTGATAACTGTGTCACAGTGTGATAACTGAGTCACTGTGTGATAACTTAGTCACTGTGTGATAACTGAGTCACTGTGTGATAACTGAGTCACAGTGTGATAACTGAGTCACAGTGTGATAATTGGGTCACAGTGTGATAACTGTGTCACAGTGTGATAACTGAGTCACTGTGTGATAACTGAGTCACTGTGTGATAACTGTATCACTGTGTGATAACTGTGTCACAGTGTGATAACTGAGTCACTGTGTGATAACTGAGTCACAGTGTGATAACTGAGTCACTGTGTGATAACTGAGTCACTGTGTGATAACTTAGTCACTGTGTGATAACTTAGTCACTGTGTGATAACTGAGTCACTGTGTGATAACTGTGTCACAGTGTGATAACTGAGTCACTGTGTGATAACTTAGTCACTGTGTGATAACTGTGTCACAGTGTGATAACTGAGTCACTGTGTGATAACTGTGTCACAGTGTGATAACTGAGTCACTGTGTGATAACTGAGTCACTGTGTGATAACTGAGTCACAGTGTGATAATTGAGTCACTGTGTGATAACTGAGTCACTGTGTGATAACTGAGTCACTGTGTGATAACTGTGTCACTGTGTGATAACTGTGTCACAGTGTGATAACTGAGTCACTGTGTGATAACTGAGTCACAGTGTAATAACTGAGTCACTGTGTGATAACTGAGTCACTGTGTGATAACTTAGTCACTGTGTGATAACTGAGTCACTGTGTGATAACTGTGTCACAGTGTGATAACTGAGTCACTGTGTGATAACTGTGTCACAGTGTGATAACTGAGTCACTGTGTGATAACTGAGTCACTGTGTGATAACTGAGTCACAGTGTGATAATTGAGTCACTGTGTGATAACTGAGTCACTGTGTGATAACTGTGTCACTGTGTGATAATTGAGTCACAGTGTGATAACTGAGTCACTGTGTGATAACTGTGTCGCTGTGTGATAACTGTGTCGCTGTGTGATAACTGAGTCACTGTGTGATAACTGAGTCACTGTGTGATAACTTAGTCACTGTGTGATAACTGAGTCACTGTGTGATAACTGTGTCACTGTGTGATAACTGTGTCACTGTGTGATAATTGAGTCACTGTGTGATAACTGAGTCACTGTGTGATAACTGAGTCACTGTGTGATAACTGAGCCACTGTGTGATAACTGTGTCACTGTGTGATAACTGAGTCACTGTGGAGATCGTCAGATATTTTAACCCAAACCTTGATGTTGTTTCTGAACCTAACATCAAGCTGTTGTTGTCTGAACTCCAGGAAGTAAACCTAAATGCAGTGTTTGACCATCACTCTAAGTTTATTTTGAAAAAGACCGTATGTATCTCATGAGCAGTCACTGAACATTTCCTGTGAAATAAAAGTTCATTTTGAAAAGACATGAAGGTAACAGGTGTAAACCGACACGACGTCCTTGAATTACAAAAAGTGAGGCAGCAGGACACTCAGCGCGTCATGTTTGATGTGTGGATTCGCTCACCAAGTTTCAGTGTTTGATGAGTTGAGAGTGAGAGTTTGTTGACTGTGCTCGTCACTCTCCGCCCTCTGGTTCCCTCCAGTTAGCACCGTTAGCTCAGTCAGAACTGTTGCTGTAGGTTAGCACTGTTTATGGAGTTAGCACCATTAGCTAGTAGCTGCTAGCCGCTAGCTCAGCTCAGCATGTTGAGAGCTGTGTGCAGAAATCATCTGAATATCTCATAGAGCCACTTTAACCTGGGACTTTCTTGTCACATGACTTGGACTCAACAGATCAACCTGATTTCCTCAGACTCAGTGTGACTGTCCTGCCTTGACTCGGGACTGACCTCAGGACCTGTTCCTCTCAGCCTGGGACTTGTTGGTCCTGACTCTGGTCCTGTGATGGGACTTGACTCAGGACTTGCCGTCCCTGACCCTGTGTCTGATATGGAACATGATGTGGGACGTTCTAGTCTGGACTTGTTGAGGACTTGACCTGGGACTTGGGAAACAATGACATGTCAGAGCTCTGAGGTCTCACGTGGGGCTGTGAGCTGATGTCATTTTTATTGTAACAGTGGTTTCTGTCTGTCTGTGTCCCTCCGTGGACGTCGTCTCCTCTGGTCTCACACCTGTTGTTGTCCGTTACATCACCTGTCCTCTGCCGCAGCTCTGACCCAGTTTGACCACAGAAACCAGTGACTCCTCTGAGCCGGATCACTGGATCACATCTTTAGCATGAAGTCTTTACTCCGGCGTCCACAGAGAAATTTACATATTTAAACAGGTCATGAATTTATAACGACATCAGCAGTGAGGAGACGCAGCTAACGTCTGATATTTAACCTGATGAACACTGATCACGTGTCTGTAACTGAAGCAGCCGATGGTTGACCAGCTGTCTCGTCTCTGTCCCTCAGTGTCCGGGCGGAGTCGTCTCCACCTGCTGGATCTGGGCAGCTGTGAGACGGACATCAGCAGGACCAGAGAGGGAGGCGGAGGACAGTGTCTGTCTCTGTCCGCGTTGGGAAACGTCATCCTCGCGCTCGCCAACGGAGCCAAGCACGTTCCTTACAGGTACCAGCTCGCATGTTAATGAACGGGCAGGGGTCAAAGGTCACAGACGGACCACAGCTCCCTGTGAGGACGGAGACTGAATATTGATTGTATATTTAAAGAGTTTTCAGACCGATGGAGGTTCACTCCTCTGGATCCTTCAGCGCCATCATTCTCATGAGTCGTTATTCTCAGGCTGCATTTTGATGTTTTGTCTTCTTTTGGTGTTGTTTCATGTTTGGGGTGGGGGGGGGTGGGGGTCATGTTAAGACCTTTTTGAAGTCATCAAATCTGCCACCTGGTCAGTCATTTCTACCACAGACACGATACGCCGCTGGACGGCGTCACTTTGAAACGCTGCTGGAAAACAACATAACTTGAAGAGCTGTAAAGTCCCTACAGGGCGGGGGGAGGGTCCATGGGCCAAACCATGATGTTTTTTTCTAGACCTATTTACCAGCTTTTGTTGTGGTAGGAAATAAATACGAGCTGTTTTGGTGATGTCGACTGAGACGCCGACCTGGTCCCCAAAGTCCTCAGATCTCAGTCTGATCCATCGTCTGTGGGACGTGTCGTAACAAACGTGGATATTTTAACCCAAACCATGATGTTTACAAATCTAACAAAAGCTTCTGATGCCTTAAAAACTGTTTTTTGACCATCGCTCTAAATTTATTTTGAAAAGGCCTGTGTGTATCTAACAAACAGAAACTGACCATTTCCTGTGAAAACACAAGTTTATCTTGAAAAGAGACACCTATATAACAGGTGTCCTGAACATCAACAACAGACGCACCCAGGTCACCTGGTGCGTCACATGTAGACTGAACAAGCGGCCATATGTGACGAGTTGTGATGAGAACATGTTGGTAACCAAGTCAAGTGGTGGTGGGTTTGTTGGGGGGGTGGTTGTAGGTGTTCATGCCCGACGGCCTCGTCTCATCAGAAACACGGACAGACGTACCTGATGGGTCCGACTGAGGCTCCGCTGTGGGTCTTCACATGTTTGTACAGAATGACTGGTTATTCAATTCAACTTTATTCATAAAGCCCAATATCACAAATCACAGTTTGCCTCAGTGGCTTTAGCATCCGTCTGTCCTCTGGACCCTCACAGCTGATCAGGAAAAACCTTTAAAGGGATGGACAGATGGACAGTAGATGTTGTGTGTACAGAACAGATCAACATAAGGCACTGATTTATTGTGTTTCCTTCATTTCTACAGCTGTATGATAATATAGGATTCATCATTCATATGTTTCTGCCTCAGTAGCTGCGCCCACAGCCGTTTTGTTTTCAAATTTACCGTCTGTCCCATTTTTATAACCCTGATATCTCAACAACACCTCAAACGTCCACCTGGACTGAAGAATAAACTGACAGGAATTTAGCTGTGGGAGGTCAAAGGTCAGGGTGACCTCACATAACAGAAGAATTCATACACTAACTCTGGCCAAACTTGACACAAATGTCTAACAGGATAAAATAATGAAGGTCAAAGGTCAAAGGTCAGCTTGACTGTGACATCATTGTGTCTTAAGGTCATATCAGGAACAGAAGGGGAGACATTTGGTCAGATACTGACTCTGATATTCGGCTGATTATACACCAACAAAAACAGACTTATATTTGACACATCTCTTCAGTTTTCTTTTCACTTCCTGTTTGCACACGGCCCTGCGGTCTGACGCCCTTATATGGGTGTTTGTGGGGAGTTTATGTTCATTAGGATCAGCTGACGTGCACTTTGATTCTCTGAGGTCACAGGGATTCATCTTTAGAAGAACACAGGTGTGAACAGTTGGGAAGATGTTGGTGAATGAGGCTCAGTGATGTCATCCGGTCACTTCCTGTTAAATATCTTCACATTAAGGCGGCTGATGTGAACATGAACTTCCCTAAATTTCAGCACCGTGCGTTAAACACTGCAGGAGCTCAGCTGTGAGCTGATAAAGAAGCTGAGGCTGCAGATTCAGATGTGATCTGAGTGTCTCTGACTCCAGATCACATGAGCTCCAAGCGAACTTCATTAATGTGAAATGAGAGATGATTTGATTCCTTTTGCTGCGCGTGGGGTAACGAGGGGTTTCTCAGGCCCGTCTCAGTGTCGGCTCTGGTTTTAACGAGGGCTTTCTTGATGTATTATTCAGGGACAGTAAGCTCACCATGCTGCTCAGCGAGTCCCTCGGTAACATCAACTGTCGAACCACCATGATCGCCCACATCTCCGACTCCCCCGCCAACTACATGGAGACGCTGACCACGGTGCAGCTGGCGTCCCGCATCCACCGCATGAGGAAGAAGAAGTCCAAGGTACTTCATCTTTTATTCAGAGCTGTCGACGAGCTACAGAGGAGACTGATAATTATGTTCATGTTTAGTGATCAATGAAAAGCAGCAGGACACGTTTAATATCTGTAGACTTTCTAACAGTGTTTGACTGAGTGACTTTTGTTTCTGTTATAGTTCAGCAGCAGAGGAGAGAATTCGTTTATTCCATTTAAAGTCCACATGTCTCTATCCTCATGGTGCCGACACTTAAAAACAAAACATCTGTCAGCAGAAATAAATCTGAATAATCAATAGTGTTCAGAGATCCCATCTTTTCATAATCAATGTTTTCTTCACATAATCTGAGAGAAGCTGTTAATAAAAACACATGCTGTTATCGATTCTGCTTATCAGTTTAAGTCTTTATTGATTCCTGATCAGTTTTCTGTGTGAAATAAAGTTCACCTGCACAGGTGTAGCCGTCAGCACCTCTCCTCTGTTTCCTCTGAGTCTGAACTCAGTGTGGATCATGTGTTCAGCTCAGAGCAGGTTAGTGTTTCCTCTCCGTCTGTGTGCAGCTGCAGTGTTAATGTGATGTAACAGGATGTTTCCTGTCAGTAACAGACCTGAGGTTCAGTCAGACACAGTGAAACTCTGTCGCAGGATTTAAGTCTGTGTTATGTAGAAAGATGTTTCAGCATGTTGCTGCTGTGTCTTCTTAAAATGATGATTTGACATTGAACACTTTATTTTCACATGAGATGAGATGAGATGAGATGAGATGAGATGAGATGAGATGAGATGAGCCTTCACTGGCGTTCAGAAGAGAATCTTGTGTGTTGCAGGTTCAGAGACACAGAGAGGCAAATTATATAAAATAATAATTAAATTATTTTAAAATAAAAATCAGAATAGAATCAAAATAAAAACCATGAAAGAGCCATCAGACTTAAAAATTACACTGCAAACTCTTATTCAGATGAACACAAAAAAATAATAAACTGTAACTGATCAACAAAATATTTCAACACCACAGAGTCACAGTAACGATCGTTGATCAGTCTGAACACGAGTTCAACTGATCACAACGTGCTGCTAATCTTCTGACTGAACTTTATCTGTTTGAATAAAATGTTTAAAGGAAGAAACTCCGCCTGTCAAAGTAAAGAAGATCCTGCACACTGATCTCACTCAGATTCACCGTCTCTCTGAACCTTTGTCAGGACGATTTAACACCACACTGATCTTAAATAATGCTCCGCCCATTTCATGTGCACAGGTGTGTGACACTTAGTCAGCTGTAGGTGTTTCTGAATATCTGACAGCAACATGTGACCCATCTGTGACATTAAATAAACTCCATATGAAACAGACAGGAAACAAAAGACAGTTTCTTAACGAAGGTCCAGAGGGATGAAAAGTTAGTGTGAGCATTAAATCATGAGACAGGAGCAGTGTGTGTGTGAGATCTTCTTTAAAGACTCTGTTTGAACCAAAATATTAAAATGAAACAACATAAAACAGGAACTTGTTTGTTCGTGCAGGTCGTCACATCAGCTCTGGCTCCACCACGATGGAGGTTTTAATGAGGTTTAAAACATTTAACTTTGTGAGAAGAGACATTTGAAACATTTCTGTGTGACGGGAACAAATGTTTCTTTACTGCATGAATAAAACACGTCGGGATGTAAAAAGAATAAGAACAGACTCAGTTTGATGTAATGACCTTTTGTTGAATTGAAAAACGTACTCATGTTTTTTTTGGAGTGATGTGACTTCCCGATTTCCTCCCGATCATACTGATGTTTCCATGGTTACCAGATATGTCAGGCTCAATATCAGGGAGATGTGAGTGACATTTAATGTAATGGAGCAGAAAGAAAATGGCACCCTGGGCTTAAATATCATATTTCACTGCAGACGGAGCTGACAGGAAATACAGCTGACATATCACAGCTTTAAAAACACTGACGCTTCTTCTGAGCACGTTTAAAGGGAAACGTCTCTCTGACTGAGCTTTAAGCGACTTCCTGCGGCTGGTGTCTGTAAATCTGTACGACAGGATCAGAGTCATAACTCAGAGAGTTTATTCTGCTGTGAAATGACAGATAATCGATGTCAGTGTCTCTAAGGGGACAAGAGCGTCTGTGGTGAGATGAAACTGATCGTCACTCTCATTGGAAGCTGTGTTTGTATCGTACAGACTGAAGAAGCCGCGTGGTCACGAGTTTAAATGTCTCATTGACATTCATGTTAATCTGGCCCACAGCGTGCACTTTAACCTCTTGCTGTATCGACAGCCGACACTGCAGACATGTGTTCAGGCTTCTCTATGTTAATTATGTCTTTTTTATTCACAGTACGCCTCCAGCTCGTCCGGGGGGGAGAGTTCCTGCGAGGAAGGCCCGTCCCATCGACCTCCTCATCTTCGGCCCTTCCACCCTTGCACAGTGGCCCTCGACCCGGACACGCCCCTGCTGCTCTCCAGCGATCCTGATTACTCCTCCAGCAGCGAACACTCCTGCGACACTGTAATCTACGTTGGGCCCGGAGGGGCGGCCATCTCTGACCGAGAGCTGAGTGACAACGAGGGGCCACCTTCCTTCGTCCCCATCATCCCCTCCCTGAACAAGAAGAGAGTCAAAGACGCCCCCCGGTCTGACGGAGACCACTTTAAGTGTAACACATTTGCAGAGCTGCAGGAGCGACTCGACTGCATCGATGGCAGCGAGGGTCCGGCCACCTTCAGCACGGAGGTCAAAGTAGCGCCAGCAGCGGCGCTCAGGACTCAGGGTGGAGCCACTAAACCCACAGAGGCAACGTCTCCACCCAAACCTGAGAAGAACTCCTCCCACAGGTTCCAGGAACAATCCAAATCCCCCTCAGCTGGCAGCCTCGTGGACTCCTCCAGACGGACGAGTGCTGATGGGGAGAAACTTCCAGCCCCTCCTCCTCAGCCATGTGTGGTAAAGCAGGGCGGAGCTTTGAGCCAGGACTCAGAGCCTGTGGTGCGAGAGAAGGTCTACCTCAGAGGAGGTGTTCCCAAACCGTCAGCCTCACCGTCCATACCCAGGACATCCAGGGACACTGTAGCCAGGACTCCCCCAGTGGGTATGAGCCAACCCGCCCTGAGGCAAGGCCAGCCGCTGGGGTCCCCCAACATGGAGCGGGCCCACAGTCTGCGGGCCGCTCTGTTAGGAAGATGTCTGGACACAGATTTTCTGAGGACGACCGTCACTCTGCAGCAGCCCGTGGAGCTGAACGGGGAGGACGAGCTTGTATTCACAGTTGTAGAGGAGCTTCCAAGAGATCTCGTCCCGGACAACGGCCGCCCCTCCAACCTCCTCAGCTTGACTGACTGCTCTCTGCAGGCCTTAGCCCCAGGCTCCCGGCCTGTCAGCATCATCAGCAGTATTAACGATGAGTATGATGTGTACACGTGTCAACATGGAGCTGTGGGGCCTAGGGCCGATGTCAGTACCGAATGCCAGGAAGTGCTGTTCCAACACGGGAACACGCAGCCCACTGACTCGTGGCCGAGAGATGTGAGCGCTGACTCAGCTGAAGCTGAAGGCGCTCATTCAATGAGCAGGTTTCACATGAGGGACAGAATCATAGCATCAAAGACTGCGTCCATGCTGACCTCGCCAAGTATGTTTCATAAACAGCCATTTCTGCAACACGGCATCAAGAGCTCCCTGAACGACAGCGGCGTCTGTTTCTCAGAGCTGGACAGTGACCCAGCTACTCCAAACAAACCTTCTCTGACCAAGTGCCCCCCCTCCCCCGACTCCACCAAAGCCACTCCCAGAGGATCTCTGAAGGTCAGAGCTAGCACCCTGAACCCTTCAGTGCCCGCCCACATTCCCCATCACGCCACCCATTCCAGTCTTCCCAGGAAAAACAAGCCTACCTCATCTGCAGCTGCGGCCTACAGCAGACAGGAAGGCAGACATGACGACTTTTTGCTTCAGGGAAGCAGCCACTTTGATCCCAGAGGGGTGGAGTTTCTCTCTGCTGGTAAGCCACCGAGAAGTGGCACGAGTAGCGTTTCCTCTAAGAGGCCCGGCGGGAACAGTAACAGTGTGCCCCGCCCACCAAAGGCACAGACCTCAGCTCAGAGGGTTGTGGACAGTTGTGAGAAGTCCAGCAGCAGGAGAGGAGATACTCTTATCAAGCTGCCACGACTCACCCGAGGTGCAACGACTCTGGGAACTGTTTCTGTTCCCCAGAGTTCTGAACTAAAATGGAGTCATGAGGGCGCGTCGGTGACGGGAACCCTGAGGTTTTCATCCCTGGGAAAAAAGTCAAACGGGCAAAAAAGCAGCGTGATCTTCAAGTCTGGATCTGGAAACATCTCCCCTCCTGCTCCACCAGTCAGACAGTCGAGCCAAGAACAAAAGACAAAGACTGCGATTTCTCCAAGTGCCTTAAAAACAAGCAGCGACACTGGAAAGTCCTCGTTCCCTAAAACATCAACCTCAGAGGAAGAATTCAACATCAGGCTGCGGGCCGAGTCATTCAGCCACAGGACGTCCAGTCTGAAAACTGAGCAGGGCTCTGTGAGGACGTCCTCCAGCCTGAAGACAAGAGGGATCAAAGCAGAGTCTTCCAGGTACTTTGGGAGTCTGGTGTCTCTGGAGAGATGTGACAGTCAAACTTCTACAGGGTCCAAACCTGAACCATCCAGGGAGAGCAGCGGTGCTACTCTAGGAGGTAACAGCAGATCCAACAGATCAGTGCCAAGACTCGGAGTTCCAGCCTCCACCTCCACCTCTGCTGCTGCTTCACAACTTTCCTCTGGTGTCTTTGCAACTACAAGTAAGCTTGGTCAGGTCAAAGGCAGCAGCAACTGTCGAGCAGCAGTTTCTGGTGGATCAAAGGTTCGAACTCTGTCCGTCAGCAGCTCCAAGAGCCCGAACTCCTTCCCTAAACCTCCTGATAATGGCGCTGCACGCAACACCAGCCTGTCTCCAACTGCTAAGTCCCCTGCTCGGCCGGGGGCAGGAGCTAAGACAGGAAGAGGCACTATCATGGGCACAAAGCAGGCCATCAGCAGAGCTGCTAACAGCCGTGTTAGCGAGCTAGCCACAGGTAGCCAAAGGAAGCAGCTCAGCAGGCGCCCTGGAGTGACAGGAAGTGATGGCACTGACAGTGGGACTAGTAGTGTCAGTGGGTCGCCAATCAACACACCGCTGCCATCACCTTACAGCAAGATCACGGCGCCTCGCAGGCCGCAGCGCTACAGCAGCGGGCACGGCAGTGACAACAGCAGCATCCTCAGTGGGGAGCTGCCCCCCGCCATGGGACGCACCGCCCTGTTTTACCACAGCGGGGGGAGCAGCGGCTACGAGAGTATGATCCGGGACAGCGAGACCACCGGCAGCACCTCTTCAGCACACGACTCCATGAGCGAGAGCGGAGTGTCCTCGTCGAATAGGAGCAGGATTTCCAAATCGCCCAAGAAGAGAGGAAACGGTGAGTCCGCTTCACAAAGTGCGCTTCACACCTGTTTTCATCGCTTCAGACGCGGACAGGCGAATTCAGAATGTTGAAACTGAAGTAGAGACGTTAACATGTAACAGTCGATCAGTAACCATCACCTGGTCGACCACACCTCGTTTTTATTTTACTGCTACAGTGTCGCCCCCTACAGGTGACAGGCTTTATTGCACCCTGCAGCTTCACATCTTTTATAGTGTTGGACAACTTCCTGTTGATTTATGTGTTCTCAGTGTCAGCAGTAGCTCCTGACGATGGTGCCAGAGCACAGATCATGGGTCCATTAAAGTGTAACAGCGTTTGTTCTGTAGTTATGAGAAACGTGATCAGGACTGTTCACGACGATCAGTGTCAACAGATTCTAATAATTTTAGGAGTTCAATCCTGAAGGGCTGAAACTCTGTTATAATTCCAGTGAGACGGTTCACTGTGGACACGATGTGACACAATGTTGTGCCAAATGCTGCTCAACAAATATGACACCAATCTGCCAGATGGGGGCGCTATAATCTGTCAGCCTCGAACAGTCACAAGTCCCAATGTTATCAAAATCTTGTTAATATCTCAGTGTGATCTGGATCAGTGAACATTAGAGGGGGTGTAACTGAATGTATTCTTCAATAATCATAAAACCTTAAGGATCAGAAACATCTGTTATCCAAAATCCAATAAAACAATCTGATTGGCTGTTTGATGAGAGGACCAGGGCGACACTAACTTTAGGGTTGGACCACAGAAACACGCCGTCCCTGCAGAACTGTGTTGTGAAAGACCAAAACATCCTCAGCTGATGTAGAGGAATGTGAGGTGAATCCTCAGGGGGCGGAGCATCACTGTTTCATCTCATCTAATTATTAAAATGAGGTGTGACATCATCAGAGTTAACGGCAGAAGTTTAATGCTGTAATCTGACATTCACCAGCTGTTCCTGATTGTACTGATTCAGATTGTGACGGAGCCATAAAACTCCTCTGAAGCTACATCGATAAATTAACATGTATATGAGTTTTTTCTGCGGCGTGCTCTGGTGCATCGGTGTGTGCGATGACGGGATGAAGGCGGCTGTTGGGTCTCATATTTTCATGAAGCACACTGAAGTGTTGAGGTTTTATCAAAGGCTGCTCTCCTCTCTGATATCTCACCGCATCAATTTATCCTCAGATCTACATCCACACACATTATCTGGGCCCGTGTAGTGTGTCCTGCCTCTGTTACCGTACAGCAGCTGATTGTGATTCATGCTGCTCGCTGGCGGCGGCGACGTGCAGGTCAGGCAGCCTGATGCATATGGAATCAGCACTCGTGTGATCTGCCTGCCATCAGTCTGCAGATCTGGGCTCGTTTCTGCCTCATGAATATTTCATGAAGCCGCTGCGATTCCCGGTGTACATATCCAACTCCAATTATCACCCACACACCCCCCCACCCACTCCACAGCACTCCACAGCACACACACCCCCACACACTCCCCCTCAATCTGTCAGCGCTGTCGAGTCGTCACATACAGACCCCGAACGCTGTTAATAACCAGTAATGGCTCTGTGTTTGTGCCGCACGCTGTTGCTTTTGCTTTTACTCTCGGCAGTTATGATAATGATCAAATTAATTTGTTCGGCAGCTCTCTGACAGACGGCTGTACAAAGTCATTAAAAATAAGATGGAGGTCTTCAGGTTGACGGCGGCGCTTTTAAACCTTATCAGCGACACAAGTGGTTGTTGACACAGAACAGTGTTGGAACACTGAACTGATGAAGACGATGAGGCTAATTAAAAATAATGAGCCGTCTGTGTCGCCGCCTGTCATACACTGATATCAAGAACTAAATTAAACCTCCTTTCTGTTGTCATGTTTTTATTCCATCAGGTTTCCTGCGGCGGCGTCTGATCCCAGCTCCCTTACCGGACCCCTCCTCTCTGGTCAGGAAGGTCGGGGGTCAGTGGGTGGACCTGCCCCCGCTGGGCGGCACGCTGAAGGAGCCCTTTGAGATAAAGGTGTACGAGATTGACGACGTGGAGCACCTGCAGAGGAGGAGGGAGGTGGTGACGGGGTCAGAGGTGAGGAGGACTCCACCTGCTCAGATCTCTGTTCAGATGAAGGTTAAACTACTGTCGGCCGGTCCGATCGTAACAACAAACACCAGCTGAAAGAACTCAGCATCACTGACAAAGAGTTCAGTCAGAAGTTGAGCCTCTGAATCATTAGCTTCTTTAAATATCGGGTTGTTCATCAGAGTGCTGTCCAGATGGAGGGCAGGTGACAGGAAGTAAAGACTACTAGCACTGATCACATGACTCTGACCAGTTTTGTTTACTGATGTTGACATCATCAAACTGGGAAAACACAAAGGACACTTCACCTGTGGGAACAATTGACCTGGTAGTTAGACAACAGCAGCTAAAGTTAGCTATTGTTAGCCGGTAACGTAAGTGACTGTAAACACGCCGCATCTTAAACTGCCAGGAAAATGTGAGGTCGTGCGCTGGGCGCCACTCTGTGCCAACCAGGGCACGGAGGCAGGTTGCGTCTGAGGTTGCTAAGTGACCATAACCAGCATCATATCACAGCCTGTTTCCCTGAAACCCTGAGGTTAGAGCTGATCTACTTCCTGTGTGTGTGTGGGTCAGATGTGACGCTCTGACAGCTCTGCACTAACATGATCAACTTCTCCTCCATGTTTATCTCACGCTGATATTTACTGAAGAAGGAAAGAGATCTGAGGCTGTGACTGGCTGGTCCTCGTCACATGATGTGTGGTGCACGCTGCTGCCTTCCAAAAGTTTAATTTTAATTTAATTATATACCCTTAACAGTCCAGCAAGGGGAAATTCCAAGTTTTCACATATACACACAGGCCTGAAACACACACATGCACAAACAGAGCCTTTTACCTGCATCAAATGGAGAGATGTCAGGGTGAGGGGGGGCTGCCCATGGACAGGCGCCCCAAGCAGTTGGGGGTTCAGCTGGGGGTTCAGCGCCTTGCTCAAGGGCACCTCGGCAGTGCCCAGGAGGTGAACTTTTACTTTTACTTTTTTTAATGCCTGTTGCTCTGGCGTTTGAGCGCGCCTGCCACTTGTCCAAATTGAAAACAATTAATTTGAGGGTGCGACAAACGTGACATGTGTGGCTCCTTAGCCTGACATTGTTTCACCAGCCCTCTGGGAGCAGCTGACCTAGTAGGTTGAATATTGTTGCTAAAGTTAGCTAACGTTAGCCTGATAGTGCTACATCCATGGACACCAGCTGAAATATACAGACAGTGACAAATTTTCTCAGCCGACCAGAAACAAGATGACGGTCGTTTCAGTCATCGACCACAACAGTTGTACACCTACAGACTCTTTCATCGTCATTTGTGACGACGATCGGTCACTTTTTTGTGTTTTGTTTGGATCACAGTCAACACGAGCTTCAGTTGTCCGATGAGAGCTGCTGCCTGCAGCTTCATCCAGCACTGTGATGCCGTCACTTTCCTCTTCATCCTCTTCACACAGTAAATAGATGACCACTTCCTGTCCTGTATCTGGATTTTGTGTGTCATAATAGTCATGTGACCAGATGGAGACAAACCAATTTATAATATAGAGAAAAGACATGTGAGGACGTGTCATTATATGACCTCACACACCAATGCTGTCTGCAACGCTGCCTCAGTTCAAAGGTTTAATATTCTGACCTCCTCCACCGTCGCCTCGTTTGGTGTTGTATAAAACTTTTGACTCCGCCCTCTGGTGCCATCAATTGGCTGAATCTATGACATTATAAAGGACACATGAAAGTCTGAGGACAGGGAAGTTTACAGTGTTTGATTATTGTTGGACGTAATGGGAGGATAAATGAGCTTTAACCCGTCTCTATGACTCTGATCACACCTGATCACACCTGAGGCCGGAGGTTCAATCAGTGACATGTCAGTCAGGAATCATCAGAGCTGTGATTCAGTCAGCTTCTAACTAAACTGCATCATCTACAGACTATGATGAATATGAGGAAGACGAGGCACACGTGATGAAGGTGGATAATTAACGAGGGAGTGTGAACGTGTCTCGTTACTCAGAGAGACACAAGTCTGTCCTCCTGAGACTGTGACACATTTAAGAGACGTCCGTCTTCATGAGCTCCAGCCTGAAGCCAGTTTATCTCCCAGTCAATCACAGGTCAGTCCTAATTGGTTTAGATGGGAGTGATGGCTGGAGGAGGAGGAGGAGGAGGAGGAGGAGGAGGAGGAGGGTGCAGTGATGGATGAAGGTTGGGCCCCGGCTGGTTGGTCTTTACAGTTGTCACCTCTCTCTGTGTTAACGGGTCATTAACCTTCAGTGTGTGGAGGGAAGTGAAGTCATGAACTGAGCTGATTTATTTTCAATTAGAGGAACAGGATGTGCTCTTCATCACAGCCTCATCATCCTCTTCTGTCTCTCTGTCTATCTCTCTCTCTGTCTCTGTCTCTGTCTCTGTCTCTGCAGCCGTTCCATGATGTTGAAAAGGTGAGTTTTTATCACAGTCATGTTCATCTTCTCTCTCCTCAGTGACGGACGTCACAGCCTCAGTTCATTTTAATACAAATCCTTTGTGTCTCATGTCGTGTTCACGCCACATGTGATGATCATACACACATGAACTTGCCCTTTACGTTGTCGGCGTGCTGATTGGCCATCATGGTGCGAGGTGGTTGCTAAAGTTCAGATTTTTCAACTCTTGTGAATAAGTGAGAGTTCACACCGCTTAATTCACGTTGCGTCCATCACGCCGCCCGGCGGGAAATTGCGTCTAATGACATCTTTACATTGACCTTACATGTAGTTCATGTCACGCACATTCTTTTACTCGCTGTGAACACAACATGAGACTGTATTTCCTGTAAAATATGAATGATATCTGTCAGTGAGTCACATCAAATTAATCTGATCATTGTTAATGAGAAATAATCACCTGGATCAACATGAATATATTATATGTTTTATTAATATTAATTTAATTTTAGGTGAATTAATAAGTAAATAATAAATAAAAAGTCATACAAATGAATTGTGTAAAATAAATATTTTGATTTCTGGACAAAAATGAACTTAATATAATAAACATGGTTCATCATTGTTATTTTGACACCAGCAGAGTTTAATACAGTAAATCAGTGTTTCACAGCTGCTCATTGCTCCACGTGTTGTCTTGTAGAGGCAGATAATGTATCATCACTCTGTATTTAGGTTACACAAGGCTCGGGATGCAGTTAGGCAAATATCAGATTTGACAGTAAAAGAATCCATGAGAGGTGTTTTGATAAATCTAAGTGGTTCATGTGTAAGCTAAGCCTTGGGAGGTTAAATGAGGTGGAACATTCGGGAGTAGGGTGACCTGACCGTTAGGATGGTTGGGACAAGTTTCACAATAGAGACAGTTGTTTTTGCCAGGAAAAAGAGATAAGTAGAATGGAGTGACAAATGACCCACAGTTTTAGGAGTAAGTAGGAAAGAACTTTGCAATTCCCAGAAAATATGACGCACACACACACAAAGCACACACACACACATACACCCACCCAGGAGGATATAAGAATAGGAAGAGTGACTGTTCATGTGTGCTGTTTCTACCAATCTGGACGTGTAGACCAGTGTATCTGTTGTATGCTGACGTTCTGCGAATAAATTATTCCCATTGGCTGTAACTTTTCTCCGTGGTTCTCTGAGTCTCTTCATTTCAGTGTTTACTGAAGTTGAGCATTTTTCTTACAGTCTTTACTCCGTAGCGTGACTCCACATCATGCGCTTAGTCGCGAGAGTTGAAAAATCATCATTTCAACGAATTCATGCATGTATGACGTGAGACATGTGCGCATATGACACGAGGCAACACAAAATATTCCAGCATTCAAACTTGCGAGAGTAATGTGACATGAAACCTCTCACTGCGTTTGGTGTGAACACAAAATCAGTTCAAGGTTCACACAACTCAGCATTCAAAGCTCTGTGCTGAAAATTCACTGTACTTCAAAACAAAGACACGTTTGTGACCCACTTTTAGACCACGACCCACCAGTTAGGAACCACTGCTGTAGTGTTTGTTTTTCAATAGCAGTTTTTTGCGGTGAGACTTTAATTTGACGTGACACCTTCTAATTGGTTGATTCAGATTAAAGCTGAAGCTAACAGGCTAACTGTGTTAGCAGCTGCTGAGCTCGTCTATACTCCAGTTCAGACCAAAGATTCATGACGAGACGAAACCGTTTCAGAACGTCACAGAGAAAAGTGTCAGCGGTGTGAACTGGCCGGTCTGAGCTGGACTCAAACCGGCTGATGGTGTCACCTGACACTCAGCTGGTTTTAAAGCACGTCACCTGTTTCAACAGCCAATCAGCTTGTAGTGAAGTCCGCTGGTCAAGTCAAAATGACCACAGACGGCGTGTTGGCTTGCTGCAGCAGGTGCTCCGTCCCCGCCCAGCCCTCTGTTTCCGTCCTCACGGTGTGCCGGTGTTGGACGGTGGGTCGCTGCTGCTGCTGGCTGTATGTGCTTATGCCCCGCCCACACACACACATTCTCACTGACTGATGAATTGGCGCTGGTTATTGATATTATTGTGGCGTATTGATTATGAATACAGTCCATCTGATGCTGGTTTGGTTTCATCACTGTAGCCAGTATCTCACTATCACTATCCTCATTCAGATTTTAAGAAGCTACAAATTATATTCAGCCACAAAATAAGTCTGAAAAGCTGCAAATCAGAACGGAAGCACAGAGAGTTGTTGACTAGAGATGATACGCCGTCTCGTGGTGAGGTCACTTCCTGTCAATGTTACAGAAGGACAGAGAGTTGTTGACTAGAGATGATACACCGTCTCATGGTGAGGTCACTTCCTGTCAACGTTACAGAAGCACAGAGAGTTGTTGACTAGAGATGATACGCCGTCTCATGGTGAGGTCACTTCCTGTCAACGTTACAGAAGGACAGAGAGTTGTTGACTAGAGATGATACACCGTCTCATGGTGAGGTCACTTCCTGTCAACGTTACAGAAGGACAGAGAGTTGTTGACTAGAGATGATACCCCGTCTCATGGTGAGGTCACTTCCTGTCAGCGTTACAGAAGGACAGAGAGTTGTTGACTAGAGATGATACGCCGTCTCATGGTGAGGTCACTTCCTGTCAACGTTACAGAAGCGCAGAGAGTTGTTGACTAGAGATGATACGCCGTCTCATGGTGAGGTCACTTCCTGTCAACGTTACAGAAGGGCTGAGAGTTGTTGACTAGAGATGATACGCCGTCTCATGGCGAGGTCACTTCCTGTCAACGTTACAGAAGCACAGAGAGTTGTTGACTAGAGATGATACGCCGTCTCATGGTGAGGTCACTTCCTGTCAACGTTACAGAATGGAGCGTTGACAGTAGGTGTTTGTCTCAACTCGTCTTATCGTCAGTCTTTGGTCTGAACTGGACTTTACAGAAGCGGGAGACGTGATTGGCTGAACAGTGAGAGGATGGTGACGATAACAGTGAAAAGTGATGTTATGAAATAAAATTATGAATTATGAAATATTTGAGATAATAAATAATCAGCTTTCTCTGGTTTAACGAACGTTTGAACTCCGCCCTCTTTATAACTGTTTAAATATCATTAAGATATTGATCATAAGAGAAAAACGATCACATGTCCTGATGGATAAAAATATTAGTAACTATTAGTAAGTAGTCTGTGAGCACTGCAGCGTTTCCTGCCTCAGCAGAGACTTCCTCCCTCCAACACCTGTAATTAAGTGAAGCTGAGAGGGACACTGATCCACCTCTCCGTCACCTGTCCGTCCTCAGCTGTCCCTAATCCTCCGCCTGCAGATTAAGTCTACAGCCAGCAGATTAGTGCACATGCTAATTTTATCTCCAGCTGGCTCCTAATTAAATTCAGCCGTGGACACAGACTGACGTCTCAGAGCAGGTTAGCAGCCCCTCGCTCCACTGTGGTAATCCCCCCTCCACCCTCCACCCTCCGCCCTCCGCCTGTATAAACCTGCCGACGCTCTGCAGAGTTCACATCACAGAGACAGGAAGTCTCAGCAGCTTTTGTTTGGTCCTCAGGGTCTGCTGTACTTTAACGCCCGGCTGAGGATGCTGGAGAAGCGGCAGCAGCAGATCAGAGAGCTGAAGAGCAAACACGAGAGGCTGAAGGTGGAGCTGGAGGAGGCCAAGAGCCGGCTGATGCTCCACCCTGGCAAGTGGAGCGGAGAGTGTGAGTACAGCACACACACACATGTACACAGCACACACACATGTACACAGATTGTATATACGTGCAGTCATTACAGTAGAAACTCTGAACATTGTCTTTGCTGCCTCTGATAGCTCTCAGAGGTCATCTGGTCAGGTGGTCACGGGGGGGTTCACTGTCGCTCAGCGGTGAGGCTCACAGGTCAAAGTTCACCAGAGATTAATTTGAGGGGAAAAAATATTCACCACACTTTGACCCTGAGAGTGAATCCACTGATCCTGGTGATGCAACTGAAATGTATTTATTTATTGATGCTGTATCAGACGTTGATGAGCCGTCAGCTGACATCATCAGATGGAACTCGTTAGAGGACTCGTACTCATCATTTGTACTGCGTGCTTCACTTCAGCTCGACTCAGCTCACTTTGGTTCTTTGTTGCCCCACAGTGTAGACAGGATTCTCAGCTGATGGCCACGGTGACCTCACGTCAATCTGCCGTGACATCATCTTCAACACTCACCGGATCATTTCATCGGCAACCAATCTGAGGAACACCTGCATTTTGTCAATCATATGGTTGAGTGTGTGTAGTGTACGATGTGGTGTTAAAGGGTTTGGCATGGTGTACCACACCTTACTGTACAGTGTAGTGTGTGTAGTGTACGACGTGGTGTTGCTTGCTGACATTTTGTTAAATCTGGATGGAGTGAACTTAATAACTGTGGACTCACTGTAACTGTCAGGTTTGTGCAGGACGTCCTGTGACAGGTTTGTGATGATTGTCTCTGACCAATCAGTGGTCTGCAATGTCTGAACTCCACCTTCTATTATCAGCTCAGCTCATTTGGAACCTTCACTGAGGTGCTGCCATAAACGCACCATCTGCTCCTGCTCTCACTCAGCCCCACAGGTTATTAGTTACACCAGTGTTTCGGTCGTCCTGGACCTGCAAACATTCATGGAAGAGCTGAACAGATGTTGAGTAGATCAGAGCCGTGCTGGATAAAAACATCACTGATGGAGGTGTCGACACATGTGCAGTAAAACTGCTTTTTTCTGTGAAACACCATTTTTGATGAAAGATTCACACTCGGGAGGACATACACTCGTCTCTAACCTGCTCTGACGGCGGTTTAAACACTCACATGTCCATCTGTGCTGAGTGTGTCTCTGAGGGTAAAGCTGACAGGAGTTTATTCTTCAGTGATCCAGCTCTCTGCAGCAGCAGCGTCTGACCCCAAACACACAGTGTGGACAGACACACAGCGTGGACAGACACACAGTGTGGACAGACACACAGCTTGGAGAGACAGACAGCGTGGACAGACAGACAGCGTGGACAGACAGACAGCGTGGACAGATGCACAGTGTGGACAGACAGACAGCGTGGACAGACTCACAGTGTGGACAGACAGACAGCGTGGACAGACAGACAGCATGTCTCCAGCTGAGAGCGCCGGCGGCTTGAAGCCCCGCCTGTTGAAGCTCGTCCTCTGGCTCCATCAGGATTCTTGTCTCTGGCTGCAGCTGGTGTTTGGAGAGGAGACTGTTGGAGCAAACTGTGAGGACAAACAGCCTCGAGGGACACGATTATATTTACATGTTTTTATTCCCCGTCAGCGGGACAAACTCTCAGCTCACCTCCGAGAAACAGAGGCGCAGACTCTTCACAGGAAACAGCCAGAGGAGCTGCGAGACTTCGGCTCGTCCTCAGATCAATAAGACATTATCTCCTCTGGGAGCAGCTCGTAAATCTCTGTCTGCTTCTGTGAAGATAAAGAAAGACCTGGTCAGGCTCCGTCAGCGTATCCCAGCATGCCCTGCTCCATCAGAGAAGAAGACATTACACTGACTCACATTCATTCAGACTGACTCCTCCCTGAAACACCTGACACAGTTTGGATCAAATATTAAACACTGATTTTTTTAGGATAAGATCCAAACGATTTTCCAACATAACAAACTGTTTTTATTTGTTTGATACGAACACATTTCTGCAGACGATGCTCGGCTGACGTCAACAGTCCAAAGACGTCTGAGCTGATTCACTCTGTTCTCTTTATGTTTGAACTTCGGCCCCGAGCCAACGCATCCTGTCCTCAGGTTGTCCGTCCATCCGTCCATTCTGGTGAACACAATATCTCAAGAACAGCTTGAGGGAATTTACTTACATTTGGCACAAACGTCCACCTGGACCCAACGATGAACTGATTAGAATTTGGTGGTCAAAGGTCAAAGGTCAGTGTGACCTCACATTACTGAAGAAGTCACACACTGACTCTGACCAAACTTGACACAAATGTCTAACAGGATAAAATAATGAAGGTCAAAGGTCAGCTTGACTGTGACATCATCATGTTTTAACGTCATATCTCAGGAACAGAAGGGGAGACATTTGGTCAGATACTGAATCTGATTGGTCAGATCTGTGCGTGAGTCGTCCATGTTGTAGAATACGTAGCTTCCTTTCAGCAGTGTCCATATTTGATTCATCGTCTTCTGTCGTTGCTCCGTGTGAGTCTGGATGGATGTTTCCCTTTAAGGGCGGCGGCCTCGTGTGTAACCTGCGTGTGACGTGTGTTTCATTGTGTTTGGAGGGAAGCAGCTCTGTCGGGTTGTCATGGTGATGATGCAACAAACAGTGATGACAGCAGCAGAATAAAGTGTCTGGATGAGTTCAGCGCTGTCAGACCTCATGAGACGGCCATGTTTGTTGTTTTGTGTTGAAGACTGTAATAAAGCACCTGAACGCCTCGCCATCCTTCCCTCAGCAGAGTCGTCTGCACTGCAAGAAGCTAGTTACAGCTAACAACGAGCAAGGCTAACATTAATGTTAATAAGCCAGCGTGTCCCCACCCACGGAGCCGTTAAGTCGTCACAGAGGTGACGCATGGATATAAACTGTAACTGTGACGTGACGGGTGGGCGGAGCCATACAACCACGGGGCGGGTTGTGGGCGGAGTCATACAACCACGGGCGGGGTGGGGGCGGGGTCATACAACCACGGGGCGGTGATTCCAGTGTATTCATATGAAATGTTTTTAACTCTAACCCGTCTCTTCCTGTCTCTGTCCCCCCTCCAGTCGACGTGGACCCGGACCTGGACCGGGAGTCCCAGGAGTACCTGGAGGCTCTGGCTCAGGTCACGGCGGAGCTGGAGTACTGCGTCAACCTCTGCAAGTCCCGTGTCATGATGGAGACATGCTTTGACATCGCCGTGATGTCGGCTGCCGCCGCCATGCAGGGAGGACAGCAGGAGGTGGAGGTGTGAGAGGGGGCGTGTACAAACAGCAGCACCACCGTCAGTCTGCCCCCTGTGGCCACTGACAGTACTGCACCAAAAAAAATCCCCCGGGGCCCAAAAACACTCACACTGATGCACAAGTGAGCAACTTTGACTGAAATGAATGAGTGACATGTTGAAGGGCAGTTTCCAGCTCTGATAATACGTTCATGGCGACCAACAGGAGGCGGAGAAAGAAGAGGAGTCTCAGCAGCGTCATGACGAAGGAGATGATTTATTGTCCTGAGGGGAAAATTCATTTTTCAGGACGTCACAGGAAAACTCAGCGGACAAAATGTCCAACAGCCTCATTCATTCATTCATTCATTCATTCATTCAAAGTAAAACCTTTGAAGACTCAAACAGACAGAGAACAGAGGACAGAGACAGACACACAGACACAGAGGACAGACACAGAGGACAAAGACAGAGGACAGAGACAGACACACAGACACAGAGGACAGACACAGAGGACAAAGACAGAGGACAGAGACAGACACAGACACAGAGGACAGACACAGAGGACAAAGACAGAGGACAGAGACAGACACAGACACAGAGGACAGACACAGAGGACAGAGACAGAGGATAGAAGACAGAGACAGAGACAGAGGACAGAAACAGAGACAAACAGAGGACAGAGACAGAGACAGAGGACAGAGACAGAGACAGAGGACAGAGACAGAGGACAGAGACAGAGACAGAGACAGAGGAGGTGCAGCTGGAACAACCAGGAAGTAAAAACATGTCGGTGACGACTGATGGAAGAACACTTAAACTGTTTTTGGATGTGTTTCCATGGTGACGGAGGTTTGTCCTCTGTGGAGACGTCCCGTCGCAGCAGAGGGACACGACGCTGGTCCTGAGTCAGTGAAGACGAACAGATCTCAGAGAGGATGAAAGTTGTGGAAGTGCCTTTCTATTTATGACCTAAGTTAAGACATGAA
The DNA here is from genome assembly GCA_019142605.1 of Cephalopholis sonnerati. Taxonomy (NCBI): domain Eukaryota; kingdom Metazoa; phylum Chordata; class Actinopteri; order Perciformes; family Serranidae; genus Cephalopholis; species Cephalopholis sonnerati. Next base: position 44,314,642 of record JAGQAX010000009.1, read on the forward strand.
TTATTGATTCTGATTTTATATATTTGTCACATCTGATCTTTAAACTTTGATATGTTCGTTATGCAAAACGCTGATGTGTGATTTTAGAGTTGATGTGATAGAAACTGGATTTAAGTTTGAGCCAGAGAAGAAAAAAAAAAACGAGATGGAGAGACGAGCAATAATTCAGTTATTAGTACAGAGCTCATCTCAACACACGACTCACAGCTTCTGTCAGATTATTATTTACAGATAAACCTCTCTGTCGTCTCATGACTCAGCGAAATGTGAACTCATGTTAAAATCATTTAGTCTCATCATCTCTGACGTCTGTCCAGATTGAACATGACTCCATAAACGCAGATATCAGAGACAAAGAGTCATCATGTTTCTGTCGGATCATCAGACGAGGTTCAGCTGGCAGTGACAGACTCACCTCACCAGCTCCTCTCTGACGGACAGAAACACCTTCTGATGGTGACACGCCCTCTGATGTCATCGCTGTTCACACCTCCAGTTAAGAATCACGTGCTGTTTGTTGGTTCCAGCTCAGAAACGACTTTCTGGGCTCCAAACCAGTTTAAATTTGTTTGAAGTGCTCCGTCCAGTTCATGCTGGGGTGCAGGAACCAGAACAGAAGCTGCACCATGTGACCTGAGAGACTCGACTGATTCAAACTGAGACGTGTCTGTGACCTGAAAATGTTTGACTAGCCGTCCAAATTCAACATTTAAACTTGATAATGTCTCTTTATTTTATTCATATTTTAGCAACATTTGATTAACTTGGACCATTTTATTAATATTGATTGATTAATATTGAAAACCTTAATGTTTATAATATTATATAATATATAATATTAAATATATAAGTTTTTTAGAGATTTTATCAACTTTTTTTCAGATATTTTAATAATACTTTTTTGACATTTCATTAACAAATTATTGGAAAATTTAATCATATTTTTGGACATTTTTTTCAACATTTTTAAACAAGTTAAAGAGTTCATTTGTTTATCTGTCATGTCAGGTGCCTCTGTACCGGCGACAGCTGCAGATATCATGTCTTCAGGTCGTCCATCCGTCTGTCCCATCATCATAAACACAAAATCTAAAATGTGAGGGAATTTCTTTGAATTTGACACAAATGTCCACCAGGACTCAACAATGAGCTGATTGGATTTCAGGTGTTGTTTCTGTCCATAACTGAAGAGTTCACACACTGACTCTGACCAAACTTGACACAAATGTCTAACAGGATAAAATAATGAAGGTCAAAGGTCAAAGGTCAGCTTGGCTGTGACATCATCATGTTTTAACGTCATATCTCAGGAACAGAAGGGAAGACATTTGGTCAGATACTGAACTGGTGACTCTAATCCTGAAGCTGTGCTGATTGTATAGATCTGCTGTGTGTGAAGCAGAGACACTGGACTGGTGGGCGGAGTCATACAACCACAGGGTGGGCTGGTGGGCGGAGTCATACAACCATGAGGTGGTGATTCTGTTTATCAAAATGCTCACAACCAGTGTAGACGACCAGGCTGCAGTCCAGCTGTCTCCCTGAGGAGTGATTCATGTTTTTTTTTTAAATTTCTAGCTTTGTTTATTTCTCCTCCTCAACCCCCTAAAGCATCTCTTCTTCTTCTTCTTCTCCTTCTTCTCCTTCTTCTTCTTCTTCTTCTTCTTCTTCTCCTTGTCAGTCGACATTAAAACATTCTCAGGCTCTTTTTAAAGTTGCTGCATGAAAACTTTTCTTCTTCTTTAAACATGTGACGTTCTGCTTCCAGTCTGTGTTTCTTCGGTTGTGTTTATCATAGAAGAAAAAGGGAGTTTTGCCAAACACATTTTTTTAAAGTGACGTGAGACCTTTAATAAATCTTTTTTTATTTCTTTTGGTACTGTACAGTTTTCTAATCATTTGTAAAGAAAAGACAAGAGTTTGGAAAACAGTGTACAGGATGAGTGGGTCGCCTGGTGTCATACATGTTAATAAAGATAAGAGTCCTTTGGTTAAACCACAACACGAGTCAGTTTTTATTTTCTGTTGTTCACCTCAGACAAAATGTCTGTGCACAGGAAATGAGATTAACACTCAGTGTGTGTCTGTCAGTGAGGACTGAACCTGCTCCTGGTCAGAATTCCTTCAGTGTTGATTGTTGAGGAGCTGAATGATCCACAGAGGTCTCCTCCTCTCAGACACAAACACACCAGCTGATTATGAACACATGAATGTCTCCGTCTAGAGTCAGTGTTTGGTTTGTCCCCTCTGGGCTACTGTAGAAACATGTTGGTGCAACATGGTGACCTCTGTAGAGGAGGACCTGCTCCCTGTGGAGATATAAACGACTCATTCTGAGGGAACAGGACGCAGCCATCAGATTATAATCTGACACAGCGGAGCTTTGAGTGCTCGGCTCATCGCAGAAGATGATGATGATGATGAGTGAGGGATGAAGGTTGGATTCAGAGTTTTGCAGCTCTAACTGTTTTCTCTGTAGATAAATGTTTCCATCTCAGCTGATGTCTGTCCGTCACAGCGCCGCCTGACATTTCAGCTGCGTCTCATCTGATTTCAAAGGCGTCTGGGTCTTAAACCCTCATAGTCGCCTGTCAGGAGATAAACTGGCGTCTGAATGTCAGGTGAGTGGACGCAGAGCGACGACTCTGTCTGCAGCTTTAATCCACTGCAGACACAAAAAAGTTTCTTCCAAAAACTAAATGAGAAAATCATCTGATATCAGAGTGTGAGAGGACGGAGTGGACGTCCACCTGATGGACAGCACGACATCACACAACCTTTAAATTGGAAACACGTCCTGTTTATTTCACACTGTGTCCTGCAGGAAGTGAACCTTTGTAAAGATCAGCTGCTGTCAGAACGTCTGACATTTATTATCAACAAATAAAAACACATTTCAGCAGATTTATTTAAATGTATTTTTGAACACTGAGATTATTCAGATTATACTCAAGTTTCACTGACTGTACTTGTCTAGCTTTAAAGAATAACTCTTCTGTGCGCTCTGAGTTAGACAGGACTGAAACTTTGGATAAGACTCGATTGAACAATGATCACATGATCAATGCAAATGTATTGATTTGACCCAGTTCTTCCCCACTGATCAATCCTTCAGAGTGTTTCCTGCTGAAGTCGACATGATTTAAATGTTTCACTGTAAAACACCACACCAGTCTCTTATATCTCTGACACATGTTATGACATGAATATGGAAGATATACATCTATGTATGTATCTGCTGACAGTGGGATCAATAAAAGAAACCAAACTGAAACAGGTGAGAAATTCATTTATAATAATTATTGATATTTGACTAATAGCTGCGTGATGCTTCATTACTGTAATGCTCCTCTGTGGAGTTCTGTAAAAAGTGAGAACATTTTTATAAAACAAGGTGGAGCTGGTGTATCTGTTGTTCAGGTCAAAGGTCAAAGGTTGAGTTCAGAATCAGACTCCATGTTCGTCCTCTCAGCTGTTATTGATCAGAGGAGATTTGGACTCAGTGTCATGGGACGAAATGTTGAACTAGCTTCCTGTTTGATGAACTGATCATCAGTGATGTCATCACTGTTTCATTTCTTTGTTTTCACCTGTCAGACAAAAACTGTGGACGAAACGCTCGCCTGCATCTTCTCCTTGTCCAGCACTAACATAGTGAGGCCTCTGGGCGCCATGGTGACCAGGATGAAACGACTTTTTATTGACTCCTCAGTGAGTAAATTAGCCGTTGTTCAGGAGGTGGAAACATTCTGTCCTCCTCCTCCTCCTCTTCTCTGTGACGGGTCTTAATTAGTGTTTGTCACATGACCTGTTCACCGTCAGCTGTTTCCTCGTCTCATCGATCTGTGAGCTCAAACATCAGTTATGATCACGTCTGTTTTAACTCTGAGACTCCGTCACATGTTTGATGGACAAATCTTTTTCTTTTCTGCCAAAGTTTTGAATCTTAATAAACAAATTAATACAACAGACTGTGGACACGTCTGTCCCTCTGTCCCTCTGTCCTCTGTCCCTTATGTTGCTGTCTTTGTATAACAGGACTCATGTTTGTCGATTAGTCACTTTCCTGTCACGTTATGAGCTCTGAAGCTTCTTGTTAAATATGAAGATGATGGAGTCTTTAACCCTCGATGGCCACACACACACATACACACAGTAAACACTGAGGACACACACGCACACACACCCCCACACACACACACCCCCACACACACACACACACACACACACACACACACACACACACACACACACACAGTAAACACTGAGGACACACACGCACACACACACACACAGTAAACACTGAGGACACACACACACACACACACACACACACACACACACGCACACACAGTAAACACTGAGGACACACACACACACACACACACACACACACACACACACACACACACACACACAGTAAACACTGAGGACACACACACACACACACACACACACACACACACACACACACCCACACACACACACACACACACACACACACACACACACACAGTAAACACTGAGGACACACACACACACACACATATCCTGGCGTCCTCAGGGACGTCACAGGTCCATTGTGCCGACAGAAGCTCGTCAGCTTCGTCGTGTGTCGGTGAGAAACATCAGGATTCAGATCGCAGCTGAACTCCGGCTGAACTCGTCTGTCAGCACTTTAAATAAAGCTCTGATCAAACAGGAAGTGAGCGGCGCGGCAGGTTGGCGTTCTAATGGCTGTCACAAAGTGAGAAACACATCAATGTTTAATGTGGAGCTGAAAACCGCACGAGGACGAAGATCTCACTGATGTGTCATAAACAAACCTGAAGAGTTTCATCAGAAGCTTTTTAACCTGCGGTGGCGTTCAGACGGAGTCGACGGCGTGAAGATGTAAACACACACGCCATCGATTCACGCCGACTCTCATCAAGTCTGTAGTGGACCTTTGACCTCGGACCGCTCTCATATAGCAGAGCAGCTCAGTATCAGCGGTGTCGTTGGGTCTAAACATCCAAAGCTTCAGCCCTGAATGTTTGGTGAACAGAACCAGATCAAAATAAACAGACTGTATATCAACTACAAAAATCAGAATCAGCCTCAGATTAAAAACAGAAAACCCGACGTCTGATAATCTGTCGATGGTTCGTGTTTCAGAGCCCCAAAGATTATCTGATCACAAACAGTGTCAGTTTCAGACCTTCACATGTTTCCACATATGATCCATCATTTCTCCGTCCTGCGTGGAAACAAACCGACTGAACCCGACCTCAAAATGGAGGCCAGCTCCTGAACTTTTGATTGACACCTCACTTCAGCCAATAGGAGTGCTGTTGCTACAGCCTCGATAGCCAACCAGAGCCTGAGCTGAGGGAATGGCCCATAGAGACAGGGGCCCATAGAGACAGGGGGCCCATACGGACAGGGGGCCCATAGAGACAGGTGCCATAGAGACAGGTGCCCATAGAGACAGGGGCCCATAGAGACAGGGGCCATAGAGACAGGGGCCCATAGAGACAGGGGCCCATAGAGACAGGGGCCCATAGAGATAGGGGCCCATAGAGACGGGGGCCATAGAGACAGGGGCCCATAGAGATAGGGGGCCATAGAGACAGGGGCCCGTAGAGACAGGGGCCCATAGAGACAGGGGCCCATAGAGATAGGAGGCCATAGAGACAGGGGGCCCATAGAGACAAGGGGCCATAGAGACAGGGGCCCATAGAGACAGGGGCCCATAGAGACAGGGGGCCATAGAAAGAGGGGCCCATAGAGACAGGGGCCCATAGAGACAGGGGGCCGCAGACTGACTGAAAATCACCTCGACAACCACAGAGAGTTCAGAGCGGCGTCATGAAGACACGTGACGTTGATCAGAGTTTGAACACAGAACGTTACAGTGAAGGTTGAGATGTGTTTAATGACCATGTTCACTGTAGGAGATTTTAGCTGCCTGAGAGTGGAGCGGAGGTTATTTATGAAACGACTGCTGGGTTTTCCTGAAGATCTGGATTCTCTTCCTGCAGCATCTCACTTTGTTTGGTCTCTGTGGGACTTCCTATCTGTCTTCTGCAGGTGACTGATTGCAGTCACCTCTTCTTCTGTGGTGCTCTGATCTCTATCAGTGTTTCCCTGTAGACTTCCTGTGTTTCACTCTGCTGTCTGAGATCAGAGGATGAAGATGATGAAGACGTCTCAGCCTCCTCTTCCCTCAGTCTGCTGAGATGATGATGACTTCAAAAAGATGCATTCTGCATGAAAATTAGCTGAACACACTGCAGCTACAGCCCGAAACACTCCTGATATCAGCCTGTTAGTCACCTGCTAGTGACCTGTTATTAACTTATTAGTCACCTGTTAGTCACCTGCTAGTGACCTGTTATTAACTTATTTTTCACCTGTTAGTCACCTGCTAGTGACCTGTTAGTCACTTGTTAGTCACGTGTTAGTCACCTGCTAGTGACCTGTTATTAACTTATTAGTCACCTGTTAGTCACCTGCTAGTGACCTGTTATTAACTTATTAGTCACCTGTTAGTCACCTGCTAGTGACCTGTTAGTCACTTGTTAGTCACCTGTTAGTCACCTGCTAGTGACCTGTTATTAACTTATTAGTCACCTGTTACTCACCTGCTAGTGACCTGTTAGTCACTTGTTAGTCACCTGTTAGTCACCTGCTAGTGACCTGTTATTAACTTATTAGTCACCTTTTAGTCACCTGCTAGTGACCTGTTAGTCACTTGTTACTCACCTGTTAGTGACCTGCTAGTGACCTGTTATTAACCTGTTAGTCACCTGCCAATGACCTGTTATTAACTTGTTAGTAACCTGTTAGTCACCTGCTAGTGACCTGTTAGTCACTTGTTAGTCACTTGTTAGTCACCTGTTACTCACCTGCTAGTGACCTGTTAGTCACTTGTTAGTCACCTGTTAGTCACCTGCTAGTGACCTGTTAGTCACTTGTTAGTCACCTGTTAGTCACCTGCTAGTGACCTGTTATTAACTTATTAGTCACCTGTTAGTCACCTGCTAGTGACCTGTTATTAACCTGTTAGTCACCTGCTAGTGACCTGTGATTAACTTGTTAGTCACCTGTTAGTCACTTGCGAGTGACCTGTTATTAACCTGTTAGTCACCTGTTATTAACATGTTAGTCACCTGCTAGTGACCTGTTATTAACTTGTTAGTCACTTGTTAGTCACCTGCTAGTGACCTGTTATTAACTTATTAGTCACCTGTTAGTCACCTGCTAGTGACCTGTTAGTCACCTGTTAGTCACCTGCTAGTGAACTGTTATTAACTTATTAGTCACCTGTTAGTCACCTGCTAGTGACCTGTTAGTCACTTGTTAGTCACCTGTTAGTCACCTGCTAGTGACCTGTTATTAACTTATTAGTCACCTGTTAGTCACCTGCTAGTGACCTGTTAGTCACTTGTTAGTCACCTGTTAGTCACCTGCTAGTGACCTGTTATTAACCTGTTGGTCACCTGTTATTAACCTGCTAGTCACCTGCTAGTGACCTGTCATTAACTTGTTAGTCACGTGTTAGTCACCTGCTAGTGACCTGTTAGTCACTTGTTAGTCACCTGTTAGTCACCTGCTAGTGACCTGTTATTAACCTGTTAGTCACCTGCTAGTGACCTGTTATTAACTTGTTAGTCACCTGTTAGTCACCTGCTAGTGACCTGTTATTAACTTGTTAGTCACCTGTTAGTCACCTGCTAGTGACCTGTTAGTCACTTGTTAGTCACCTCTTAGTCACCTGTTATTAACTTGTTAGTCACCTGTTATTCACCTGCTAGTCACCTGTTATTGACCTGTGATCAACGTCTTAGTCACCTGTGATTTTGGACGACTATGACGTTTGTTCCTGATTTTTAATGAAATGCTATACTATGACGTTTTTTTCATGTTTTCGGACGTCATGCTATACTATGATTTTTTTTCATGTTGTCGGACGACATGCTATACTATGACGTTTTTTTCAAGATTTCGGACGACATGCTATACTATGACGTTTTTCTCATGATTTTGGACGACATGCTATAGTCTGACTTTTTTTCATGATTTCAGACAACATGCTATAGTATGACGTTTTTTGATGTTTTCCGACGACATGCTATACTATGACTTTTTTTCATGATTTCGGACGACATGCTACACTATGACGTTTTTTTCATGATTTCGGACGTCATGCTATACTATGATTTTTTTTCATGTTGTCGGAGGACATGCTATACTATGACTTTTTTTCATGATTTCGGTCGTCATGCTATACTATGAGGTTTTTTTCAAGATTTCGGACGACATGCTATACTATGACTTGTTTTCATGATTTCGGACGACATGCTATACTATGAGGTTTTCTCATGATTTTGGACGACATGCTATACTATGACGTTTTTCTCATGATTTTGGACGACATGCTATAGTATGACGTTTTTTGATGTTTTCCGACGACATGCTATAGTATGACTTTTTTTCATGATTTCGGACGACATGCTATACTATGAGCTTTTTTTCATGATTTCGGACGACATGCTATACTATGACGTTTTTTTCATGTTGTCGGACGACATGCTATACTTTGATGATTTTTCATGATTTTGGATGACATGTTATAGTATGACGTTTTTTCGTAATTTTCGATGACATGCAATATTATGATGTTTTTTCATGATTTCGGACGACATGCTATACTATGACGTTTTTCTCATGATTTTGGACGACATGCTATAGTCTGACTTTTTTTCATGATTTCAGACAACATGCTATAGTATGACGTTTTTTGATGTTTTCCGACGACATGCTATACTATGACTTTTTTTCATGATTTCGGACGACATGCTACACTATGACGTTTTTTTCATGATTTCGGACGTCATGCTATACTATGATTTTTTTTCATGTTGTCGGAGGACATGCTATACTATGACTTTTTTTCATGATTTCGGTCGTCATGCTATACTATGAGGTTTTTTTCAAGATTTCGGACGACATGCTATACTATGACTTGTTTTCATGATTTCGGACGACATGCTATACTATGAGGTTTTCTCATGATTTTGGACGACATGCTATACTATGACGTTTTTCTCATGATTTTGGACGACATGCTATAGTATGACGTTTTTTGATGTTTTCCGACGACATGCTATAGTATGACTTTTTTTCATGATTTCGGACGACATGCTATACTATGAGCTTTTTTTCATGATTTCGGACGACATGCTATACTATGACGTTTTTTTCATGTTGTCGGACGACATGCTATACTTTGATGATTTTTCATGATTTTGGATGACATGTTATAGTATGACGTTTTTTCGTAATTTTCGATGACATGCAATATTATGATGTTTTTTCATGATTTCGTACGACATGCTATACTATGACTCTTTTTCATGATTTCAGACGACATGCTATACTATGACTTTTTTTTCAAGAATTCGGACGACATGCTATACTATGACTTTTTTTCATGTTTTGGACGTCATGCTATACTATGATGTTTTTCCATGAATTCGGACGACATGCTACACTATGACTTTTTTTCATGATTTTGGACGTCATGCTATACTATGACTTTTTCTCATGATTTTGGACGTCATGCTATACTATGACGTTCTTTCATGATTTTAGAGACATGCTATACTATGACGTTTTTTCATGATTTTAGACGACATGCTATACTATGACGTTTTTGCATAGTTTCGGACGACATGTTTTACTATGATGTTTTTTCATGATTTCGGACGACATGCTATACTATGATGTTTTTTTCATGATTTTGGACGTCATGCTATACTATGACGTTTTTTCATGTTTTCGGACGACATGCTATACTATGACTTGTTCTCATGATTTCGGACGACATGCTATACTATGACGTTTTTTCATGATTTCGGACGACATGCTACACTATGACTTTTTTTCATGATTTTGGACGTCATGCTATACTATGACGTTTTTTTCATGATTTCGGACGACATGCTATACTATGACTTTTTTTTCATGTTTTCAGACGTCATGCTGTACTATGATGTTTTCTCATGATTTTGGACGACATGCTATAGTCTGACTTTTTTTCATGATTTCAGACAACATGCTATAGTATGACGTTTTTTGATGTTTTCCGACGACAGGCTATACTATAACATTTTTTCATGATTTCCGACGACATGCTATACTATGACGTTTTTTCATGAATTCGGACGACATGCTATACTATGACTATTTTTCATGGTTTTGGACGACATGCTATACTATGGAATTTTTTCATGGTTTTGGACGACATGCTATACTATGACTATTTTTCATGGTTTTGGACGACATGCTATACTATGAAATTTTTTGATGATTTTGGACGACATGCTATACTATGATGTTTTTTCATGTTATCGGACGTCATGCTATAATATGACTTTTTTTCATGTTGTCGGACGACAAGCCATACTATGATGTTTTTCCATGAATTCGGACGACATGCTATACTATGACTTTTTTTTCATGATATCGGATGACATGCTATCGTCTGACTTTTTGTCAAGATTGCGGAGGGCATTCTATACTATGGCGTTTTTTCATGATTTCGGATGACATGCTATCGTCTGACTTTTTGTCAAGATTGCGGAGGGCATTCTATACTATGGCGTTTTTTCATGACTTCGGATGACATGCTTTACTATGACGTTTTTTCATGATTTCGGACGACATGCTATAGTCTGACTTTTGTCATGATTTCGGACGGCATTCTATACTATGGCGTTTTTCATGATTTCGGACGACATGCTATACTATGATGACTTTTCATGATTTCGGACGAAATGCTGTACTATGACGTTTTTTTCATGATATCGGATGACATGCTATCGTCTGACTTTTTGTCAAGATTGCGGAGGGCATTGTATACTATGGCGTTTTTTCATGATTTCGGATGACATGCTATCGTCTGACTTTTTGTCAAGATTGCGGAGGGCATTCTATACTATGGCGTTTTTTCATGACTTCGGATGACATGCTTTACTATGACGTTTTTTCATGATTTCGGACGACATGCTATAGTCTGACTTTTGTCATGATTTCGGACGGCATTCTATACTATGGCGTTTTTCATGATTTCGGACGACATGCTATACTATGATGACTTTTCATGATTTCGGACGAAATGCTGTACTATGACGTTTTTTTCATGATTTTAAACGACATGCTATACTCTGACATTTTCTCAAAGTTTCTGACGACATGCTATACTATGACATTTTTTCATGATTTCCGACGACATGCTATACTATGACGTTTTTTCATGATTTCCGACGACATGCTATACTATGACGTTTTTTTATGATTTTGGACGACATGCTATACTATGACGTTTTTCATAGTTTCTGATGACATGCTATACTATGACCTTTTCTCATGATTTTAGACGACCTGCTATACTATGACCTTTTCTCATGATTTTAGACGACCTGCTATACTATGACGTTTTTTCATGATTTTAGACGACATGCTATACTATGACGTTTTTTCATGGTTTTGGACGACATGCTATACTATGACTTTTTTTTGTGATTTCAGACGACATGCTATACTACGACATTTGTTTCAAGAATTCGGATGACATGCTATAGTCTGACTTTTGTCATGATTTCGGACGGCATTCTATACTATGGCGTTTTTCATGATTTCGGACGACATGCTATACTATGATGACTTTTCATGATTTCGGACGAAATGCTGTACTATGACGTTTTTTTCATGATTTTAAACGACATGCTATACTCTGACATTTTCTCAAAGTTTCTGACGACATGCTATACTATGACATTTTTTCATGATTTCCGACGACATGCTATACTATGACGTTTTTTCATGATTTCCGACGACATGCTATACTATGACGTTTTTCATAGTTTCTGATGACATGCTATACTATGACCTTTTCTCATGATTTTAGACGACCTGCTATACTATGACCTTTTCTCATGATTTTAGACGACCTGCTATACTATGACGTTTTTTCATGATTTTAGACGACATGCTATACTATGACGTTTTTTCATGGTTTTGGACGACATGCTATACTATGACTTTTTTTTGTGATTTCAGACGACATGCTATACTACGACATTTGTTTCAAGAATTCGGATGACATGCTATACTATGACGTTTTTTCATGATTTTAGACGACATGCTATACTATGACGTTTTTTTGTGATTTCAGACGACATGCTATACTACGACATTTGTTTCAAGAATTCGGATGACATGCTATACTATGACGTTTTTTTCATGTTTTCGGACATCATGCTGTACTATGACTTTTTTTTCATGTTGTCGGACGACATGCTATACTATGATGTTTTTTCATGATTTCGGACGACATGCTATACTATGACTTGTTTTAATGATTTCGGACGACATGCTATACTATGACGTTTTTTTTCATGATTTCGGACGACATGCTATACTATGACTTCTTTTCATGAAATTGGATGACATGCTATACTATGAAGATTTTTCATGATTTCGGACGACATGCTATACTATGACCTTTCTTCATGATTTTAGACTACATGCTTTACTATGACATTTTTTTATGATTTTGGACGACATGCTGTACTATGACTTTTTTTCATGATTTCGGACGACATGCTATACTATGATGTTTCTTCATGATTTTATACGACATGCTATACTATGACGTTTTTTCATGATTTTAGACGACATGCTATACTATGACGTTTTTTCATAGTTTCCGACGACATGCTATGCTATGACGTTTTTTCATGATTTTAGACGACATGCGATACTCTGACGTTTTTGCATAGTTTCGGACGACATGTTTTACTATGATGTTTTTTCATGATTTCGGACGACATGCTATACTATGACTAGTTTTAATGATTTTGGATGACATGCTGTACTATGACGTTTTTTTCATGATTTCGGGCGACATGCTATACTATGACTTTTTTTCATGAAATTGGATGACATGCTATACTATGACGATTTTTCATGATTTCGGACGACCTACTATACTATGACGTTTTTTCATGATTTTGGACGACATGCTATACTATGACATTTTTTCATAGTTTCGGACAACATGCTATACTATGACGTTTTTTCATGATTTTAGACGACATGCTATACTATGACGTTCATTCATGATTTTAGACGACATGCTATACTATGACGTTTTTTCATGATTTTAGACGACATGCTATACTATGACGTTTTTTCATAGTTTCGGACGAAATGCTATACTATGACGTTCATTCATGATTTTAGACGACATGCTATACTATGACGTTTTTTCATGATTTTAGACGACATGCTATACTATGACGTTTTTTCATAGTTTCGGACGAAATGCTATACTATGACGTTCATTCATGATTTTAGACGACATGCCATACTATGACGTTTTTTCATGATTTTAGACGACATGTTATACTATGACGTTTTTTCATGATTTTAGACGACATGCTATACTATGACGTTCTTTCATGCTTTTAGACGACATGCTATACTATGACGTTTTTTCATGATTTTAGACGACAGGCTATGTTATGGCGTTTTTTCATGATTTTAGACGACATGCTAAACTATGACATTTTTTCATAGTTTCGGAAAACATGCTATACTATAATATTTTTTCATGATTTGCGACTACATGCTATACTATGACGTTTTTTCATGATTTCCGATGACATGCTATACTATGATATTTTGTCATAGTTTCCTACGATACGCTACGCTATGACATTGTTTCATGATTTTGGACGACATGCTATACTATGACGTTTTTTCATAGTTTCTGACGACATGCTATACTATGACATTTTTTCATGATTTAAAACGACATGCTATACTATGACATTTTTTCAGGATTTTAGACGACATGCTATACTATGACATTTTTTCATGATTTTAGACGACATGCTATACGATGACGTTGTTCCATGATTTTGGACAACATGCTATAGTATGAAATTTTTTCATTATTTTAGACGACATGCTATACTATAACATTTTTTCATGATTTTAGACGACATGCTATACTATCACATTTATTCATAGTTTTGGACGACATGCTATATTATGCCTTTCTTTGTTGTTTTCCGATGACATGCTATACTATGACGATTTTTCATGATTTTAGACTACATGCTATACTATGACGTTTTTCATGATTTTTAACGAAATGCTATACTATGACGATTTTTCATGATTTTAGACTACATGCTATACTATGAGGTTTTTTCATGACTTCATACGACATGCTATACTATGATGTTTTTTCATGATTTCCATCTACATGCTATACTATGACGTTTTTTCATAGTTTCTGACGACATGCTATACTATGAAATTTTTTCATAGTTTCTGACGACATGCTATACTATGAAATTTTTTCATGATTTAAGACGACATGCTATACTATGACATTTTTTCATGATTTTGGACGACATGCTATACTATGACATTTTTTCATTATTTTAGACGACATGCTATACTATGACATTTTTTCATAGTTTTGGACGACATGCTATATTATGACCTTTTTTCATGATTCCAGACGACATGCTGTACTATGACGTTTTTTCATGATTTCCGACGACACGCTATACTATGACTTTTTTTCATGACTTTATACGACATGCTATACAATGACGATTTTTCATGATTTGGACGACATGCTATACTATAACGTTTTTTCATGATTTCCGACGACATGCTATACTATGACGTTTTTCATGATTTTTAACGAAATGCTATACTATGACGTTTTTTCATGATTTTAGACGACATGCTATACTATGACATTTATTCATAGTTTTGGACGACATGCTATATTATGACTTTTTTTGTTCTTTTCTGACGACATGCTATACTATGACGTTTGTTCATGATTTCAGAAGACATGCTATACTATGACGTTTTTTCCTGATTTTAGACGACATGCTATACTATGACGTTTTTTCCTGATTTTAGACGACATGTTATACTATGACGTTCTTTCATGCTTTTAGACGACATGCTATACTATGGCGTTTTTTCATGATTTTAGACGACATGCTAAACTATGACATTTTTTCATAGTTTCGCACAACATGCTATACTATGATATTTTTTCATGATTTGCGACGACATGCTATACTATGACGTTTTTTCATGATTTACGATGACATGCTATACTATGACATTTTTTCATGATTTAAAACAACATACTATACTATGACATTTTTTCAGGATTTTAGACGACATGCTATACTATGACATTTTTTCAGGATTTTAGACGACATGCTATACTATGACCTTTTTCCATGATTTTGGACAACATGCTATAGTATGAAATTTTTTCATTATTTTAGACGACATGCTATACCAGGCATCACCAAATGGCCGACCTCGGTCGAGCGATGGTTCTGTCCGGACCCGTGACCAATCTGATAAATTCACGAAAAAATAGATCATTTTCACGGTCGCGGCACCAGACAGCGTGCGCTGCTACTCCAGTTAATACGACAATAGCTTCACGCAGTTGAGCCAATCAAATCGTTTGTTTACCCTATGTGGCCAGCGCACCAGAGCAGAGAGGAAGAGACAATGATGAGAGCATGGCCAGCTCCAAAAGACGGAAAGTTGATGCAGAAAACCGTTGTTTCAAAGATGAGTGGACGGAGAAATTTATGTTCATTCTTCCAGCAAGCAGCTCCAAACCAGTGTGCCTCATATGCTCCGAAAGCGTGGCATTAATTAAAAGTGGTAACGTGAAGCGCCACTATGAAACCAAGCACAGCTCGTTTGAGCAAAGTTATCCCCTGAAGTCCGAGCTGAGGGCACGCAAAATAACCGAACTGCAAGCCCAGTATGACAGATCGACCCGACTCATCACGCACACATTTACAGCCCAGCAACGTGCAAACGAATGCTCACTAAAGGTATCGTGGATTTTGGGGAAGCATAAAAAAACTTTTAGTGATGGGACAGTTGTGAAGGAGTGCTTAAACGCTGTTGCTGAGACACTGTTTGAGGGAAAACAAAAAGACGACATGTGTGAAAAATCAAACAAATCCCGATGTCAGCTTCAACAGCAACCAGAAAATCTGAAATATTAGCAGATGATGTCCTGGCACAGCTTGATGCAGCTATTCAGAGTGCACCATGCATATCTTTGGCCATTGATGAGTCTACAGATGTTACTGATAATGCCCAGCTTTTGGTGTATGTGAGATTTTTTCACAAAGATAAGAAGGAGCTCTGTGAGGACCTGCAGGGTGTAACACCACTTGAAACACACACAAGAGGAGAGGACATATATGCAGCAATAAAAGAGATGCTGAGAGACAGGGGCATAGATCTGAAGCAGGTTGTCTCTGTCACCACAGATGGTGCCCCTTCCATGGTGGGAAAAGAGAGGGGGGCTGTGTCCCGGATGAAAGAGGACAACCCAGATCTTATTGCTTACCACTGTCTCATCCATCAGACTGTTCTGTGTGCCACTCTATCAGAACATTTTGCTGAAGTAATGAACACAGTGATAAAACTCATCAACTTCCTTAGGGCATCCTCATCCCTTCAGCATCGCCTCCTGAGAGAATTCCTGGCAGATGTTGAGGCAAATGCCAATGACCTGCTGCTGCACAACAATGTGAGGTGGCTGAGTAAAGGCAATGCACTGGCACGTTTCTGGTCTGTTCGAAAAGAAATTGCAGCTTTCTTAGAACAGGTCAAGAGTCAGAGAGCAGCACAGTTTTCACTTTTTTTGCAAGATGAGCACAAGATGGACATGCTTGCCTTTTTGGTTGACATTACATCACATCTTAATGAGCTCAATGTAAAGCTGCAGGGCCAGAACAATTCAGTTGCTGATTTGATGACAGCTATTCGCTCTTTCCAGAGGAAGCTGGACATTTTTAAAGAAGATCTTGAAGGAGAGTGTGAACACTTCCCAAAACTGCAGGAACAGATTCAGGGTGAGAGAGACGTTTCTCCCTATGTTGACTTCATAAACAAGCTGATTGGAAACTTCAGTAAAAGGTTCAACAGCTCCAGCCTTGGGAAGCAGCTCCTCCTGCTAATCCAGGATCCTTTCCTCATCAGAGAAGTCAGAGGATTTTCGAAGGAGGTGACACAGACATTCAAGTGGGCACATGCAGGATCTCTACAGCTAGAGCTCATTGATCTGCAAGGAAATGCTCCATTAAGAGAGCATTTTGAGGCAACTGACCCTGCTACTTTCTGGCTACAGACTGTGTCTGAGAGTGAGTTCCCTGGTCTAACCAAAGTAGCACTGCACACCTTGACTATGTTTGGATCAACTTACAGCTGTGAGTCAGCTTTTTCCACTATGAACATTATCAAAAACAAGTACCGTTCTAGGCTCACCAATGAACACCTACATGTCTGCATGAGAATGGCACTGACTCCATTCCAACCAAGATTTAAATCACTGGCAGGGCAGTCACATGCCCATTTCTCTCATTAAGAGAAGTGAAAAAAGAATAATTAAAAGAGAAAAGGTGGTGTTCAAAGCTCTGTTTGCATTTTTTTCCTAAAAGAGGCACTTTTTATTTATTGTTTTCTGAAGATGTTGAATTTTTTTACTTGAAAAGTAGGCTTTCAATTTTTTAGGCTGAGACCTCTTTAAGAAAAAGAAGAGAAAATGTTTAGTCAATGCTCTGTTTGCACTTGTTCTTTTTCCTAAAAGAGCCACTTTTTATTCATTATTTCCTGATGATGTTGACTGTTTTACTTGAAGTGTAGGCCTTTAATTCTTTAGGCTGGGACCTCTTTAATTTGAGAGAAAAAAGGGTTATTTGGCTCTGTTTGCACTTTATTTTATTCTGAGATTTCTGTTTTCTTTAATCTGAAATAAAGGCCTTAAATTTATTTGCCTGGGACTACTTTTATTTATGGCATTTTCCTGCATTGAAAATTGACAATAAATACTGTTGAAACCTTGTGAAAATATGGACATAGGGGACGGCTATAAGACACAAGCTGGACTTCGGATCGGACCTTTTACTTGGAGGAAATTTTAATAACTGGACCTCAGTGACTTTTAATTGAATACCCCTGTGCTATACTATAACATTTTTTCATGATTTTAGATGACATGCTATAGTATGACATTTAATCATAGTTTTGGACGACACGCTATATTATGACTTTTTTTGTTGTTTTCCAACGACATGCTATACTATGACGTTTGTTCATGATTTCAGAAGACATGCTATACTATGACAATTTTTCATGATTTTAGACTACATGCTATACTATGAGGTTTTTTCATGACTTCATACGACATGCTATACTGTGACGTTTTTTCATGATTTTAGACGACATGCTATACTATGACGTTTTTTCATAGTTTCTGACGACATGCTATACTATGAAATTTTTTCATGATTTAAGACGACATGCTATACTATGACATTTTTTCATGATTTTAGACGAAATGCTATATTATGACGTTTTTTCAAGATTTTGGACGACATGCTATACTATGACGTTGTTCCATGATTTTGGACGACATGCTATACTATGACGTTTTTCCATGATTTTGGACGACATGCTATACTATAACATTTTTTCATTATTTTAGACAACATGCTATACTATGACATTTTTTCATAGTTTTGGACGACATGCTATACTATGACTTTTTTTCTTGATTTCCGACGACATGCTATACTATGACCTTTTTTCATGATTCCAGACGACATGCTATACTATGACGTTTTTTCATGATTTCCGACGACATGCAATACTATGACTTTTTTTAATGACTTTATACGACATGCTATACAATGACGATTTTTCATGATTTCCGACGACATGCTATACTATGACGTTTCTCATGATTTTTGACGAAATGCTATACTATGACGTTTTTTCATGATTTTAGACGACATGCTATACTTTGACATTTATTCATAGTTTTGGACGACATGCTATATTATGACTTTTTTTGTTCTTTTCCGACAACATGCTATACTATGACGTTTGTTCATGATTTCAGAAGACATGCTATACTATGACGTTTTTTCATGATTTTAGACTACATGTTATACTATGAGGTTTTTTAAATGACTACATACGACATGCTATACTATGACGTTTTTTCATGATTTTAGACGACATGCTATACTATGACGTTTTTTCATGATTTCCGACTACATGCTATACTATGACGTTTTTTCATAGTTTCTGACGACATGATATACTATGACATTTTTTCATGATTTAAGACGACATGCTATACTATGACATTTTTTCATGATTTTAGACGACATGCTATACTATGACGTTTTTTCATGATTTTGGACGATATGCTATACTACGACGTTTTTCCATGATTTTGGACGACATGCTATACTATGACATTTTTTCATGATTTTAGACAACATGCTATACTATGACGTTTTTTCATAGTTTTGGACGACATGCTATGTTATGACGTTTTTTCATGATTCCAGACGACATGCCATACTATGACGTTTTTTCATGATTTTAGACGACATGCTATACTATGACGTTTTTTCATGATTTCCGACGACATGCTTTATTATGACTTTTTTTCATGACTTTATACGACATGCTATACAATGACGATTTTTCATGATTTTGGACGACTTGCTATACTATGACGTTTTTTCATTATTTTAGACGAAATGCTATACTATGACGTTTTTCCATAGTTTCAGACGACATGCTATACTATGACATTTTTTCATGATTTTAGACGACATGCTATACTATGACGTTTTTTCATGATTTTATACGACATGCTTTACCATGACATTTTTTCATGATTTTGGACGACATGCTATACTATGACGTTTTTTCATGACTTTATACGACATGCTATACCATGACATTTTTTCATGATTTTAGACGACATGCTATACTATGACGTTTTTTCATGATTTCCGACGACATGCTATACTATGAAATTTTTTAATAGTTTCGAACGACATGCTATACTATGACTTTTTTTCATGATTTCAGACGACATGCTATACTATGACTCTTTTTCATGATTTTGGACGACATGCTATACTATGACGTTTTTTCATGATTTTAGATGACATGCTATACTATGACGTTTTTTCATAGTTTCAGACGAGATGCTATACTATGACATTTTTTCATGATTTTAGACGACATGCTATACTATGACGTTTTTTCATGATTTTAGACGACATGCTATACTATGACGATTTTTCATGATTTTGGACGACATGCTATACTATGATGATTTTTCATGATTTGGACGACATACTATACTATGGCTTTTTTTCATGATTTCTGACGACATGTTATACTATGACATTTTTTCATGATTTCCGACGACATGCTATACTATGACGTTTTCTCATGATTTTAGACGACCTGCTATACTATGACATTTTTTCATGTTTTAGGCGACATGCTATACTATGACGTTTTTTCATGATTTTAGACAACATGCTATACTATGACATTTTTTCATGGTTTTGGACGACATGCTATACTATGAAATTTTTTCATGATTTTGGACGACATGCTATACTATGTTGTTTTTTCATGATTTTGGACGACATGCTATACTATGACGTTTTTTCATGATTTTAGACAACATGCTATACTATGACATTTTTTCATGGTTTTGGACGACATGCTATACTATGAAATTTTTTCATGATTTTGGACGACATGCTATACTATGTTGTTTTTTCATGATTTTAGACGACATGCCATACTATGACTTTTTTTTCATGTTGTCGGACGACATGCTATACTATGTTGTTTTTTCATGATTTTAGACGACATGCTATACTATGACGTTTTTTCATGATTTCGGACGACATGCCATACTATGACTTTTTTTTCATGTTGTCGGACGACATGCTATACTATGACTTTTTTTCATGTTGTCGGACGACATGCTATACTATGATGTTTTTTCAAGATTTCGGACAACATGCTATACTATGACTTTTTTTAATGATTTCGGACGACATGCTATACTATGACTTTTTTTCATGAAATTGGATGACATGCTATACTATGACGATTTTTCATGATTTCGGACAACATGCTATACTATGACTTGTTTTAATGATTTCGGACGACATGCTATACTATGACATTTTTTCATGAAATTGGATGACATGCTATACTATGATGATTTTCCATGATTTGGACGACATACTATACTATGGCTTTTTTTCATGATTTCTGACGACATGTTATACTATGACGTTTTTTCATGATTTCCGACGACATGCTATACTATGACGTTTTCTCATGATTTTAGACGACCTGCTATACTATGACATTTTTTCATGTTTTAGGCGACATGCTATACTATGACGTTTTTTCATGATTTTAGACAACATGCTATACTATGACAGTTTTTCATGGTTTTGGACAACATGCTATACTATGAAATTTTTTCATGATTTTGGACGACATGCTATACTATGTTGTTTTTTGATGATTTTGGACGACATGCTATACTATGACGTTTTTTCATGATTTTAGACGACATGCTATACTATGACGTTTTTTCGTGATTTCAGACGACATGCTATAGTATGACATTTCTTTCAAGAATTCGGATGACATGCTATACTATGACTTTTTTTCATGTTGTCGGACGACATGCTATACTATGATGTTTTTTCATGATTTCGGACAACATGCTATACTATGACTTGTTTTAATGATTTCGGACGACATGCTATACTATGACGTTTTTTTAATGATTTCGGACGTCATGCTATACTATGACTTTTTTTCATGAAATTGGATGACATGCTATACTATGACGATTTTTCATGATTTTGGACGACATGCTATACTATGACGTTTCTTCATGATTTTAGACGACATGCTATACCATGACGTATTTTCATGATTTCGGACGACATGCTATACTATAACTTTTTTTCATGTTGTCGGACGACATGCTATACTATGATGTTTTTTCATGAATTTGGACGACATGCTATACTATGACTTTTTTTCATGTTGTCGGACGACATGCTATACTATGATGTTTTTTCATGATTTCGGACGACATGCTATACTATGACTTGTTTTAATGATTTCGGACGACATGCTATACTATGACTTTCTTTCACGTTGTCGGACGACATGCTATACTATGATGTTTTTTCATGATTTTGGACGACATGCTATACTATGACTTGTTTTAATGATTTCGGACGACATGCTATACTATGAGTGTTTTTCATGATTTTGGACGACATGCTATACTATGACGTTTTTTTCATGATTTTGGATGACATGCTATACTAAGACCTTTTTTCATGAAATTGGATGACATGCTATACTATGACGATTTTTCATGATTTCGGACGACATGCTATACTATGACGTTTCTTCATGATTTTAGACGACATGCTGTACTCTGACGTTTTTGCATAGTTTCGGACGACATGTTTTACTATGAAGTTTTTTCATGATTTCGGACGACATGCTATACTATGACTTTTTTCAATGATTTCGGACGACATGCTATACTATGACGTTTTTTTCATGATTTTGGACGACATGCTATACTATGACTTTTTTTCATGAAATTGGATGACATGCTATACTATGACGATTTTTCATGATTTCGGACGACATGCTATACTATGACGTTTCTTCATGATTTTAGACGACATGGTATACTATGACGTTTTTTCATGATTTTGGACGACATGCTATACTATGACGTTTTTTCATAGTTTCCGACGACATGCTATACTATGACGTTCTTTCATGATTTTAGACGACATGCTATACTATGACGTTTTTTCATGATTTTGGACGACATGCTATACTATGACGTTTGTTCATGATTTCTGACGACATGCTATACTATGACGTTTTTTCATGATTTTAGACGACATGCTATACTATGACGTTTTTTGATAGTTTCAGACGACATGCTATACTATGACATTTTTTCATGATTTTAGACGACATGCTATACTATGACGTTTTTTCATGACTTTATACGACATGCTATACTATGACGGTTTTTCATGATTTTAGACGACATGCTATACTATGACGTTTTTTCATGATTTTATACGACATGCTATACTATGACGTTTCTTCATGATTTTAGACGACATGCTATACTATGACGTTTCTTCATGATTTTAGACGACATGCTATACTATGACGGTTTTTCATGATTTTAGACGACAAGCTATACTATGACGTTTTTTCATGATTTTATACGACATGCTATACTATGACGTTTCTTCATGATTTTAGACGACATGCTATACTATGACGTTTTTTCATGATTTTGGACGACATGCTATACTATGACGTTTTTTCATAGTTTCCGACGACATGCTATACTATGACGTTCTTTCATGATTTTAGACGACATGCTATACTATGACGTTTTTTCATGATTTTAGACGACATGCTATACTATGACAATTTTTCATGATTTTGGACGACATGCTATACTATGACATTTTTTCATAGTTTCGGACAACATGCTATAGTATGACATTTTTTCATGATTTTAGACGACATGCTATACTATGACGTTTTTTCATGACTTTATACGACATGCTATACCATGACATTTTTTCATGATTTTGGACGACATGCTATACTATGACGTTTTTTCATGATTTTAGACGACATGCTATACTATGACGTTTTTTCATGATTTTAGACGACATGCTATACTATGACGTTTTTTCATGATTTTAGACGGCATGCTATACTATGACGATTTTTCATGAATTGGTCGACATGCTATACTATGACGTTTTTTCATGATTTTGGACGATATGCTATACTATGATATTTTTTCATAGTTTCGGACAACATACTATACTATGACTTTTTTTCATGATTTCCGACGACATGTTATACTATGACTTTTTCACATGATTTTAGACGACCTGCTATACTATGACATTTTTTCATGATTTTAGGCGACATGCTATACTATGACGTTTTTTCATGATTTTCGACGACATACTATACTATGACATTTTTTCATAGTTTCGGACAACATGCTATACTATGACATTTTTTCATGATTTTAGACGACATGCTATACTATGATGTTTTTTCATGATTTTCGACGACATGCTATACTATGACGATTTTTCATGATTTTGCACGACATGCTATACTATGACGATTTTTCATAGTTTCCGACGACATGCTACGCTATGACATTTTTTCATGATTTTGGACGACATGCTATGCCATGACGTTTTTTCATGATTTTGGACGACATGCTATACTATGACATTTTTTCATGATTTTAGACGACATGCTATACTATGACATTTTTTCATAGTTTCGGACAACATGCTATAGTATGACATTTTTTCATGATTTCGGACGACATGCTATACTATGACGTTTTTTTCATGTTGTCGGACGACATGCTATACTATGATGTTTTTTCATGATTTCGGACGACATGCTATACTATGACTTTTTTCAATGATTTCGGACGACATGCTATACTATGACGTTTTTTTCATGATTTTGGACGACATGCTATACTATGACTTTTTTTCATGAAATTGGATGACATGCTATACTATGACGTTTCTTCATGATTTTAGACGACATGGTATACTATGACGTTTTTTCATGATTTTGGATGACATGCTATACTATGACGTTTTTTCATAGTTTCCGACGACATGCTATACTATGACGTTCTTTCATGATTTTAGACGACATGCTATACTATGACGTTTTTTCATGATTTTGGACGACATGCTATACTATGACGTTTGTTCATGATTTCTGACGACATGCTATACTATGACGTTTTTTCATGATTTTAGACGACATACTATACTATGACGTTTTTTGATAGTTTCAGACGACATGCTATACTATGACATTTTTTCATGATTTTAGACGACATGCTATACTATGAAGTTTTTTCATGACTTCATACGAAATGCTATACTATGACGGTTTTTCATGATTTTAGACGACATGCTATACTATGACGTTTTTTCATGATTTTATACGACATGCTATACTATGATGTTTCTTCATGATTTTAGACGACATGCTATACTATGACGTTTTTTCATGATTTTGGACGACATGCTATACTATGACGTTTTTTCATAGTTTCCGACGACATGCTATACTATGACGTTCTTTCATGATTTTAGACGACATGCTACACTATGACGTTTCTTCATGATTTTAGACGACATGCTATACTATGACGTTTTTTCATGATTTTAGACGACATGCTATACTATGACAATTTTTCATGATTTTGGACGACATGATATACTATGACATTTTTTCATAGTTTCGGACAACATGCTATAGTATGACATTTTTTCATGATTTTAGACGACATGCTATACTATGACGTTTTTTCATGACTTTATACGACATGCTATACCATTACATTTTTTCATGATTTTGGAGGACATGTTATACTATCACGTTTTTTCATGATTTTAGACGACATGCTATACTATGACGTTTTTTCATGATTTTAGACAACATGCTATACTATGACGATTTTTCATGATTTTGGACGACATGCTATACTATGACGTTTTTTCATGAATTTAGACGACATGCTATACTATGACGACTTTTCATGAATTGGTCGACATGCTATACTATAACGTTTTTTCATGATTTTGGACGATATGCTATACTGTGATATTTTTTCATAGTTTCGGACAACATACTATACTATGACTTTTTTTCATGATTTCCGACGACATGTTATACTATGACTTTTTCTCATGATTTTAGACGACCTGCTATACTATGACATTTTTTCATGATTATAGGCGACATGCTATACTATGACATTTTTTCATGATTTTAGACGACATGCTATACTATGATGTTTTTTCATGATTTTCGACGACATGCTATACTATGACGATTTTTCATGATTTTGCACGACATGCTATACTATGACGATTTTTCATAGTTACCGACGACATGCTATGCTATGACGTTTTTTCATGATTTTGGACGACATGCTATACTATGACATTTTTTCATGATTTTAGACGAGATGCTATACTATGACATTTTTTCATAGTTTCGGACAACATGCTATAGTATGACATTTTTTCATGATTTCGGACGACATGCTATACTATGACGTTTTTTTCATGTTGTCGGACAACATGCTATACTATGACTTTTTTTCATGATTTTGGACGACATGCTATACTATGACATTTTTTCATAGTTTCCGACGACATGCTACGCTATGACGTTTTTTCATGATTTTGGACGACATGCTATACTATGACATTTTTTCATGATTTTAGACGACATGCCATACTATGACATTTTTTCATAGTTTCGGACAACATGCTATAGTATGACATTTTTTCCTGATTTCGGACGACATGCTATACTATGACGTTTTTTTCATGTTGTCGGACGACATGCTATACTATGACTTTTTTTCATGTTGTCGGATGACATGCTATACTATGATGTTTTTTCATGATTTCGGACGACATGCTATACTATGACATTTTTTTCATGATTTTTTGACGACATGCTATACTATGACTTTTTTTCATGTTGTCGGATGACATGCTATACTATGATGTTTTTTCATGATTTCGGACGACATGCTATACTATGACATTTTTTTCATGATTTTGGACGACATGCTATAGTATGACTTTTTTTCATGAAATTGGATGACATGCTATACTCTGACGATTTTTCATGAATTGAGACGACATGCTATACTATGACGTTTCTTCATGATTTTAGACGACATGGTATACTATGACGTTTTTTCATGATTTTGGACGACATGCTATACTATGACGTTTTTTTATAGTTTCCGACGACATGCTATACTATGACGTTCTTTGATGATTTTAGACGACATGCTACACTATGACGTTTCTTCATGATTTTAGACGACATGCTATACTATGACGTGTTTTCATAGTTTCCGACGACATGCTATAATATGACGTTTTTTCGTGATTTTAGACGACATGCTATACTATGACGTTTTTTCATGATTTTGGATGACATGCTATACTATGACGTTTGTTCATGATTTTGGACGACATGCTATACTATGACGTTTGTTCATGATTTCTGACGACATGCTACAGTATGACATTTTTTCATGATTTTAGACGACATGCAATACTGTGACGTTTTTTCATGATTTTAGACGACATCCTATACTATGACTTTTTTTAATGATTTTATACGACATGCTATACTATGACAATTTTTCATGATTCGGACGACATGCTATACTATGACAATTTTTCATGATTTTGGACGACATGCTATACTATGACATTTTTTCATAGTTTCGGACAACATGCTATAGTATGACATTTTTTCATGATTTTAGACGACATGCTATACTATGACGTTTTTTCATGACTTTATACGACATGCTATACCATGACATTTTTTCATGATTTTGGAGGACATGCTATACTATGTCGTTTCTTCATGATTTTAGACGACATGCTATACTATGATGTTTTTTCTTGATTTTAGACGACATGCTACATTATGACGATTTTTCATGATTTTGGACGACATGCTATACTATGATGATTTTTCATGATTTTGGACGACATGCTATACTATAACGTTTTTTCATGATTTTAGACGACATGCTATATTATGACGATTTTTCATGATTTTGGTCGACATGCTATACTATAACGTTTTTTCATGATTTTGGACGATATGCTATACTATGATATTTTTTCATAGTTTCGGACAACATGCTATACTATGACTTTTTTTCATGATTTCTGACGACATGTTATACTATGACTTTTTCTCATGATTTTAGACGACCTGCTATACTATGACATTTTTTCATGATTTTAGGCGACATGCTATACTATGACGTTTTTTCATGACTTTATACGACATGCTTTTGGAGGACATGCTATACTATGACGTTTTTTCATGATTTTAGACGACATGCTATACTATGACGATTTTTCATGATTTTGGACGACATGCTATACTATGACGTTTTTTCATGATTTTAGACGACATGCTATACTATGACGATTTTTCATGAATTGGTCGACATGCTATACTATAACGTTTTTTCATGATTTTGGACGATATGCTATACTGTGATATTTTTTCATAGTTTCGGACAACATACTATACTATGACTTTTTTTCATGATTTCCGACGACATGTTATACTATGACTTTTTCTCATGATTTTAGACGACCTGCTATACTATGACATTTTTTCATGATTATAGGCGACATGCTATACTATGACGTTTTTTCATGATTTTGGACGACATACTATACTATGACATTTTTTCATAGTTTCGGACAACATGCTATACTATGACATTTTTTCATGATTTTAGACGACATGCTATACTATGATGTTTTTTCATGATTTTCGACGACATGCTATACTATGACGATTTTTCATGATTTTGCACGACATGCTATACTATGACGATTTTTCATAGTTTCCGACGACATGCTACGCTATGACGTTTTTTCATGATTTTGGACGACATGCTATACTATGACATTTTTTCATGATTTTAGACGACATGCTATACTATGACATTTTTTCATAGTTTCGGACAACATGCTATAGTATGACATTTTTTCATGATTTCGGACGACATGCTATACTATGACGTTTTTTTCATGTTGTCGGACAACATGCTATACTATGACTTTTTTTCATGATTATAGGCGATATGCTATACTATGACGTTTTTTCATGATTTTGGACGACATACTATACTATGACATTTTTTCATAGTTTCGGACAACATGCTATACTATGACATTTTTTCATGATTTTAGACGACATGCTATACTATGATGTTTTTTCATGATTTTCGACGACATGCTATACTATGACGATTTTTCATGATTTTGCACGACATGCTATACTATGACGATTTTTCATAGTTTCCGACGACATGCTATGCTATGACGTTTTTTCATGATTTTGGACGACATGCTATACTATGACATTTTTTTCATGATTTTTGACGACATGCTATACTATGACTTTTTTTCATGTTGTCGGATGACATGCTATACTATGATGTTTTTTCATGATTTCGGACGACATGCTATACTATGACATTTTTTTCATGATTTTGGACGACATGCTATACTATGACTTTTTTTCATGAAATTGGATGACATGCTATACTCTGACGATTTTTCATGAATTCGGACGACATGCTATACTATGACGTTTCTTCATGATTTTAGACGACATGGTATACTATGACGTTTTTTCATGATTTTGGACGACATGTTATACTATGACGTTTTTTTATAGTTTCCGACGACATGCTATACTATGACGTTCTTTCATGATTTTAGACGACATGCTACACTGTGACGTTTCTTCATGATTTTAGACGACATGCTATACTATGACGTGTTTTCATAGTTTCCGACGACATGCTATAATATGACGTTTTTTCGTGATTTTAGACGACATGCTATACTATGACGTTTTTTCATGATTTTGGACGACATGCTATACTATGACGTTTGTTCATGATTTTGGACGACATGCTATACTATGACGTTTGTTCATGATTTCTGACGACATGCTATACTATGACATTTTTTCATGATTTTAGACGACATGCAATACTATGACGTTTTTTCATGATTTTAGACGACATCCTATACTATGACATTTTTTCATGATTTTAGACGACATGCTATACTATGACAATTTTTCATGATTCGGACGACATGCTATACTATGACATTTTTTCATAGTTTCGGACAACATGCTATAGTATGACATTTTTTCATGATTTTAGACGACATGCTATACTATGACATTTTTTCATAGTTTCGGACAACATGCTATAGTATGACATTTTTTCATGATTTTAGACGACATGCTATACTATGACGTTTTTTCATGACTTTATACGACATGCTATACCATGACATTTTTTCATGATTTTGGAGGACATGCTATACTATGACGTTTTTTCATGATTTTAGACGACATGCTATACTATGATGTTTTTTCATGATTTTAGACGACATGCTATATTATGACGATTTTTCATGATTTTGGACGACATGCTATACTATGATGAATTTTCATGATTTTGGACGACATGCTATACTATAACGTTTTTTCATGATTTTAGACGACATGCTATATTATGACGATTTTTCATGATTTTGGTCGACATGCTATACTATAACGTTTTTTCATGATTTTGGACGATATGCTATACTATGATATTTTTTCATAGTTTCGGACAACATACTATACTATGACTTTTTTTCATGATTTCTGACGACATGTTATACTATGACTTTTTCTCATGATTTTAGACGACCTGCTATACTATGACATTTTTTCATGATTTTAGGCGACATGCTATACTATGACGTTTTTTCATGATTTTGGACGACATACTATACTATGACATTTTTTCATGATTTTAGACGACATGCTATACTATGATGTTTTTTCATGATTTTCGACGACATGATATACTATGACGATTTTTCATGATTTTGCACGACATGCTATACTATGACGATTTTTCATAGTTTCCGACGACATGCTACGCTATGACATTTTTTCATGAGTTTGGACGACATGCTATGCCATGACGTTTTTTCATGATTTTGGACGACATGCTATACTATGACATTTTTTCATGATTTTGGACGACATGCTATACTATGACGTTTTTTCATGATTTTAGACGACATCCTATACTATGACGTTTTTTCATGATTTTATACGACATGCTATACTATGACAATTTTTCATGATTGTGGACGACATGCTATACTATGACATTTTTTCATAGTTTCGGACAACATGCTATAGTATGACATTTTTTCATGATTTTAGACGATATGCTATATTATGACGATTTTTCATGATTTTGGACGACATGCTATACTGTGATGATTTTTCATGATTTTGGACGTCATGCTATACTATAACGTTTTTTCATGATTTTGGACGATATGCTATACTATGATATTTTTTCATAGTTTCGGACAACATACTATACTATGACTTTTTTTCATAGTTTCGGACAACATGCTATACTATGACATTTTTTCATAGTTTCGGACAACATGCTATACTATGACGTTTTTTCATGACTTTAGACGATATGCTATATTATGACGATTTTTCATGATTTTGGACGACATGCTATACTGTGATGATTTTTCATGATTTTGGACGACATGCTATACTATAACGTTTTTTCATGATTTTGGACGATATGCTATACTATGATATTTTTTCATAGTTTCGGACAACATACTATACTATGACTTTTTTTCATAATTTCTGACGACATGTTATACTATGACTTTTTCTCATGATTTTAGACGACCTGCTATACTATGATGATTTTTCATGATTTGGACGACATACTATACTATGACGTTTTTTCATGATTTTAGACGACATGCTATACTATGACGTTCTTTCATGAGTTTGGACGACATGCTATGCCATTACGTTTTTTCATGATTTTGGACGACATGCTATACTATGACATTTTTTCTTGATTTTGGACGACATGCTATACTATGACATTTTTTCATGATTTCGGACGACATGCTATACTATGACGTTTTTTCACGATTTCAGACTACATGCTATACTATGACGTTTTTTTAAGATTTTGGACGACATGCTATACTATGACGTTTTTTCATGATTTTAGATGACATGCTATACTATGACGTTTTTTCATGATTTTGGACGACATGATATACTATGACATTTTTTCATGATTTCCGACGACATGCTATACTATGACATTTTTTAATAGTTTCGAATGACATGTTATACTATGACTTTTTTTCATGATTTCAGACGACATGCTATACTATGACTTTTTTTCATGATTTTGGACGACATGCTATACTATGACGTTTTTTCATCATTTTGGTCGACATGCTATACTATAACGTTTTTTCATGATTTT